>BLSH010208048.1:128779-148677 GCA_018402905.1 Glandirana rugosa | reverse complement strand
AATACAAAAAAAAAATACCATGTTGGCTACCTCCTCCTACTCCTCTACCACCGCCACTTCCACCTACACTGCCACGGTCACGGCCTAGTCAACCTCTAGGCTCCTACTCCACATCCACCCCCCTTCCTGTTATTTTACTTGATTTTAATTTATTTTCCCTATCCCCATTTATTTGTAGGGCACTTGCCCTAGTTTGAAGAGGATTTTAGAACAGTTATATGGCTTCTACCGTTAATTAATACTTTTCAGACACAGTTTGAAGATGATCCACATTCACCTCCATTTTTGCTTTTTTTATGTTTTTATTTTTTTAAAAATATTTACAGTTATTTCCCTGTCCCCATTTTTTAGTAGGGCACTTGCCCTACCCTTACCCCCATTTTACTTCCTTTTGCAGCCCTCTGGGGCTTTCCAGGACTTTCCTACAGCCATTTTTGTGCCTAAAAGTTCGGGTCCCCATTGATTTCAATGGGGTTCGTTGTCCGTGCGATCGTTCGGGTTCCGTCCAGACCCGGACCCGGACTTTGTCCCGAAGTTCGGACGGACCAGCAGAACCCGAACTTCCAGGTGTTCGCTCAACTCTACTTGTGTGTAGTTTTAGTTCACTGCTAATAAATAGAGTTGAGCGGACACCTGGATGTTCGGGTCCGCCGGGTTTGGCCGAACGTCGCGAAAAAGTTCAAGTTCGGCACTGAACTTGACCCGAACTTGACCCCGAACCCCATTGAAGTCAATGATGACCTGAACTTTTGGGCACAAAAATGGCTCTAAAAAAGTCATGGAAAGGGCTAGAGGACTGCAAAAGGAAGCAAAATGGGGGTAAGAGTAGGACAAATGCACTGCAAACAAATGTGGATAGGGAAAATAAAAATTGGAGGAAGAGGTGGATGTGGAGTAGGAGGCTAGAGGTTGAGGATGCGGTGCCTGTGGCGGTGTAGGTGGAAGTGGCGGTGGAGGAGGAGGAGGTAGCCAACACTGTTTTTTGTTTGTTTGTTTTTTTTTCTAATTGGGGTAGCCCCCAAAATATTGAGAAATATTAAAAAAAAGTATACTAATGGCTGTGTGAGGCCGCTCTAAATGGCTATTCTGCACAAGGTACAGACAAGTCTTGTGGGATCCATGCCTGGTTCATTTTAATAGACGTTAGCTTGTCCACATTGGCTGTGGACAGGCGGCTGTGCTTGTCTGTGATAATGCAGGGCAGGCCAGCACCTCCAAGGCATAAAGGGCAAGCTCAGGCCATGTGCCCAATTTGGAGACCCAGAAGTTGAATGGGGCAGACCCATCAGTCAGTACGTGTAGGCGTGTGCACACATACTGTTCCACCATGTTGCTGAAATCCTGCCTCCTGCTAAGACGTTGCCTATCAGCTGGTGGTGCTGTTTGTTGTGGTGTGCTGCTGACAAAGCTTTTCCACATTTCGGCCATGCTAACCCTGCCTTCTGAGGTGCTGGCGGTGCTAAAGCTGCGTTTGGCGACCTCTTCCTCCTCCTCCACCTTCGCCTTGTGCTTCCATGAGCCCCGGTGTCATTTGGGAATGCCCTCAGCAGCGCGTCTACCAGCGTCTATCTTCCGATCACGCTCCAGTGAGGGAATTAAGGACCGCACGTTGTTCTTGTAATGGGGATCCAGCAGGGTGGCCACCCAGTAATCAGCACAAGTTAAAATGTGGGCAACTCGGCTGTCATTGAGCAGGCACTGCAGCATATAGTCGCTCATGTGTGCTAGGCTGCCAAGAGGCAAAGGCAAGCTGTCCTCTGTGGGAGGTGTATCATCTGTGTCCTCCATATCCCCCCAGTCATGCTCCAGTGATGCCCACGAGCTGCGCTGGGTGCCACCTTGCTGTAAACACAGTTCCTCCTCCTCCTCATCATCATCCTCGTCCTCCTCATCCTCCAGAACTGTGCATTGGCTTGAAATTTTTACCTGGCCTTTGCTAATGCAGGAACCCACCCTCCAAGCCACTTGTGAATGACTGGCCTGATAACCGTGGAAATGACCCCTCTTCCTCCTCCTCCTGTGCCACATCCTCTTCCATCATGGCCCAAAGTGTTTTTTCAAGGAGACATAGAAATGGGATAGTAACGCTGAGAACAGCATCATCGGCATTGGCCATGTTGGTGGAGTACTCGAAACACCGTAATATGGTACACGGGTCTCGCCCACTCGTTGGTGGTGAAGTGGTGCTGTTCCATAGAGCGACTGACCTGTGCATGGTGCAGCTGACTCCACTATTGCCTGATGCTGCTTGCACAGTCTCTCCAGCATGTGCAAGGTGGAGTTCCACCTTGAGGGCACGTCGCATAGGAGGCGGTGAGCGGGAAGGCCAAAGTTCCGCTGCGGCGCAGACAGGCGAGCAGCAGCAGGGTGAGAACGCCGAAAGCGCACTGACTGCCCGCACTTTCTGCAGCAGCTGTGACATATCCGGGTAGTTTTTTTAGAAATTTCTGCACCACCAAATTCAGCACACGTGCCAAGCAAGGGATGTGCGTCAAACCGGCTAGGCCCAGGGCTGCTACGAGATTTCGCCCATTATCGCACACACCACCAGGCCGGGCTTGAGGCTCAGTGGCAACAACCACTCATCGGTCTGTTGTTTAATGGCCATCCACAGCTGCTGCGCAGTGTGGGGTTTATCCCCCAAACATATCAGTTTTAAAACAGCCTGCTGTTGTTTCCCCCTGGATGTGCTGAAGTTGGTGGTGAAGGTGTTACACTGACCGGATGAGGAGGTGGTAGAGGAGGAGGAAGCGGAGTAGGAGGAGGAGGCAACAGGAGGCAAAGAGAAATGCCCTGCAATACTCGGTGGTGGAAGGACATGCGCCAAATGGCTAGCCGCCTCAGGCCCATGCGCCACTACATTTGCCCAGTGTGCAGTTAGCGAGATATAGAGTCCCTGCCCGTGCTTACTGGTCCACGTATCACTGGTTATGTGGAGCTTGCCACAGATGGCGTTGCGCAGTGCACACTTGATCTTGTCCCCGACTTGTTTGTGCAGGGAAGGGATGGCTCGCCTGGAAAAGTAGTGGCGGCTGGGAACCACATACTGTGGAACAGCCACCGCCATCAGGTTTTTAAAACTGTCCCTGTCCACCAGACAGAATGACAGCATTTCAAAGGCCAGGAATTTTGAAATGCTGGCATTCAGGGCCAGGGATGGTGGGTGGGTAGCGGGGTACTTCCTCTTTCTCTCCAGTGTTTGGGAGATGGAGAGATGTAAGCTTCCATGTGGAAATGCTTGGGGACGGTGGCGGACATGGTAGCGTTGCTGTCACATCGTCTGTTTGCTGGGTGGCAGGTGACACTGGCACTGTAGAGGTGGAGGAAGAGGCCGAGGCAGCAGCAGAAGAGTAAGCAGGAGGAGGCTGAGACCTTTCTTCGATTTTGAGGTGCTTATTCCACTGCAGCTTGTGCTTTGCATGTAGATGCCTGGTCATGCAGGTTGTGCTCAGGTTTAGAACATTTATGCCTCGCTTCAAAGGCTGTCATTGCACAGCGTGCAAACCACTCGTGTCTTGTCGTCAGCACATTGTCTGAAGAACTGCCACGCTGGGGAACGCCTTTGAGCTGCCTTTTGTGTGCTAGGTCCCTGTGTGCTGTGAGTAGTAGCAGGCGTACTGTCTAGGGGACGGTTGCTCCGCTTTTGCAACCTGCTTCCTCTTTTGGTGTGCTGGTGCCTCTGTGTGACCACCACCTCTTCCTCCAAACTGCACAAGTCACTCGCAAGACCTTCATTCCATGTGGGGTCTAGGACCTCATCATCCTCCACATCATCTTCCACCCACCCTTCACCACTGCCCTCCTTGTCAGTCTGCACACTGTAGAAAGATGCAGCAGTTGGCACCTGTTTTTCATCATCATCAGAGATGTGCTGCGGTGGTGTTTCCAAACAGAAGTGGTTGGGCATTGGTGCACTCAATGTCTTCCACTCCTGGGGCTGGGCTATGTGGATGGCCCAAGGAATGCACACCAGCAGAGTCATCAAAAAGTATAAGAGACTGTTGCATGACTTGGGGCTCAGACAGCTTGGCTGATTTACAAGGGGCTGAGGTAAAAGACAGATGGCCATGGGGTTCAGGTGCCAACTCTGAGCTTTCATCAAGGGACTGGGTGGGAGACAATTTGAAGGAACTGGAGGCACTGTCAGCCACCCAATCTACTATCGCCTGTACTTGTTCTGGCCGCACCATTCGTTGAGCGGCATTCGTGCCTACCATATAATGTTGAAGGTTCTGTCAGCTACTCGCACCTGAGGAAAGTGTTTCACTTGTGCGTGTAGCTGGCACAAATTGACCACGTCCTCTCCTTGCAACCGGAACTTCCCCAACACCACCAACACCAGCAGCACCAGCAGCACCACGAGCATGACCACGTCCCTTATTTGATGCTCTTCTCATTCTGGATGCAAATGTACTAATATAGCACTATTTATTAATTCTAAAAAAATAAAAATTAATTATTATTCTTTTTTTTTTAAAACAGCAACGTAGACACACTTTTTATTTTTGTGCAAGAAATCCACTGCTCACACCAGCAGCAGGAACCTCTCCCTACTCCACTATAATATTATATTAGAATGATAGTATGTCCCTCACAGCACCGACAGGAACCTCTCCCTACTCCACTATGAGATTATTTTAGAACCATAATATGTCCCTCACAGCACCGACAGGAACCTCTCGCTATTCCACTATGAGATGATTTTAGAACGATAATCTGTCCCTCACAGCACCGACAGGAACCTGTCCCTACTGCAGAATGAGGTGATTTTAGAACGATAATCTGTCCCTCACAGCACCGACAGAAACCTGTCCCTACTGCAGTAAGAGGTGATTCTAGAACGATAATATGTCCCACACAGCACCAACAGGTACCTCTCCCTACTCCACTATGAGATGAGTTTAGAAAGATAATCTGTCCCTCACAGCACCGACAGGAACCTTTCCCTACTCCACTATGAGATGATTTTAGAACGATAATCTGTCCCTCACAGCACCGACAGCAACCTCTCCCTATTCCACTATGAGATGATTTTAGAATGATAATATGTCCCTCACAGCACTGACAGGAACCTCTCCCTACTCCACTATGAGATGATTTTAGAACGATAACCTGTCCCTCACAGCACCGACGGGATCCTCTCACTACTGCATTATGAGATGATTTTAGAACGATAATCTGTCCCTCACAGCACCAAACCTCTCCCTACTCCACTATGAGATGATTTTAGAACGATAATATGTTCCTCACAGCACCGACAGGAACCTCTCCCTATTCCACTATAAGATGATTTTAGAACCATAATATGTCCCTCACAGCACCGACAGGAACCTCTCCCTACACCAGTATGAGATGATTTTAGAACGATAATATGTCCCTCACAGCACCGACAGGAGCTTGTCCATACTGCAGTATGAGATGATTTTAGAAGGATAATCTGCCCCTCACAGCACCGACAGGAACCTGTCCCTACTGCAGTATGAGATGATTTTAGAACGATAATATGTCCCTCACAGCACCGACAGGAACCTCTCCCTAAGAACAAACGAGTGAAACGCTTGTTGTTTGGCTGCCCTGCAGCTATTCAACAGGCTCCAAAAATAGTTTGGGTCACTTGATGCATTGGCCAATCACAGCCATGCCATTAGTAGGCATGGCTGTGATGGCTTCTAAGGGCAAACAAGTGAAATGCTTGTTAATTGGCTGCCCTGCAGATATTGAAAAGGCGCGAAAAATACCCGAATACCGAACCCGGACTTTTTCTCAAATGTCCGGGTTCGGGTTCAGGACACGGACACCCCAAAGTCCGGTACGAACCCGAACTTTACAGTCCAGATTCGCTCAACTCTACTAATAAACAGTTTTTAACGTATGTCACTACTAACCCAAACCCCTTCACCTCCTGTGCCCACTGCCATGCTTACAGTAGAGATCTTGGACGTAAAGCTTCAGACTTTATTGCAAGACGTGACACATAACACTGCAAGAGAAGTCGGGAAAATCGCCCAAGAACTCAGAGGTGAGATTGATAAATTGGGGCAGCGTACTGACACCCTGTAAAATAAATTTGATGAGCTGGTGCAATATGTGCATGTTCTAGAAGAAGACAATGCTGCCCTCAAACATATAGTCTCTCAGCTCCAGCTTCATCAAGAACACCTGGGAACACCTGGAAAATAGGGAACGCGGACAAAATCTAAGGATCCGCGGAGTCCCTGAGACTGTCAGTGACAAAGAAATCCGTTCCTTCTGGGGCTATTCATTACCTTAGCCCCTCACATCCCGGACACAGACTGGCGACTAGACAGGGCACATAGATCATTGGTACCTAAACCACCCCCTAATGCCAACCCAAAGGACATAATAGTGCGCTTTCACTTCTACGAAAGCAAAGAGGCTCTGATTGTGGCTACACGCAATAAATCTTGCATAGACTATAAAGAGAACAAAATCCAAATCTTCAGTGACCTCTCACCCATCACCCTAGCTAAAAGACGCAACCTACGTCCGATCACTATGCATCTACAAAAACACCAAGTGGGGTACCGATGGGGATTTCCTTTTCGCTTATCAGCCTCTAAGGAGGGTGTTCAATATTCCATAAGGGATCTTCCTGAATGTGAATCTTTTATGTGCAACCTGGGTCTCCCGCCTATACCAGAGGAAGAGCTCCAGCTTCCTCCCTCGATTACAAGATCCCTTTTGAAGCCTGCTAAGATCTGGACACCAGCACGTCAGAGATCACGAAAGCCTTCTTCTACCTTGCATCGGTCCACCCCCTCTAGATTTCCCTCTTGAGGCTTGGACCCTCCCTGAGCACATCTTGTTTCACCCCACAGACGAATGAGTATAGGTTTGTCTGTGATATAGGTCCAATTTCTGAGTACCCACAGTTCTATATGTTTCATTGTCCTATCCAAGAAAAGTTTTCTTTTTTATCATTTTCAATGTTAGGTGTGAACTCTATTTGTAGTTCTCAGAAGAGATGGGACCACCCTCTCCACTTTTTGGATGCAAATTTGGGTCCTGACCAATCATCAGGCCATGCACCCCTCTATATCCAAGGGCGGCTGCCCTGGATCCCTGAGGTTTTTTGATACCCCAGGACTCTCAAAAAATGTTTTATGTTCTACCATGTTCTCTATTTTTTGTTTTTTCCTTTTATTCACATACTCTCTTCTGGCTGCTTTCTATGTGAGTTATAGAAACAACAAACAACAAAGTACTGATCTGACCCTTATCAGGTATTTTTCCACTATGTCCACGATATGTGTACCAAGGTTTCTCTAAGTTTTTGGTATCAAGGTATCGATTGAAATGCTTAATTCTGTAACAGTAAGGCTTTAAAAATATATTCTTGCAATGTAAAGGGTCTGAATTCCATACAGAAATGGCTGGCTGGCTCTGAAGGAGTTCAGATCCTCAGGGGCTGACGTGATCATGGTTCAGGAGACTCACTTCAAATCTGGTAGTTCCTTTAAATTTGCATTCAAGCAATTTCCCACAACCTTTGTAGCCTCCGATTCCTCAGGGAAAGCCAGAGTAGCAATCTTATTCAAACGCTCTTGTAACATTCACGTAACATCCTCTCTTATGGACCCTCATGGTCGATTCATTCTCCTGAACTTTGTTCACTCACGCACAACCTTTGGCAAATGTATATGCTCCTAGTGTAGGTCAAATTGGATTCCATACGAAGGTCTTTGAAAAACTGCGATCCTTTAGCCAGCTTTTTACAATAATAGGAGGGGATTTGAATCTATGCATGTCACCAGGAAGAGATAGATACACACTCTTCCAGTCCACCCCACTATTGCACGCTCAGAAACTCGCACGGCACCAGTGCTCCCGGGCATAGTCTCCTCAGAGATAAACCCTATTACATGGGAGATAGTTGGCTTCTTCAAAGGCTCAGAGGGGGCATAAGGTGGCAGCCTTCGCAGATGACCTCATCTATTTTTTATCTGCCCCGCGCACGTCTCTACCGAGGATCCTCCGACTGCTAAGGGAGTATGGACTGTCCAAATCCTTGGTGCTCAATATCACCGTCGGCCAGGCTGTGGCTAGCCTGCTGAAGTCGGCCTTTCCTCTGCATTGGGAGACTAATCACATACATTATCTGGGGGTGGACATCACAGCTGATATCGGAGCCCTTTACTCTGCTAATTTTGTACCACTACTAGCCCGACTTAAAACGGAGCTCCTTCACTGGCACTCCCTTGCGCTCACGTGGTTTGGCAGATGCAGTGCTCTGAAAATGACTTCCCTCCCCAAGGTGCTATATATTATGCAAGCCCTCCCCATCCGTCTCCTGCCCGCTTTCTCCAAGTGGATTAATGTCTTGTTCCGCGACTTTGTTTGGTCCCACTGACATTCTTGCATTCAATTCTCTATTCTCCACCTGCCCAAGTCCCGAGGGGGCATTGGCCTCCCTGATATGAAGGCTTATTACAGGGCAACGCACCTGACCAGACTGGTAGATTGGTTCTGCCACAGTGATGCGAAGCACTGGGTAGCTATGGAAATGGAGGATTCGGCGAACATGGCCAAAAGTTGGCCTTGGATATCCTCCCCTCTCCCGAGGGCCATTTCAGTACATCCGACTCTGGGGGGCACTCTGATGGTGACGAGGGACACTTTCCGGCACACTTCAGTCTCACCCATGATCCCAATACTGGGTAACCCAGAATTTGAACCGTAATCCGATCTTTCAGCTCTTAAGGGATAGTGGACAGTTGTATATCTCTGATTTTGTTGTAGCGCCAACAGTTTGCGCAGCGCTTTACAACTTGAGGATAGACAGTACAAATACAATACACTTAAATACAGTAGGAATCAGAGGGTCCTGCTTGTTAGAGCTTACAATTTAAGAGAGAAGGTCAAGAGATACAAGATCTAATAGATGTGGGAGATATGCAGATGGAGAAGATAAATGTACAGTTGTTAGGTGGGAGCCTTGACTTTCCTTGACTTTTCCTGACTTTTCCTGACTTTCCTTACTTTCCTTGACTTTTCTTGACGTTTCCTGACAATTACTAGACACGTTGAATTTGTTTTGTTCCGAATTTGTTTTTTAATGAATTTCGACAAATTCGTTAATTTGAAAATATCCAAATTAACGAAAACCTGTTTAACTTTTTTTCTGAATATTTGTAAATTTGAATATTCGAAAATTCATTAAATCATAAATTTGAAGTTCCTAAATTCAAAAATTCGGAAGTTCAAAATCCGAAAATCTGAACATTTTAAAATCTAAAATGATAACTAACTAATAATAACTTAACTATTGCTAACTAATAAATTATAGGTATGGGAATTTCCATTCAAATTTGGCTGTTAGTGAATGTAACGAATGGGAATTTACCCAAAGTTACAGATTATCTGAAATAAAGAATGCCGTATCTAAACGAATGGTACGTAACAAATTAATAATAATAAATAACAATAATATTAATAAAAATGTTTTATTATCATTATTATTTATTATTAATTTGTTCTGTTTTATTTGTTTAGATGCGGCATTCATTATTTCAGATAATTAGTAACTTCGGATCAATTCGAATTCGTTAAGTTCACTAACAGTCAAATTTGAAAGAAAATTCCAATACCTATAATTTAATAGTTAGGTATTATTCGTTAGTTAGTTAATTAGTTATTATTTAGAATTTTCAGGTTTTCATTCTTTAGAATCTTCAGATTTTCTTTCTTATTTTCGGATTTTTGGATTTTCAAATTTTTTGAATTCATGAATTTTCGAATTTACACATTTTTGGATTTATGAATTTACGAATTTCGATCATAACTAGAGTTGAGCGGACACCCGAATGTTCGGGTTCGGCGGGTTTGGCCGAACTTCGCGAAAAAGTTTGAGTTTGGCCCCGAACTTGAACCGAACTTGACCCCGAACCTGGAATCTCATTGAAGTCAATGGTGACCCGAACTTTTAGGCACAAAAATGGCTCTAAAAAAGTCCTGGAAAGGGCTAGAGGGCTGCAAAAGGAAGCAACATGGGGGGTAAGTGTAGGACAAGTGCCCTGCAAACAAATGTGGATATGGAAATAACTTAAAATCACATAAAAAAATAAAAAATGGGGGAGGATGTGGATGTGGAGTAGGAGGTTAAAGAGGCAGAGACCGTGGCAGTGTAGGCAGTGGAAGTGGCGGTGGAGGAGGAGGTAGCCAACACTGTTTGTTTTTTTTTTCTAATTTGGGTAGCCCCCAAAATATTGAGACATATTTAAAAAAAAGGATACATTCACTTAGGTATATCAATGGCTGTGTGAGGCCGGTCTAAATGGCTACTCTGCACAGAAAAGTCTTGTGGGATCCATGCCTGGTTTATTCTAATAAAGGTTAGCTTGTCCACGTTGGCTGCAGACAGGCGGCTGCGCTTGTCTGTGATAACGCCCCCTGCCATGCTAAACACACGTTCAGACAATACACTGGCTGCAGGGCAGGCCAGCACCTCCAAGGCATAAAGGGCAAGCTCCGGCCATGTGCCCAATTTGAAGACCCAGAAGTTGAATGGGGCAGACTCATCAGTCAGTACGTGTAGGTGTTTGCACACATACTGTTCCACCATGTTGCTGAAATACTGCCTCCTGCTAAGACGTTGCCTATCAGCTGATGGTGCTGTTTGTTGTGGCGTGCTGCTGACAAAGCTTTTTCACATTTCGGCCATGCTAACCCTGCCTTCTGAGGTGCTGGCGGTGCCACAGCTGCGTTGGTGACCTCTTCCTCCTCCTCCGCTTTTGCCTTGTGCTTCCACTGAGACCCCGGTGTCATTTGGGAATGCCCTCAGCATCGCGTCTACCAGCGTGCGTTAGTATTCGCGCATCTTCCGATCATGCTCCAGTGAGGGAATTAAGGACGGCACATTGTCTTTGTAACAGGGATCAAACAGGGTGGTCACCCAGTAATTAGCACAAGTTACAATGTGGGCAAACTCGGCTGTCGTTGCGCAGGCACTGCAGCATGTAGTCGCTCATGTGTGCCAGGCTGCCCAGAGGCAAAAACAAACTGTCCTCTGTGGGAGGTGTATCATCTGTGTCCTCCATATTCCCCCAGCCACGCTCCAGTGATGCCCATGAGCTGCGTTGGGTGCCACCCTGCTGTGAACACGGTTCCTCCTCCTCTTCCTCCTCATCATCCTCGTCCTCCTCATCCTCCAGAACTGTGCCCTGGCTTGAAAATGTTTTACCTGGCCTATGCTGGTGCAGGAACCCACCCTCCAAGCCACTTGTGAATGACTGACCTGATATCTGTGGAAATGACCCCTCTTCCTCCTCCTCCTGTACCAAGTGTTCAAGGAGACATAGAAGTGGCATAGAAATGCTGAGAACAGCGTCATATGCACTGGCCATGTTGGTGGAGTACTCGAAACACTGCAATATGGTACAGGTCTCGCATAGAGGTGAAGTGGTGCTGTTCCGTAGCTCTACTGACCCGTGTGTGCTGCAGCTGAAACTCCACTATTGCTTGCTGCTGCTCGCACAGTCTCTCCAGCATGTGCAAGGTGGAGTTCCACCTTATGGGCATGTCGCATAGGAGGCAGTGAGTGGGAAGGCCGAAGTTCCGCTGCAGCACAGACAGGCAAGCAGCAGCAGGGTGAGAATGCCAAAAGCATGCACAGATGGCCCGCACTTTCTGCAGCAGTTCTGACATATCCGGGTAGTTTTTTAGAAATTTCTGCACCACCAAATTCAGCACATGGACCAGGCAAGAAATGTGCGTCAAACCAGCTAGGCCCAGAGCTGCTACAACATTTCGCCCATTATCGCACACCACCAGGCCGGGCTTGAGGCTCAGTGGCAACAACCACTCATCGGTCTGTTGTTCAATTTTTGTCCACTGCTGCTGCGTAGTGTGGGGTTTATTCCCCCAAACATATCAATTTTAAAACAGCCTGCTGTCGTTTCCCCCTGGATGTGCTAAAGTTGGTGGGGAAGTTGTTACACTGACCGGATGAGGAGGTGGTAGAGGAGGAGTAAGCAGAGTAGGAGGAGGAGGCAACAGGAGGCAAAGAGAAATGCCCTGCAATCCTCCGTGGCAGAAGGACATCCGCCAAACAGCTAGCTGCCTAAGGCCCACCCGCCACTACATTTGCCCAGGGTGCAGTTAGCAAGATATAGCGTCCCTGCCCGTGCTTACTGGTCGACGTATCAGTGATTATGTAGACCTTGCCACAGATGGCGTTGTGCAGTGCACACTTGATATTGTCCCCGACTTGTTTGTGCAGGGAAGGGATGGCTCACCTGGAAAAGTAGTGGCGGCTGGGAACCACGTACTGTGGGACAGCTACTGCCATCAGGTTTATAAAACTGCCTGTGTCTACCAGACGGAATGACAGCATTTCAAAGGCCAGTAATTTTGAAATGCTGGCATTCAGGGCCAGGGATTGTGAGTGGATAGGGGGGTATTTCCTTTTTCTCTCCAGTGTTTGAAAGATGGACAGCTGTAATCTTCCATGGGACCATGGTGTGGAAATGCTTGGGGACGGTGGCGGACATGGTGGCGTTGCTGTCACATCGTCTGTTTGCTGGCTGGCAGGTGACACTGGCACTGTAGAGGTGGAGGAAGAGGCCGAGGCAGCAGCAGAAGAGGAAGCAGGAGGAGCCCGAGACCTTTCTTGGATTTTGAGGTACTTATTCCACTGCAGCTCGTGCTTTGCATGTACATTTATGCCTCGCTTCAGGCTCTGATTGCACAGCATGCAAACCACTTGTGTCTTGTCGTCAGCACATTGTCTGAAGAACTGCCATGCCAGGGAAGTCCTTTGAGCTGCCTTTGGTGTGCTAGGTCCCTGTGTGCGGTGGGTAGTAGCAGGCGGACTGTCTAGGGGACGCTCGCTCCGCTTTTGCAACTTGCTTCCTCTTTTGCTTTGCTGGTGCCTCTGTGCGACCACCACCTCTTCCTCCAAACTGCACACATCACTCGTATGACCTTCATTCCATGTGGGGACTAGGACCTCATCATCCTCCACATCAGCTTCCACCCACTCTTCACCACTGACCTCCTTGTCAGTCTGCACACTGTAGAAAGCCGCAGCAGTTTCGTCATCATCAGAGATGTCTGCGGTGGTGTTTCCATGTCCTCATCCTGAAATAGAAGTGGTTGGGCATCGGTGCACTCAATGTATTCCACTTCTGGGGCAGGGCTATGTCGATGGCCCATGGAATGCACACCTGCAGAGACATAAAAAAGCATAAAAGACTGCTGCATGACTTGGGGCTCAGACTGCTTGGCTGATTTACAAGGGGCTGAGGTGAAAGACAGATGACCATGGGGTTCAGTTGCCAACTCTGAGCTTTCATCAAGGGACCGGATGGGAGACAATATGAAGGAACTGGAGGCATTGTCTGCCACGCAATCTACTATCGCCTGTACTTGTTCTGGCCTCACCATTCGTTGAGCGGCATTAGGGCCTACCATATAATGTTAAAGGTTCTGTCGGCTACTCGCACCTGAGGAAGTTGTTTCACTTGTGCGTGTAGCTGGCACAGATTGAACATCTCCTTGCAACAGGAGCTTCACTAACACCAGCAGCACCACGACCACGTCCCTTATTTGACGCTCTTCTCATTCTGGATACAAATGTACTATTTAGCACAAATTTATATTTTTATTTTTTTTATATAACGCTAATCTGTCCCTAACACCAGCAGCAGGAACCTCTCCCTACACCAGTATGAGATGATTTTATAAAGCTAATCTGTCCCTCACACCAGCAGCAGGAACCTTTCCCTACACCAGTATGAGATGATTTTATAATGGTAATTTGTCCCTCACACCAACGGCAGGAACCTCTCCCTACACCAGTATGAGATGATTTTATAACGCTAATCTGTACCACACACCAGCAGCAGGAACCTCTCCCTACACCAGAATGAGATAATTTTATAACAGTAATCTGTCCCTCACACCAACAGCAGGAACTTCTCCCTACACCAGTATGAGATGATTTTTATAACGCTAATCTGTCCCTCACACCAGCAGCAGGAACCTCTCCCTACACCAGTATGAAATGATTTTATAACGGTAACCTGTCCCTCACGCCAGCAGCAGGAACTTCTCGCTATACAAGTATGAGATGATTTTATAACGGTAATCTGTCCCTCACACCAGCAGCAGGAACCTCTCCCTACACCAGTATGAGAAGATTTTATAACGGTAATCTGTCCCTCACACCAGCAGCAGGAACCTCTCCCTACACCAGTATGAGATGATTTTATAATGGTAATCTGTCCCTCACACCAGCGGCAGGAACTCGACCCTACAACAGTATGAGATGATTTTATAAAGCTAATCTGTCCCTCACACCAGCAGCAGAAACCTCTCCCTACACAAGTATGAAATGATTTTATAATAGTATTTGTCCCTCACACCAGCAGCAGGAACCTCTCCCTACACCAGTATGAGATGATTTTATAACGCTAATCAGTCCCTCACACCAGCAGCAGAAACCTCTCCCTACACCAGTATGAGATGATATTATAACGGTAATCTGTCCCTCACACCAGCAGCAGGAACCTCTCCCTACACCAGTATGAGATGATTTTTATAATGGTAATCTGTCCCTCACACCAGCAGCAGGAACCTCTCCATACACCAGTATGAGATGATTTTATAATGGTAATCTGTCCCTCACACCAGAAGCAGGAACCTCTCCCTACACCAGTATAAGATGATTTTATAACAGTTATCTGTCCCTTACACCAGCAGCAGGAAGCTCTCCCTACACCAGTATGAGATGATTTTATAACGGTAATCTGTCCCTCACACCAGCAGCAAGAACCTCTCCCTACACCAGTATGAGATGATTTTATAACGGTCATCTGTCCCTCACACCAGCAGCAGGAACCTCTCCCTATCCCAGTATGAGATGATTTTATAACGGTAATCTGTCCCTCACACCAGCAGCAGGAACCTCTCCGTACACCAGTATAAGATCATTTTATAATGGTAATCTTTCCTTCACACCAGCAGCAGAAACCTCTCCCTACACCAGTATGAGATGATTTTATAAAGCTAATCTGTCCCTCACACCAGCAGCAGGAACCTCTCCGTACACCAGTATAAGATCATTTTATAATGGTAATCTTTCCTTCACACCAGCAGCAGGAACCTCTCCCTACACCAGTATGAGATGATTTTATAAAGCTAATCTGTCCCTCACACCAGCAGCAGGAACCTTTCACTACACCAGTATGAGATGATTTTATAACGGTAATCTGTCCCTCACACCAGCAGCAGGAACTTCTCCCTACACCAGTAGAGATGGTTTTATAACGGTAATCTGTCCCTCATACCAGCAGCAGGAGCCTCTCCCTACACCAGTATGAGATGATTTTTTTAACGGTAATCTGTCCCTCACACCAGCAGCAGGAACCTCTCCCTAAACCAGTATGAGATGATTTTATAATGGTGATCTGTCCCTCACACCGGCATCAGGAACCTCCCCTTACAATAGTATGAGATGACTTTATAACGCTAATCTGTCCCTCACACCAGCAGCAGGAAACTCTCCCTACACCAGTATGAGATGATTTTATAATGGTAATCTGTCCCTCAAACCAGCAGCAGGAACCTCTGCCTACACCAGTATGAGATGATTTTATAATGCTAATCTGTCCCTCACACTAGCAGCAGAAACCTCTCCCTAAACCAGTATGAGATGAATTTATAACACTAATCTGTCCCTCACACCAGCAGCAGGAACCTCTCCCTACACCAGTATGAGATGATTTTATAACGGTAATCTGTACCTCACACCAGCAGCAGGAACATCTCCCTACACCAGTATGAGATGATTTTAAAATGGTAATCTGTCCCTCACACCAGCAGCAGGAACCTCTCCCTACACCAGTATTAGACAATTTTATAACGGTAATCTGTCCCTCACACTAGCAGCAGGAACATCTTCCAACACCAGCATGAGATGATTTTAAAATGGTAATCTGTCCCTCACACCAGCAGCAGCAACATCTCCCTACACCAGTATGAGATGATTTTAAAACCGTAATCTGTCCCTCACACCAGCAGCAGGAACCTCTCCCTACACCAGTATTAGACAATTTTATAACGGTAATCTGTCCCTCACACCAGCAGCGGGAACCTCTCCCTATACCAGTGTGAGATGATTTTTCTAACGTTAACCTGTCCCTCAAACCAGCCAGCAGGAACCTCTCCCTACACCAGTATTAGACAATTTTATAATGGTAATCTGTCCCTCACACCAGCAGCAGGAACCTCTCCATACACCAGTATGAGATGATTTTATAACGGTTTTCTGTCCCTCACACCAGTAGAAGGAACCTGTTCCTACACCAGTATGAGATGATTTTATAACATAATCTGTCCCTCACACCAGCAGCAGGAACCTCTCCCTACACCAGTATGAGATTATTTTATAATGGTAATCTGTCCCTCACACCAGCAGCAGGAACCTCTCTCTACACCAGTATTAGATGATTTTATAACGGTAATCTGTCCCTCACACCAGTAGCAGGAACCTGTCCCTACACCAGTATGAGATGATTTTATAACATAATCTGTCCCTCACACCAGCAGCAGGAACCTCTCCCTACACCAGTATGAGATGATTTTATAATGGTAATCTGTCTCTCACACCAGCAGCAGGAACCTCTCTCTACACCAGTATTAGATGATTTTATAACGGTAATCTGTCCCTCACACCAGAAGCAGGAACCTTTCCCTACACCAGTATAAGAAGATTTTATAACAGTTATCTGTCCCTTACACCAGCAGCAGGAAGCTCTCCCTACACCAGTATGAGATGATTTTGTAACGGTAATCTGTCCCTCGCACCAGAAGCAGGAACCTCTCCCTACACCAGTATGAGATGATTTTATAACGGTAACCTGTCCCTCACACCAGCAGCAGGAACATCTCCCTACACCAGTATGAGATGATTTTATAACGGTCATCTGTCCCTCACACCAGCAGCAGGAACCTCTCCCTATCCTAGTATGAGATGATTTTATAACGGTAATCTGTCCCTCACATCAGCAGCAGGAACCTCTCCCTACACCAGTATTAGACAATTTTATAACGGTAATCTGTCCCTCACACCAGCAGTAGGAACCTCTCCCTATACCAGTATGAGATGATTTTATAACGTTAACCTGTCCCTCAAACCAGCAGCAGGAACCTCTCCCTATACTGATATGAGAGGATTTTATAACGGTAATCTGTCCCTCACACTAACAGCAGGAACCTCTCCCTAAACCAGTATGAGATGATTTTATAATGGTAATCTGTCCCTCACACCAGCAGCAAGAACCTGTCCCTGCACCAGTATGAGATGAATTTATAACGTAATCTTTCCCTCACACCAGCAGCAGGAACCTCTCCCTATACTTGTATGAGATGATTTTATAACGGTAATATGTACCTCACACCAGCAGCAGGAACCTCTCCCTACATCAGTATGAGATGTTTTTATAACGGTAATCTGTCCCTCACACCAGCAGCAGGAACCTCTCCCTACACCAGTATTAGATGATTTTATAATGGTAATCTGTCCTTCACACCAGCAGCAGGAACCTCTCCCTACACCAGTATGAGATGATTTTATAATGCTAATCTATCCCTCACACTAGCAACAGGAACCTCTCCCTACACCTGTATGAGATGATTTTATAACCGTAATCTGTCCCTCACACCAGCAGCAGGAACCTCTCCCTATACTAGTATGAGATGATTTTATAACGGTAATATGTCCCTCACACCAGCAGCAGGAACCTCTCCCTACATCAGTATGAGATGTTTTTATAACGCTAATCTGTCCCTCACACCAGCAGCAGGAACCTCTCCCTACACCAATATGAGATGATTTTATAACGCTAATCTGTCCCTCACACCAGCAGCAGGAACCTCTCCCTACACCAGTATGAAATGATTTTATAACGGTAACCTGTCCCTCACGCCAGCAGCAGGAACTTCTCGCTATACAAGTATGAGATGATTTTATAACGGTAATCTGTCCCTCACACCAGCAGCAGGAACCTCTCCCTACACCAGTATGAGATGATTTTATAATGGTAATCTGTCCCTCACACCAGCCGCAGGAACTCGACCCTACAACAGTATGAGATGATTTTATAAAGCTAATTTGTCCCTCACACCAGCAGCAGAAACCTCTCCCTACACCAGTATGAAATCATTTTATAATAGTATTTGTCCCTCACACCAGCAGCAGGAACCTCTCCCTACACCAGTATGAGATGATTTTATAACGCTAATCAGTCCCTCCCACCAGCAGCAGGAACCTCTCCCTACACCAGTATGAGATGATATTATAACGGTAATCTGTCCCTCACACCAGCAGCAGGAACCTCTCCCTACGCCAGTATGAGATGATTTTATAACGGTAATCTGTCCCTCACACCAGCAGCAGGAACCTCTCCCTACGCCAGTATGAGATTATTTTATAATGGTAATCTGTCCCTCACACCAGCAGCAGGAACCTCTCCCTACACCAGTATGAGATGATTTTATAATGGTAATCTGTCCCTCACACCAGACGCAGGAACCTCTCCCTACACCAGTATAAGATGATTTTATAAAAGTTATCTGTCCCTTACACCAGCAGCAGGAAGCTCTCCCTACACCAGTATGAGATGATTTTATAACGGTAATCTGTCCCTCACACCAGCAGCAGGAACCTCTCCCTACAACAGTATGAGATGATTTTATAACGGTCATCTGTCCCTCACACCAGCAGCAGGAACCTCTCCCTACACCAGTATGAGATGATTTTATAAAGCTAATCTGTCCCTCACACCAGCAGCAGGAACCTTTCACTACACCAGTATGAGATGATTTTATAACGGTAATCTGTCCCTCACACCAGCAGCAGGAACCTCTCCCTACACCAGTATGAGATGACTTTATAAAGCTAAACTGTCCCTCACACCAGAAGCAGGAACCTCTCCCTACACCAGTATGAGATGATGTTATAACGGTAATCTGTCCCTCACACCAGCAGCAGGAGCTTCTCCCTACACCAGTAGAGATCATTTTATAACGGTGATCTGTCCCTCACACCAGCAGCAGGAACCTCTCCCTACACCAGTATGAGATGGTTTTATAATGGTAATCTGTCCCTCACACCAGCAGCAGGAACTTCTCCCTACACCAGTAGAGATGATTTTATAACGGTAATCTGTCCCTCACACCAGCAGCAGGAACCTCTCCCTATACCAGTATGAGATGATTTTATAACGGTAATCTGTCCCTCACACCAGCAGCAGGAAGCTCTCCCTACACCAGTATGAGATGATTTTATAATGGTAATCTGTCCCTCACACCAGAAGCAGGAACCTCTCCCTACACCAGTATGAGATGATTTTATAATGGTAATTTGTTCCTCACACCAGCATCAGGAACCTCTCCTTACACCAGTATGAGATGATTATATATCGGTCATTTGTCCCTCACACCAGCAGCAGGAACCTCTCCCTACACCAGTATGAGATGATTTTATAACGGCAATCTGTCCCTCACACCAGCAGCAGGAACTTCTCCCTACACCAGTAGAGATGATTTTATAACGCTAATCTGTCCCTCACACCAGCAGCAGGAAGCTCTCCCTACACCAGTATGAGATGATTTTATAATGGTAATCTGTCCCTCACACCAGAAGCAGGAACCTCTCCCTACACCAGTATGAGATGATTTTATAATGGTAATTGGTTCCTCACACCAGCAGCAGGAACCTCTCCTTACACCAGTATGAGATGATTATATATCGGTCATCTGTCCCTCACACCAGCAGCAGGAACCTCTCCCTACACCAGTATGAGATGATTTTATAACGGCAATCTGTCCCTCACACCAGCAGCAGGAACTTCTCCCTACACCAGTAGAGCTCCAAG
>BLSH010208048.1:113935-127773 GCA_018402905.1 Glandirana rugosa | reverse complement strand
CTCTCTACACCAGTATTAGATGATTTTATAACGGTAATCTGTACCTCACACCAGAAGCAGGAACCTTTCCCTACACCAGTATAAGAAGATTTTATAACAGTTATCTGTCCCTTACACCAGCAGCAGGAAGCTCTCCCTACACCAGTATGAGATGATTTTGTAACGGTAATCTGTCCCTCGCACCAGAAGCAGGAACCTCTCCCTACACCAGTATGAGATGATTTTATAATGGTAACCTGTCCCTCACACCAGCAGCAGGAACTTCTCCCTACACCAGTATGAGATGATTTTATAACGGTCATCTGTCCCTCACACCAGCAGCAGGAACCTCTCCCTATCCTAGTATGAGATGATTTTATAACGGTAATCTGTCCCTCACATCAGCAGCAGGAACCTCTCCCTACACCAGTATTAGACAATTTTATAACGGTAATCTGTCCCTCACACCAGCAGTAGGAACCTCTCCCTATACCAGTATGAGATGATTTTATAACGTTAACCTGTCCCTCAAACCAGCAGCAGGAACCTCTCCCTATACTGGTATGAGAGGATTTTATAACGGTAATCTGTCCCTCACACTAACAGCAGGAACCTCTCCCTAAACCAGTATGAGATGATTTTATAATGGTAATCTGTCCCTCACACCAGCAGCAAGAACCTGTCCCTGCACCAGTATGAGATGAATTTATAACGTAATCTTTCCCTCACACCAGCAGCAGGAACCTCTCCCTATACTAGTATGAGATGATTTTATAACGGTAATATGTCCCTCACACCAGCAGCAGGAACCTCTCCCTACATCAGTATGAGATGTTTTTATAACGGTAATCTGTCCCTCACACCAGCAGCAGGAACCTCTCCCTACACCATGTATTAGATGATTTTATAATGGTAATCTGTCCTTCACACCAGAAGCAGGAACCTCTCCCTACACCAGTATGAGATGATTTTATAATGCTAATCTATCCCTCACACTAGCAACAGGAACCTCTCCCTACACCTGTATGAGATGATTTTATAACCGTAATCTGTCCCTCACACCAGCAGCAGGAACCTCTGCCTATACTAGTATGAGATGATTTTATAACGCTAATCTATCCCTCACATCAGCAGCAGGAACCTCTCGCTATACTAGTATGAGATGATTTTATAACGGTAAACTGTCCCTCAAACCAGCAGCAGGAACCTCTCCCTATACTAGTATGAAATTATTATTTAACGGTAATCTGTCCCTGACACCAGCAGCAGGAACCTCTCCCTACACCAGTATGAGATGATTTTATAACGGTAATCTGTCCCTCACACCAGCAGCAGGAACCTCTCCCTATACTAGTATGAGATGATTTTTTAACGCTAATCTGTCCCTCACACCAACAGCAGGAATATCTCCCTATACTAGTATGAGATGATTTTATAACGCTAATATGTCCCTCACAGCGGTGGCAGCATCCTCTTCCTACACTATTCTGAGATCATTTGACATGCAGTGCTAGGTGACTCCAACTTATATCGAGGCTGGGTCACATGATGCACTGGCCAATCACAGCCATGCCATTAATAGGCATGGCTGTGATGGCTTCTAAGGGCAAACAAGTAAAACGCTTGTTGATTGGCTGCCCTGCAGCTATTCAAAAGGCACGCAAAAATACCCGAACCCAGACTTTTTCTCAAATGTCTTGGTCGGACACGGACACCCTAAAGTCTGGTACGAACCCGAACTTTACAGTTCGGGTTCACTCAACTCTAATCATAATGAATGACCCGAAAAATGAAAAAAAAGTCAGTGGAATGAAAACTAACACATTTTTTGGCAGTGCACATGTCTACCAATTACACTAAGTTTATGCAAAGGGTCAATATTTGCAGTGATATACAAAAAGGGGGGGGGGGTTGGGACTTTAAATGAGACACACAGGTTGTAAAAAACATGCGTTTTTATTGAGGCAACTTTCATCGAGGTAGTACTGTAGATAATCCATACATCTCTTAATACATATATTGGGCACATTGCCTCTACTATATATTTTGGGCACATTGCCTCTATTAAAAAATGTAGATCCAAAAGGGTCTGATAGTGTTATTGAAACAAAAAAAATAAATAAAAATAAAAAATATATATATGGAAAAAATATATATAACTGAATAATCAAAAAATAAAAAAAAATATATAGATTGGGTAATGAATAATGATGGGCATCATACACATCCCTCTATTATGCTTTCTGGTCTTTGGATGTGGTCCTTTTGGGGTTCAAGTGCCAAACCCCCCCATCTCAGCTCCACCCAGGGGATACCCCCTAGTGGGGTGTCTCTGGATCGTCATTGGCATCGCTCCATGCAGCAAATATGGTAAACAACATACTCATTCCCAACGTTGGTTTTTTTTTTTCCATTTTTTGATTAATTACAGTTGCCTATACGTGCATGCTCCTGATGAGTGGATCATAACTTCACGAAACACGTAGAGCCGATATATGCCATACTAATTATTATTCAAGTTGTCTTATGCTGCAGAGATTGTATTGTATGGAGCCAATTTTCATCATTTGTGAATTATGTATTCGTTTCCAGTTCATTTGTTACATTTTTTAGTAGAGGCAATGTGCCCAAAATATATAGTAGAGGCAATGTGCCCAATATATGTATTAAGAGATGTATGGATTGTCTACAGTACTACCTCGATGAAAGTTGCCTCAATAAAAATGCATGTTTTTTACAACCCGTGTGTCTCATTTAAAGTCCCAAACCCCCCCCCCCTTTTTGTATATCACCCAACCCAGGATGGAAGACGATGGCCATTGTGACCACTGCTTCATTTAAAGTCCCATTCTTTGACCTCTTTAATTAACAATATTTGCAGTGTTGACCGTGTTTTTTTTTTTTTCAGCAAGAAATGTTTATTGAATTATAATGGTATACGTGTTGTGCAAATAACAAGGGGCACCGAGCAGTAAATTCGCAACAGACCAGCCTTACAATACACAAATGGAACACACCATAATTGATCAACAGAAACTGAATACTAATTATCAGCATTGTACCAAACATATAGGGTACATCAAACAGTAGTAGTAGTAGAAGATGTCATTAAGGGTAATGGACTTCATATTCGATTACATTTGGAAATAGGACCTGTTCTAAGAGCTCTTTTCATAGTTATAGGTTAGGTTCACAAGAGCAACTAACTCAGACACATTGGGTGCTTGAGTAGACCTCCATAGTCTTGTGGTGAGCATCTTGGCAGACACTAGAATGATTACTGTGATATTGTGAAGATGTCTGGGAAAGTATTCAATGTTTAGGTGAAATAACGCTGGAGCATGGTCTGGTTTAGTGAGAACCTCTGTGACTTGTGATATAAGTTGGAAGGCTTTATTTCAGTAACTAGTAGACATGTGCCGAGCAAAAAAATTTGTTTAGTTTAGTTTCAATTCGTTATCAACATAAATTAATTTAGTAAGATTTGTTTCATTCATTTAATTCATTTTTTCGGAATTAGTTTTGTTTATTCGTTTTCAAATCTATTTGAAAAGTTTTCAAATCAATTTCGAATAGTTTTTGAATTCGAAACGTTTTCGAATTGGAATCGTTTTCAAATTCAAATAGTTTTCCAATTTTCAAGGAGAATGGGTTGGAGTGGAAAGGGGAGGAATAGAAAGGAAAAATCTAGAATACAATAAGAGGGGAATATAAGAGAAAATGAAAGACTATATGCTATATGTGGTGGAGTGGAAGAGAGCTGTTTTACTCTGTTGTACTCTATTCTTTTGTTTTCTGCCATATTCTTTTCTATTCTATTTTTTTTTCTGTTCTATTACTTTGTTTTCTATTCTATTTTGTTCTCTTTGGAAATTGGAAAACTATTCAATTCTAAGGACTTTTCGAATTCGAATTTGAAAATTGTTTGAATTCGAAAAGTATTCGAAGACTATTCGAAAATTGTTTGAATTTGAATTTCGTCCAAATTTTTTTCTCGTTATTTTGGATTCATTTTAATTCAGTACTATTGTAATTCAGAAATTCAGATACATCTGAACAAACCGCACATGTCTAGTTGCTAGTTAGTCCCTTGCAGTCCCAGAGTACGTATGTTTTAGCGTACCAATGTTTCCACAGCCTCTCCAGCAAAGAGAGGAGTTCTCAAGAGAGAACTTTACTAAACAGTATGGGGTTAAATGCCAGCGGGATATCATTTTTTGTGACAATTCCCAGTGGTTGACACAATGGGTAACACTATAGGCGAAGCGAATAGCTATTTTCCATTGGTCATCAGAGAAATTATAATGAAGGTCTAATTCCCATAGGAGGGGTCTTGGAGAAGATCCCTTTACCTTGAAGAATAGAGTAAAACAGTCAGATGCCTTTGGTTTTTGGGATTGAGACATCCGAGGAACTTCCAGGCTGAAGATTGAATATGTATGGAAGACTTGGGATTGGCTTTCACAAATGTGGATATACACATATAAGTTTAAAAAATCTTAAGGGTAAATATGGAACTAATTTATTGGATCAACCACAGGTTTAATGTGAGTCCTTTGGTAAAGGTCTCCCACCCAATCAATACCTGCTTCTTACCACCTGGTAGTGGACAGGTGTAGAATTAGGGACTCTAAGGCGGGTAAAGATATTCCAGACTAGAAATACTGATTTCATTGTAGCAGGGAAGGGGGAAGTATCAATATGTGTCTGTCAGAAGGATCGCTCTGAGGTCTGAAGTATGTATTAAATAAGATTCAATATCTACCCATAGATTGTCCAGGGAAGGGAGGAACATTGTTTTGGTTGGGACAGCTGTGTGGCAACCCAATAACCAAATAACCTGGTGCATATAGCCCAATTGGCGCAGTCACTCGCCTTCTCTGCATCTATAGAGAGAAGCAGACAAGGCGTTCCTGTCTGCTCAGCATAACAAGTTATGTTCAAGAGTATAGCATCAGAAGCCTGATGTTCTTTAATGAAACCAGTTTGGTCTGGCTGGATCAGAGATGGAAGAATATTTTGTAATGCAGCAGTGAATACATTTATTAAATGTGGGGAAAAGATGACAGCAAAACCTTTATATTATTCATTAGTAAACCCATCTGGGGCAAGAGATTTCCCTAGTGGTAGATATTTAATAGTACATTGAATTTTGTCTGCAGTAAAGAGGGCATTTAACGACTCTAGTTGCAAAGGAGATAAAGACGGGAGTTTGAGTCAGTCAAAAAATTGGCTGATCGATTGGGGGGGGGTAGAGGCATCACAATGTAAATTATATAAAGCGCTGTAGTCTGAGAAAGCATTTGCCATATGTTGAGGGTTTGTGAGCCTTGTTTGGTAAATGAATGGAGTTTAAAGGGGATTCTAAGTTTGGCACTGCAAGCTTTTAACTTATTCACTAGCAGCTTGCCCGCTTTATGGTCATTTTCATAATAATGTTACTTAAGCCATCTCATATTGGTATCGTGCTGAGAGCACAACAGAAAGCGGAGCTCGTAGTATAATTTATTTAGACTGGCTGAGATGGATTTGGTAGCATGGACCTTGTTTTGTATTTCAAGGTCATGGATAGACTTAAGCAACTCGGTAAGCTTATTTTCAAATTTGGGTTTAGATTTGGCACTTAATTGTATGATGAACCCTCGCATGTAAGCCTTATGGGCATTCCAGAGAGGGAAAATGTCAGTAACAGGGGTTGCATTTGTGTGAAAGAACTCCCGTAGGAGTTTAGAGAGTGACCCATGTTTATCAGGGTTTTGAATAACTGCATTGTTGTAGCGCCACATAAATGCTTTGGGGCCAACATCCTTTTCCTCAACAACTATTGAAATGGCTGCATGGTCCAACCATGTAATATCATGGATTGAGGTGATGTTTGCTGTAACAGACATTTATCAACCAGAAAAAACTCGATAAGTGAGTAAGATAAGTGTCTGTTGGACAAAAGGTATAGTCCCTTTCGTTACCGTGGTGGCATCTCCATAAGTCATACAGCTCTGACAGATGTAGTGAGGCACTTATGGCGGGGCTTGGTGTTCGTTGATAAGGTATCCAAAGTAGAATCTATCACAAAGTTTAGATCACCTCCAACAATTAGGCTACCATTGCGTAGTGACTGCATCTTCTTGAAGCATTTCTTAGTGAAGCGGAGCTGGTGGGAATTAGGTGCATAAACATTCAACAGGGTGTAAGTGTCAGGGAAATGGCCATGGCAGAACTGGCAATATTTCCCATACTCAACATGGACATCCACAGAGAACTCCTGTGCACGTGTCACCTTGGTGCGCACGCATGCACGCCAGTGCGCACAGGCTCGTACATGCGCACCAACGCACGCAGGCGTGAGCACGCATGAGTGTGTGACAGATGTTGGTGCCAAGCTGCCTATTTAAACTTGCTGCTGACAACATGACGTTGCTGGATTATCACAGCTCTCCTGTGTTCCCTGTGCCTCTGTACCCTGATCTGTGGATTTCCTGTTACCGACTCGGCTTGTCCTGACCTTGCTCTCTGATTCACCGCCTCTGACCCCTGGCTTGTACTTGGAATTTGCTACTGCCTATCTCCAACAATTGATCCAGCTCAGCTTCCCACCCTGCTTATTCTGTCTCCTGTGTTTTATCCCGGCTTGCTCCTGTTGTGCTTCTGGACTGATCTTCTGTGTATGACCCCTGGCTCGGCTCTTGGCTTCTCCTTTGTCAAGCTCCTCGGCACTTCCAGTCTTCCAGTGCTTCCAGCTTGCTACAGCCATCCTTGGGTGATCAGCTTTCCAGACTTCAAGCAAGCACCTAGCAACCCATGCTTCTCTGGGCACTGCGCTCCCTGTTTCCATCTTCAGGGGCGTGCTGCACCTAGCCACAAGGGGAGCCCTTCTAGCATCTCGTCCTCATACCCATTCCTGACAGTAAGGTTTATCATTGAGAAGGCACAATAAAATGATGAAATGTCCTTCTGGATCTAAGATAGATTCCTTGAGCTCAAAGGATAATGAGTTTCTTACAGGATGGAGGACTCTCTTCTTCCTCTCAGAAGCAGATGCTTCTGTACATGGTCATTACACAATAAACTTAATTGCAAGCATTTCAGGAGTGCAGATTCATATTTTTGAATATAATTGATTTTCTCTTGGTAGATTGGAAGACTCCCCTGAATCTGAGCCCCTGGACTGGAGTATCAGCCACCACATACTTTCAGCTGTGTAGACAGAGAGGTGTTTTTCTGCTACACTCAGAAGCAGATGCTAAAAATATTTTAGGGTAGGATTTATGGGAACAGTGGGGAGTTTCCTGGTTGGAAAAGTGGATTTCCTGTATGAAAAGGATGTCCGCGTCCCATTTGCATGCTTCTTTCCACTTTGAGGCCCTCTTTGCAGGATGATTGAGACCTTTGACATTTGAAGACAGAAGTTTAATGTCCATAATTACAGGATAGGGAATGTATCAGTGGAGGTTGGCAAGCTGCATCAGTTAGGAATTTTTGCTTTGGTGAAGGTATGGTATGTGGTTCCAGTAAGCACTCTTGAGGAGTTGTTGGGAGGAGTTGTGGAACATACATTAGGTCTCTCAGCATAAAGAAAGGCTGATAAGGTGTTTGTGTTAACTGGGAAATGTGATGTGTACTCAACTGGTGTCCCATAGCAGTAGAGGTTCCAACCGGGAACAAAGCAAGTAGGTCTTTGTCAGAAACAGCAGAAATAACAGAAAACTTGAAAAGGAAATTAAAAATAAACATAAAAATAGTAGTGAACCCCCACTCTTGTGTGGTGGGGAGAAGAGGCAGCATTGTGGGGTTTAGGAGTATGATGGTATACACTCCTGAATTTGCCGGTAGCTAATGAGGCACTATATGCGCTGGTAGTGGTGAAGAGCCCTAGAAGTTAAGTTTAAGTAGAGTGGTTATGTCGCAGTTGTTACCATGTGACTTTTGCTGGTCGCTGAGCTTGCTGGTTGGTGCTCTACGTGTGTTTCGGGGATGATATCCCACTGGCGCAGCCTGGCCAGGCCTTCTTCTAAGGATTACATATTCATTGCAGAGCCCTGATAATAGACCTACAGTTTTGCTGGGTACTTCTATTTGTAAGGCATGTTATGGTTACGAAGGCCCTTCATAACCAATAGCAGATGTTTGTGTTGTTGTAAGGTATACTGAGTTTGGCAGTAAACTGAGACCAAAGGCTTTTTCCTGGAGCTGTGACGGGTGGCAAAAGGCTTTCAATAGCTGCTCCTTGACTAGAAAAAAGGGATTCTGAGGATTACATCTCTGGGTGTCTCAGCTAGGAGAAATGAAGGTATAGGAACTCGGTGTATCCAGTTGATCGTTAGATCTGCAGAGGTTAGATTCGGTATGACTGCCAGAAATAGACCTCTCACAAAGTGGGGTAATGGCACTGACTGGACCGATTCTGGCATGCCTCTGATTTTTTAATTGTTTCTGCATGACCTATCCTCTAGATCTGCTGATTTAGCTTTTATCCAGAAGTAGGGATGGGCCCCTCTTTGTCCAATCACTGCTCAGCAGGCTCAATCCATGCCCACACTATATAAAGCCGCTTGTACAGTGGCATTATGTAGTGTGTGAATAATGTAGAGGGAGACAGAGAGGGAGCTTAGCTAGTGGTGTGTAGGCAGTTTGGTGTAGAGAGTGAGATATACTAGATAGATAGTGCGATCTGTATACAGTCAGTTAGTGCAGGCAGTGTAAGAATATATATGTACCTTAAATGTTGTATATATATATATATATATATATATATAATATATCAATGCCTTTAGTGTGGACTATATACAGCTCAGTCAGTGTATAGTATATGGAGTCCGTTCAGGCAGTGTAAGAATATATATGTACCTTCCTAGTGTGTATACATACATAATAAAATGCCTTTAGTGTAGACTATATACAGCTAATTCAGTGTGTAGTATATAGCGTCCGTTCAAGCAGTGTAGGAATATATATGTACCTTCCTAGTGTTTATATACATAGAATACAATGCCTTTAGTGTAGACTATATACAGCTAATTCAGTGTGTAGTATATAGCGTCCGTTCAGGCAGTGTAAGAATATATATGTACCTTCCTAGTGTGTATATATATATATATATATATATATATATATTACAGTGCCTTTAGAGTAGACGATATACAGCTAATTCAGTGTATAGTATATAGCGTCTGTTCAGGCAGTGTAAGAATATATATGTACCTTCCTAGTGTATATATATATATATATATATATATATATATATAAAATAAAATGCCTTTAGTGTAGACTATATACAGCTCATTCAGTGTATAGTATATAGAGTCCGTTCAGGCAGTGTAAAAAATGATAATATATATATTGTAATGTTGGGGGTTGTTTAACTCAGAGTTTCTCAACCCGTGGTATGCGTACCCCTAGGGGTACGTGCACCACTGGCAGAGGGTACGCCAGCTGTGTGAGAGGCAGGGTACCAGTTGCTGCTCTGATGCTGGGTAAAAGGTTTTATGTAGCGGAAACACAGTTGTACAATTGCAGAGCTGCCCACAGCGGAGCGGTACGAGTGCCTCACACACTCTTCCCCGACAGGAGCTTCCTGTCATGATGTCGCTCTGAGGCCGGGAGCGGGGGATGGAAGAGGAGTGCTGCCTCTGCTCGGAGCGTCCACTGTCATGGACAAGTGAGTGAGCAGAGGCTGATAATACTGCAGTCCGTAATGTTATCTGTGCTCTGCAGCGGGGGTTAATCTACAATGCATTTGTAATATGCAATCATCTTCAAAGTGTGTGGAAAAAGCATGTTTCAGCCGCAGAGAGCCATATTAGTGTTCTAAAATCATCTTCAAAGTGTGTGGGAAAATCCTGTTTCAGCCACAGAGAGCCATATTAGTGTTCTAAAATCATCTTCAAAGTGTGTGGGAAAAGCCTGTTTCAGCTGCAGGGAGCCATATTAGTGTTCTAAAATTTAGAACACTAATATAGCTCTATGCGGCTGGAAGAACAGTAATATGGCTCTATGCCCCTGCAATAGGCTTTTCCCATACACTTTGAAGATGATTTTAGAACACTAATATGGCTCTCTGCGTCTGAAACAGGCTTTTCCCACACACTGTGAAGATGATTTTAGAACACTAATATGGCTCTCTGCAGCTGAAACAGACTTTTCCCACACACTTTGAAGATGATTTTAGAACACTAATATGGCTCTCTGCGGCTGAAACAGACTTTTCCCACACACTTTTCAGATGACTTTAGAACACTAATATGGCTCTCTGTGGCTGAAACAGGCTTTTCCCACACACTTTTCAGATGATTTTAGAACACTAATATGGCTCTCTGCGGCTGAAACAGGCTTTTCCCACACACTTTTCAGATGATTTTAGAACACCAATATGGCTCTCTGTGGCTGAAACAGGCTTTTCCCACACACTTTGAAGATGATTTTAGAACACTAATATGGCTTTATGCGGCTGGAACAGGCTTTTCCCACACACTTTGAAGATGATTTTAGAACACTAATATGGCTTTATGCGGCTGAAACAGGCTTTTCCCACACACTTTGAAGATGATTTTAGAACACTAATATGGCTTTATGTGGCTGAAACAGGTTTTTCCCACACACTTTGAAGATGATTTTAGAACACTAATATGGCTCTCTGCGGCTGAAATAGGCTTTTCCCACACACTTTGAAGATGATTTTAGAACAATAATCTTTCCCTTAAAGCAACAGCTGGAGGCTTTCCCTGTACAACTTGGAGATGATTTTAGAATCTAAAATCATCTCCTAGTTCTATAGAGAGAGGTTCCTACTGTTGCTTAAAGGGACAGATTATTGTTTCTTGCACAAAATTAAAAAGTGCATCTACATTGCTGTTTTAAAAAAAAAGAAAATTCCAAAAATAAAAAAACAGTGTTGGCTACCTCCTCCTCCTCCACCACCACTTTCACCGCCTCCTCAACCTCCAACTCCACATCCACCTCCATTTTTGATTTTTTAATGTGATTTTAGCTTAAAAATTATTTTAAGTTATTTCCTTATCCCCATTTCTTTGTAGGGCACTTGTCCGACCCTTACCCCCATTTTCCTTCCTTTTGCAGACCTCTAGGACTTTCCAGGACTTTGTTACAGCCATTTCTGTGCCTAAAAGTACGGGTCCCCATTGATTTCAATGGGGTTCGGGGTCCGGGTCAAAGTTCGGGTCAAGTCCGGACCCTAACCCGGACTTTGTCCTGAAGTTTAGCCGAAACTGCAGAACCCGAACTACCAGAGGTTCGATCAACTCTAGTCAAGACATAAAAGAAGTCAGTCTTGCCAGCCTTATAGTTCAAGAGCAAGCGGCTTCAAGGAGGTAGCAGGGTCCACACAAAATATGAGCTGGAAATACTAGGATTAAGGCAACTTATGAGAGAGAGTCAGGAATAAAGCATAATGGAACTAAAACTTGGCAATTACAGAGTTAACAAGGAACACTCAAAACTGATCAGGTGGTCATCACCTCACCAAACAGCTTTACAGACGTAGCTCATCTGAATCTGCAGATGTTCCTAAACATGAGCACAAATCCGTTACTTGAAGAACAAGAAGGGCAAGAGATTGATCAAGCAGAAAATGAACCACTCATAAAAAGCCCATCCCTGGAGGAACTGGAGGAATGATCTGTAGCACACCCTCGTAGGGACTGTTGATAAACTTGGATCTCCCACCCCTGCATAGCCAGGCGCACTAAATTTCACAAGAACCCAGAGTCAAAGAACAGTCAGTGACTTTGTTTTTGTTATTTATTTGAGGTTAATAATTTGGATAGGGATGGGAAGGTTATGGGATGCCCACTTGAATTCAGCAAAAGTTTAGCAAACTTCAGGGACATCTTCCTATATGCAGCTATATACAGTCTCTCTCCCTCTTTCATCCTGCACAACACTTGCTTGCTCCAGCTGAATCACTTGTTAAGCGATCTGACAGGCTCCCAGTCAGGGCCGGCGCTAGCATAAGTCAACTCAGGCGGGTGCCTTACGGCGCCTGGCCAGGGGGGGCGCCAAACCCAGGTGTCTCTCAACAAGTGCTCACTGCTCAACTTCCTGCTCAGCATTCAAAGTCCGCGCCTAATCCTCTCCACTACAGACATCCCCCCACCTCTGGCAAATGACAGTAGGGGGCCCCACTCCCAGGATCCCAAAGAAGCGGGCTGGACTCTCTGCTGCATTACCTCGGTGGGGATCTGACCCTTCACAGCATGGAGCTGTCGGCACCGCAGCATCACAGTGAGTGTTCTATGAGTAGGGGGAGCCCCAGGCTCTGTCTTCTCCATAACTGCCAGGAAGTGGGACACAATGGACTGTCACAGGTAGTTCTATAGAGCTGATGGATGAGCTCTGTGCCTTCTTGTCGGTCACTTTCCTCACCTCCCCCTCTCTAACCTGCCAGCTTGGAAAGCTCCGCAGTGGCAGTGCTGGAAGAATCCTAAATCTCTGGGGGGAGGGGGGCTGTGTAGGAGCACTCAGGAGGGAGGGGGATGTAGAGCTGTCATGTCTACTGCCTATGTCAGCTGCACTGAGATATGGGAGGACAACACTGCTTGTGTGCTGAGAGACCACCACTGTATGCACGCAGTCCCTGACCTGGAGAGTCGTCCCTGACTTGGATTGCAGTCCCTGACTTGGAGAGCAGTCCCTGGTGGAGACAGTCCCTGACTTGGAGAGCAGTGCCTGGTGGAGAGCAGTCCCTGACTTGGAGAGCAGTCCCTGACTTGGATTGCAGTCCCTGGTGGAGACAGTCCCTGACTTGGAGAGCAGTCCCTGACTTGGATTGCAGTCCCTGACTTGGATTCCATTCCCTGACTTGGAGAGCAGTCCCTGGTAGAGACAGTCCCTGACTTGGATTGCAGTCCCTGGTAGAGACAGTCCCTGACTTGGATTGCAGTCCCTGGTAGAGACAGTCCCTGACTTGGATTGCAGTCCCTGACTTGGAGAGCAGTCCCTGGTAGAGACAGTCCCTGACTTGGATTGCAGTCCCTGACTTGGATTGCAGTCCCTGGTAGAGACAGTCCCTGACTTGGAGAGCAGTCCCAGACTTGGAGAGCAGTCCCTGGTAGAGACAGTCCTTGACTTGGAGAGCAGTCCCTGGTAGAGACAGTCCCTGACTTGGATTGCAGTCCCTGGTAGAGACAGTCCCTGACTTGGATTGCAGTTCCTGGTAGAGACAGTCCCTGACTTGGAGAGCAGTCCCTGACATGGATTGCAGTCCCTGGTAGAGACAGTCCCTGTCTTGGAGAGCAGTCCCTGGTAGAGACAGTCCCTGACTTGGATTGCAGTCCCTGACTTGGATTGCAGTCCCTGTTAGAGACAGTCCCTGACTTGGAGAGCAGTCCCTGACTTGGATTGCAGTCCCTGGTAGAGACAGTCCCTGACTTGGAGAGCAGTCCCTGACTTGGATTGCAGTCCCTGGTAGAGACAGTCCCTGACTCGGAGAGCAGTCCCTGACTTGGAGAGCAGTCCCTGACTTGGATTGCAGTCCCTGGTAGAGACAGTCCCTGACTTGGAGAGCAGTCCCTGGTAGAGACAGCAGGGGGAAGGAGGTGCTCATCCATCTGAGCTGTTAGTGTGGATGGAGGAATCTGTTAAACTGACTGTACTATACACTATGCGATCTGATTGTACAATCTCATTTAGCTTCACCGAAATTAGTCATATGAAGACAATCCTGAACATTTTTTTAATGAGTATCAGGCAGGCTATTATACTACATAATCTAAAAGAGGATTGTACAATCAGATTGTATAGTGTGTGGTTTGCCGTAGATGGGTTGCCATATGAGGGTGGGATGTTGTATTGTGCAGGGCAAAGACCCTGACGAGAGGTTCAGTCCCTGACGAGAGGCTCAGTCC
>BLSH010208048.1:102136-113925 GCA_018402905.1 Glandirana rugosa | reverse complement strand
CCCCCCCCCCCCCCCCCCCCCCCCCCCCCCCCCCCCCCCCCCCCCCCCCCCCCCCCCCACCAAAATGCTCCTTCGCCTGTGTGGACAAAAATCCTTGCACCGGCCCTGCTCCCAGTCAGATTAGCAATAGCCCATTACAGGCAGAAACTCATAGCCCCTTTTTATGTAGCACAGTGGTAGTTAAACTACTTGTAACTTCTCCTCTGTGGCTACTGATCCCAGCACTATCGCTTCAGGTGCTGCCAACCCACCTGGCTGCAACTGCCCCTTTCACTAGCCTTCCATGCTAACTCCCCACACCAGTTCACCTGACTGACTCTTTACCAGCCCACCCAGCTGACTCTTCACCAGCCTACCCAGCTGACTTTCAGGAGATCTCTGGGGAAAGGCTGAATACTTAAGCACAGCTCTGTCTTTAAGGGAGACCGACTACATGTGGCAGTCTCCCTCCCTTTGCTAGTCCCCACAATGTTGCTCTACGCACTTAGTCCTCTCTTGCTCCCATGCCTCCAGGAAAGACTTCCTCTTCTGTGTTATGGCAGGATCCTTTCAGCACCTGAGCCCCGGCCCAAGGCAGGACACCCCCCCCCAGACTAGGGGGCACCCCTGAGGGCCACAGACAGTCTCCTCAACACTGTATCCCCATCTTCCACCCGACTGCCTGCTGGCATGGACCACATCTATTTATGAGGTAAGCTCTGCCCCTGCCAGCCCACTACTAAGGATTGGCCAAGGCCTCATAACTATTCAAGGCAGCTCCTCCTAACCCCCACCCTCTAAGTCTGGAACATTCTCCAACCTTCTAGACCAGGGGGAGGCACCAGTGAGCTGCCAGGTTGAGTCACACAGCACTGAAATTTAGTAAACCCTGACCCAGATTCCAAAGCTCAGGCTTAGCCCTGAAATGTTTGTCCTTTTTTCGCATAAATACAGCTTTCTTTTGGTGTTATTTAATGACCACTGGGTTTTTTATTTTTTGTGGTATAAATAAAAAGAAGAGCGAAAAGACCGAAACTTTTGAAAAAAAAATGTATTTTTCTTAGTTACTGTTATAAAATTTAGCAAATTAGTAATTTTTCTTCATAAATTTTGGCCAAAAGTTATACTGGTACATATCTTTGGCAAAATAACCAAAATCAGTGTATATTATCTACTTCCACACTGCCTACCGTATATTCACGGCGGCAGTGTGACTGCGTCCCGTGAATCGCCGTAAATAACTGGCGATCTGTGGGTGGCCGCTAGGGGGCGTGCGTCGTACTCCTGAGGAGTGTGCCCGCAGATCGGGGGACCCGATGTCCACCGGCGAGCCGCGGTGAGCGGCCACAGCAAAAGAACGGAGAACCGCTGATGTAAACACGTCGGTTCCCCGCTCTGTTAGTGGGGGCATAGGAGATCTACTGATCCCTGTCACTGGAATCAGTTAGATCTCTTAAGCCCATGGTAGCATAGCCCCCCCCCACAGTTGGGACACACCCAGGGAACACAGTTAACTCCTTCACTACACCCCGCAGGTTAACCCCTTCAATGCCAGTGACATTTATACAGTAATCAGTGGACATTTAAATTTATGGTCGCTGTATCAATGTCATTGGTCCCAAAAAAGTGTCAAAATGGTCCGACATATCCGCCCCAATATTGCAGTACCGCTATAAAAAAGCAGATCACCGCCATTACTAGTAAGAAATAATAATAAAAAATAACCCAGAAATGTATTCTCATCATCCGTAAAAGCGGCAACTTTTACGCAAACCAATCAATAAACACTGATTGCGATTTTTTTTACCAAAAATATGAGGAAGAATATAAATTGGCCAAAACCGATGGAAAAAAATGTTTTTTATATTTTTTTTTTGGATTTGTATTTTAGCAAAAAGTAAGAAAAACAGGGTTTTTTTGTGAAATTGCCGCTCTTCTTTTGTTTATAGCGGTGATCAGAAATGACTCCGAGGCAATCAAATACCAGCAAAAGAAAGCTCTATTTGTGAGAAAAAAAGGACGCAAATTTAATTTGGGTACAACATTGCACGACCGCGCAATTGTCAGTTAAAGTGCCAAATCGCAAAAAGTGCTCTGGTCTTAAACTGGGAAATCCTTCCGGGGCTGAAGTGGTTATTTGGTCTTTGTGAAGGTTATAGAGTCTACAAGCTATGGTGCCAATCATTAAAAATTGATCACACCTGATGAGCTGACTCATTTCTTGAGACACTAACAAGCCAGGAAAGTACAAATTCCCCCAAATTACCTCTTTTTGAAAAGTAGACTTCCCAAGGTATTTATTAAGAGGCATGGTGAGTTTTTTCAAATTGTAATTTTTTTCCCGCAATTCTTTGCAAAATGAAGATTCTTTTTCACACAATTGACAGTTTATTTCTCTCACACAGCATATGCATATTTGCAACCACACCCCAAACACATTCTTTTACTCCTCCTGAGTATGGCGATACCACATTTGTGAGACTTTTACACAGCCTGGCCACATAGAGAGGCCCAACATACAGGGAGCAACTTTAGGTGTTCTAGGGACATAAATTACACATCTAATGTCTTGACTACCTATTACACCTTTGAATGCCCTGGATCACCAGGGCAATGGAAACACCCACAAAATTACCCCATTTTGGAAAGCAAACATTCCAATGTATATTCTATAAGGCACAATGAGTCTTTTGAACACATCATTTTTTCCACAAGTTTTTGAAAAATGTGGAAAGAAAATGAAAACACATTTTTTACCCATTTTTATGGCACTGATGAGGATCCACTGATAGGGTAGCACTGATGAGCACTTACTTATGGGCACTGATGTGCACTATTGGGCACTGATGTGCACTAATAGGGCACTGTAGTGGCACCGATAAGCACTTTAGTGGCACTGATGAACACTCACTGATGGCACTGTAGGGCACTGATGAGCACTGATAAGCAATAACTGTTGGCACTGACATGCACTGTAGGGCACTTATGTGCACTGATGGCACTGATAATCACTCACTGATAGGCACTGTAGGACACTGATGGCACTGTAGGGGACTTATGAGCACTGTAGTGGCACTGTAAGGCACTAATAAGCACTGTAGTGGCCCGTGGGGCACTGGTGACCACTGTAATAGAACGGTAGGGGCACTGATGAGCACTGTAGTGGCACCATAGGGCATTGATGAGTGGCACTGATGACATTGTAGGGAGCTGATGGCACTGAGGGCACTGATGGCACTGTAGCTGCACTGTAGGGCAGTGATGGCACTGATGTGTCACTAATGGGAACTGAAGTAGCACTGATGGTACTGCAAAGCACTGTAGTGGCACTGATGGCACTGTAGGGCACTAATGGCACTGTACGGCATTTATGGCACTGTAGGGGCACTTATGAGGCACTGATAGAACTGTAGTGGCACTGCAGGGCACTGATGTGCCACTGAGATGGCACTGATGAGCACTGTGATGGTACTGATGGCACTGTGATGGCACTGATGAGCACTATGAAGGCACTGATGGCACTCTGATAGCACTGATGGCACTCTGATGGCACTGTAGGGCACACAAAAATCAGCCCTTTCACACTGCTGCACTGTGTCTCCCTCCTCTCTTACAGACACTGGAGGGGAGTAATTTTAAAAGAACCATTTCAAAAAGGAAAATAAGATGGATATATGAGACCAGCACCCTGCTACTGAATGGTCTTAATGTAGACATAGACTTAAACAGTTTCATTAGTGATCTGTAATGCTGCTGCAAGACCTGATACACCTTTTTTATGATTTCACTTTCTTTTTAGATATATGGTATTTTTTTTAGATATTTTAGATATTTACTCTTTTATTGCAAATTATATAATATTATTGTATTTGTAATATTTTGACTCATGATTTATTAACTCACACATTTTTAGTATTAATGGAGAAAATTGCATTTTTTTACGTAATAATTTAATTTTACGTAAGACATATAAATATAAGAGCATAGAGAAAAAAAGCATTATGAAAAAGCAACAAGATACATCACAAATTAAAATACAATCTTTAATGCATGAAACCATCTCCTTCAATTATATAAACCTTTAAACAGTGGGCTAACATCCCACTCGGAGATGTCATGCCAACAATTGCCTCCTTATCATGTTAACTGAGAATTGGTGTCACGCTACTTATTTAAATTTTTAAATTAAGAAAAATAAAAGGTAGGTATACATAGAAAAAAGAAAAATGATAAGAGAAAACTACCCTCCAGTTATTAAATTCCAAACACTACTACTGGATAAAGAAGGGAAGAGGGGGTAGAGAAAAATAGTGTAAAGAAACAGGGGAAGGGAAGGAAACAAGAAGTCCCCGAAGGGAAAGGAGGGAAGGGTCACGATCAGTTCTAAATGTATCTCACTAGAATGTCATTAACCCTATTTCAACCATTCATTAGTGCATCAGAGTTTGTAAACATAAATCAGGCTGTCCAGGTTTTATGGAATCAAGTCCTTGAATCCTTGGCCATAGCCAATGTTTCTTCCATATCATATATACTGTCCACCTTGCATTCCCTAACAGTTGGGGGTAAATGATGACTTCCAGTGTTGTGGAATTATAGACTACATTCAGTAAGTGCTTGGATATTTATATTTCTGCAGGATATACATGGAGATGTGCAGCAGACAGCAGGCCAGAGCAAGGGCTATTTTTGTGTCAGTAATTCAAACTACCAGAGTGCAAATTGTTTGCCAGCATTAGGTGATCAGGGGGCCTCCAGCATGTATCAGAGGACTGTGGGAACCACTTATTGAGTTTTACAGGGGTTGCATACAAATGTTTAAGAATTTAGCAAGAGGTTTCTTGCAAGCTTGTGCAAATCAAGCACTTACCGTATGAGCTAAAATTAATGCATTGTTTATTTTTTTACTTCAGTTTGTAGAGCAGTTTACCACAGCTCTCTTAACCTGTCAGTCCTATTGATATTTGATGGTTGTAGCCAATCACACCCTATAGAAGTGTTTTTATCAGTGTCTTTCATGCAAATGATTTCAAAAGTGATGGAGGGGTCTGAAAAAAAAATTAGTTTTCCGCTTATGGTTAGTTAGGTAGCTACGTATCTGAAGGTATTCCCAGTATGGATAATGTTGCATGCCTAGTTTATACTTAAGTATAGTATACAGTATGTTTTGATCTTACAGGGAGTAGCTAGTAGGGGGATTCCCCATCCTTCGTATTATTTATTTATACCTGGGGGAAAGTCTGGGTTATCTGTGAACAGGGTCAATGGCCCTCCTTCCTCTCCCTCCCTCCCTAGTTTACATCTTCCCCCTTCCTCATCCAGGTACAACAGGCAGTGCCATAGTTCTTTCCTTTTCACATTTATATTTTTGTGTCAATTTAAATAGGAAAATAGGAGCGGGTACCTGTCAAAACCAGGTACCCCCCCCCCCCCCCAAAAAAGTGCCAAATGTGGCAAAGGAGGGGGGAGTGTGCAAACAAGTGGAGCTTCCCCTTTTTGCTGGAACTCTACTTTAAGCATCATATACTCACTCCAGGGCTGTGTATTGTGGTGTATGGAAAGCTACACCGTGGTAAAACGGGGCATCATGGCTCCTATGTGCAGCAGTGTCCAATGGGGTGGCCAGGCTATTTGGAGTCAGTTCACCTTTTAATTTTTTTGTGAAAAGGTGATTAAACTTTAGGGCAAATTACGGTAAACTAAGGGTTGAAAGGGGTCAAATAGGAACCAATTATATTTAAAAAAAAAGTGTTATTATTTGTAAGGATAATGTAACTGACATCATATGTAGATCAAAGTCTACCCCTTTGATCTTTTTAACTGAATAAAATATCAATAATAATAATAATAATAATGAAATAAAAATGAACAATAACGTCCCTTTAGGATTTCTGAATTTGTGTCTGAACAATATTTACAAACAGTCAAAGGGTCAATTTTTGCATAGCAGTTGCTGTATTTACATAGCAACTCACAGCTGTCATTTTGACAGGTAGGAGTTGCCAGCAAATATATGTAAAGGGTTGATGGAACAGAAACAACAGAGAAACACTGAGTATTCTACACATGAGCTGTGTACTTCAGTGGTGTTTTTTGGGCACATATAGCGTGTGTAGTGTAACAGCAGAGCTATTGAGCTTTGTAAACTATATTGTTTTTCTGGAGAAGATATGAAGAAATTGGAAAACATGTGAAAAGGAACCGGACCTGTCACATGACTGGATAGGGGAAAGAAGAAGCTGCCTGTGTGTTAACTGCCATATGTATTTTTGCCCTGATATTGTAAGAGGAACCGTGGAGAGGAGGGATCCGAGACTGCCATTATCTTTTTGGATGGTTTTGGCAGACACTCCCTGAGGCACTATTTGGCTTTCCATTCATTTGGAGGCTAACTTCTTTTGGTAAGCAGCCACGCTCACTGATTGTCTTTCCACTGGATGATATGGGGAGTCATTTCTCTCTACACATGTCCTTCCATCTCTTGGAGATCTTTTTGGGAATATCACTATTCTTTTTTTCACTTCTATGGACTTTGTTTATTCATCTACTGAACTTACTTATATGTTGACACTTGTATAAGGTGTATAAGGATTTTGTTTGACTTTTTTAGATTCAACACATGTTCACAATTTTTGCTACACTTTTTTTTTGAGTATACTAAAAAAAATTTGTAAGGAAAAAAATGATGTAGTACCAATATAATAGTAAAAGTAAAAGTGTAAAAGTGCTTAGTGTATTAGACATTCCTTTCACTGCATCACATTTAAATGGCAATTGGAACTAAAGCATTTTCTTTTCTTTGGGGAATACAAAACCGCATTGCCACTCCAAGCTATATAATATGCATAAACTTGAAATGTGGTGCTATAACTCATGATAACTTATCAATAGTGTTGAGCGAACCCGGACTGTAACGTTCGGGTCCGTACCAAACTTTGGGGTGTCCGGAACCCGGACCCGAACACGGACTTTTCAAAAAACGTTCGGGTTCTGGGTTCTGGTAGTTGATCATGCATGTTGAATAGCTGCAGGGCAGCCAATCAACAAGCATTTCACTGGTTTGCCCTTATAAGCCATCACAACCATGCCTATTAGTAGGCATGGCTGTGATTGGCCAGTGCATCATGTGACCCAGCCTCTATATGAGGCTGGAGTCACAGTGCTGCATGTCAAATGCTCTTGGGTTAGTGTAGGGAGAGGATGCTGCCGGCGTTTGTGTGAGGGACAGATTGCAGACATTTTAACATCTGATCCTGCATCCTGAGATTACTACTACTGTTGCTCTGAGGGACAGATTGCAGAAATTTGAGATTTCACATACTGCTGCTTTGAGTGACAGATTGCAGATCAAACTCTGCATAACACAACAATCGCTATGATCGTACACAACGATCAGATTGTGGGAGTAATTTGAGATTTCACATACTGCTGCTTTGAGCGATCTGACTGCACTAGGTAGAGGCTTCTGCTTAGAGGGACAGATTATTGTTCAAAAATCATCTCCTAGTTCTAAAGGGAGAGGTTCTAGCTGCAGCTGTAAGTGACACATTATTGTTCAAAAATCATCTCCTAGTTTATTTGATTTTAATTTATTTTCCCTATCCCCATTTATTTGTAAGGCACTTACCGTACTCTTACGCCCATTTTACTTCCTTTTGCAGCCCTCTAGCACTTGCCAGGACTTTGTTACAGCCATTTTTGTGCCCAAAAGTTCGGGTCCCCATTGACTTCAATGGGGTTTGGGGTCCAGGATAACGTTCGGGCAACGTTCGGTGCCGAACCCGGAGTTTTTCCCAAAGTTCGTTTGGACCGGCAGAACGTCCAGGTGTTCGCTTAACTCTACTTATCAACAATACCCGGGTACCTCCCAGACCCAAACACCTTATGTAATTGGGATGGGTACCTTCCTAAATTTAAACATTTGTATGTCTGATTGCACAGCTAAATCTAAGGGCTTGTACACATGCTTGTATACCTTTCACTAATAGAATATTCTGCACTGATTGTATGTCTTTCTTCAATTTTGGAATTTTGGTCACAATGTTTCTTGGTACTTTTTATAATGTTACATTTAGCGATATTACCTCTGAAAAATTAAAATTCAGTAAAAACGATCATGAACAAAAACATAGGAGAACTTGAACTTAGAAAGGTGTACCAATTTTATCTTCAACAAGCTGACCTAATGAACTGAGAATCCCAAATTCTTCTAAGCTCTTATCAGCCTCCTCATGGCTCTCTGAACATCTTTATTCCTCAGGCTATAGATCAAGGGGTTCAGCATCGGGGTGATCACCGTGTAAAATACTGACACCCGTTTGTCTGTGTCTCCTGTGACTAAATGTTCAGGTCTACCATACATAAACATGGCTGATCCATAGAAAAAGACCACCACAACAAGGTGGGAAATACATGTGGAAAATGCTTTGCTTTTTCCCAAACTAATGGTCAGGACAGCAGTTATGATTCGAATGTATGAAATGAGGATTAGTGAAACTGGGATGAAAAGTACAATGGGTATGCTAGCTAGTTTAATGATATTGATTACTGAGATGTCACTGCATGAGAGCCGAAGCAACAGAGGGAGCTGACAGAAAAAGTGGTTGATAACGTTAGGGCCACAGAACTTTAGTTTGAATGTAAAATATGTAACAATAGATGAATTGATGCAACCAGTCAACCATGATATGCCAATCATACAAAAAGAGACCATTGAGTTCATGATCATATTGTAACGCAAAGGGATGCAGATAGCAACATATCGGTCATAGGCCATGAATGCCAGAAGCAGACACTCAGTTTGTCCCATGATCAGGGAAAAACAGAACTGGACAGCACAGCCAGTGAATGAAATACTCTTTTTTTGTGAAAGAAAATTTACTAACATTTTGGGTACAATGGAGGAAGTATAGCAGATGTCCACGAAAGAGAGACTAGACAAAAAGTAGTACATGGAGGTGTGCAAACTTTTGTCGGTCCTCACAGCCACCATTAGAAGGAAATTTCCAGTCAGTGTGGTCATGTAAACTACCAGGAAAATATGAAATAGCAGAACTTCTGCTAAAGGATCCGATGAGAGTCCAAGAAGAATGAACTCAGCGACAAAGCTTTGGTTTTGGGTGTACATATTAATCACTCCAAACTGTGATTAAGAAATCTTTTTTTGGTTTCTATAAAGTCATCATATGTGAACATTTACTGTACATGCTAAGACTGCCATTTTTAATTGTTTGATACTTGGGTCATTCAAGAAACCTTTTACCTCTGCTTTACATAAAATAATTATGTATGAATGCCAAACCACAATTAGAATGAAATATTCATAGTAAAAACACAGGGACTTTGTACAAAAGGCAGTAATGCAATCAACACGAAACATAAATATAAAAAGATCTGTTCTAAATGACCATAAATCATAAATGACCATGAGCATCTATAAATTAAAAAAATCATCAAAAACATTGTAATCTAACAGAATACACAAACACTGACATTTTGCATAACATAGAATACATTATACAATATATACAGCTTACCACACAGTTGTGATGTGCTGGGTATGTATGAAACCCACAGTCTCCACAAAACTGCCACTCAAAGCGAAAAACAAACCAAGACCCCACAAAGATGCAGGGGACCTCAATGGAGGCCGTGAACTATACAGGGAGGATATGGAGACCGCAACCAACTGAACTGCCACCAGTAAAGAGAAGATGTATTCTCCATATGACACTAACCAAAATCTCCAAACTATGGAACAAATGCAAGTCCAAGATCACTACCAATTTCAAAACTATTTCTCCCTAAATCCCTTCCAACACCCTCCCCTCTATATCTAACCCCAAGGAGCAAATCACCTCATACTAAATGTAAAATCCACTAGACCCACCTTAAATGCACACACCCCCATGGATGCACCCAACCACATTGATACATCCGCCAGCAAAAAACATAAGTATACGACCACCCCTAAGTATGCTTCAAAATAACCACACCAAAACCCTAGCCCATGCTACCCCCCTCCTAAAATGATCCCCCAAATGGAGCATTCATACAGACAACACATCCAGCTTTCACACAACACCATATACACACCTCACTCATTCAACCCCTAATAAACACCACACATTTACATCACCCCCTACACCCACCCCACCCACAAGATCACACACACACACACACACTAGTGATGGGCCAAACACCCCCCTTTTTGGTTTGCACCAGAACTTCCGAATAGGGAAAAAGTTTGACCCGGAGCCACAAACTCTATTAAAGTCTATGGGACCCGAACATGAAAAAGTCCCCATTGTGAAGGCTTACATGCCAGTTAATGGTCATAAATAGGGTATGGGGGCCTAAGTACTGCCCTGGGAGACATGTATCAGTGTAATTAAAAAAAAAAAACAATACTTTTTAAAGGAGCAATGATTTTAATGATGCTTAAAGTGAAACAATAAAAATGAAAAAATCCTTTAAATATAGTGTCTGGGTGTCTGTTTAGTCTACCTGTAAAGTGGGGCACCTGCTGCAGCAAACCTGACTTTTCTAAAGAAAAAAATGACATTTAAATTGCGGGCAATACAATATCATTGCCAGCAATACAAAACTGTAAAAAAAAAATGGTGTTGGTCCCCCCAAAATCCATACCAGGCCATTATCCAAGCATGCAGCCTGTCAGGTCAGGGAAGGAGGGAATGAGCAAGTGCCCCCCCCCCACTTCTGAACCATACCAGGTGTGATGTTATGTGAGGCGCCATAATGGATGGACCATACTTGTTGCCTTGCATGCGATCACGCTGAGGGTTTTGCCAGCCACCAGAGAAGAACTGGTTCTGGCCCGGAAAAAACTCTCTCCACCTGAATTTAATGACCAGAAAGAGTGCAAAGGAGAGCTCTATCCTGGATTTTAGAGGGAAAAAGCTGAGTGGGCTCTGTGTGCTAATGTGGACTCAAAGACAAAGGTTTGCACTGTGCTTATGCTTTGTAGGTGTCGGGAACAGCCCCACACTGTATAGAGAGGAAGCTGATTGTTTAGTTTAGCGCAGGACGGCAAGGTTTTGTTTGCTGGTTTTGCTTTTTGTATGTGTTTTGACCTTGCAAACCTGTGATAATAAACCTGGCAAGTCACCAGATTTTTTTTTTTTAATTCTGGATTTCCTTGAGACATAACAAAACAGAGCCTTTGGGCATACCCCAGCAAAGAACAATGTGAATAAATATTAATTATGCAGTATTAGTTATCTTAGTATCACAATAGCAAAAGATAATACACTTTTATGTAAATGACTGGTGTCTGTTAGTCATCAGTGTATGACAGAATGTTACAAGAATAATAGAAAGGATTAAACTAGGGGGGGCGGAGCCAGCAGCCGGAGCGGATGGTAGCCTGATCCAGGAGCTCCGACACAACGGGTCCCATACAGCGGCTCACAGCGTTTTTTAATCATCCTCAAAAGGCCTGAATTGATTATGACGTATTAATTATAAATAAGTGTAACAAGAAACGACCCCATACGGGTTTCCGAGACAAAACAATACAGAGTTCCTTTAGGTCTTAATTTTTTTTTTTTAGACCACTGAACGGTCCAAATAATAGTGTCCAAACGTTCCAGTTTTGTGTATGTTTTTCGTTTTGGTCGTTTGTTTTGGAACGGCAGGACGCGATTTGATTTGTTAGTCGAAGGAGAGATATGTCACACCCCGACAAGGGCTGTGGATGTTTCGTATTCGTGTCACGTTTGGAAACAGAAACTCAGGTGTAATCGTGTGTCTCGGGTGAGTCGAAAAAGGGAGATTTTAGGTCCTATCTC
>BLSH010208048.1:83849-98993 GCA_018402905.1 Glandirana rugosa | reverse complement strand
GTTAACACTTCTAAATCATTTGCAATCTCGCCTAACATACCTCCTCCCCAGATGGCCAATCTTAAAACAATCTTCCCTTGCAATTGGAACCCCCCATCCATCACATACTTAGGGATAGAATTGACCTCACCCACAACCAAACTATACGCACTTAACTTTCCCCCCCTCCTCAAAAAAATCCAGGAAGACTTAAATAGGATCGGAAGAGTTCAGCTTTCGTGGATCGGCCGCATAGCGGCTTACCAAATGCAAATCCTTCCCAAAATGATGTATCTATTTAGAACTCTCCCCATACCCATCCCACAAAAATTTTTCAACTCTCTAAGCACTCTAGTCCGCAACTTCATTTGGAACAAGAAACAACCTAGAATTGCCATGTCCTCGCTATATAAACCTAGATCAATGGGAGGCCTAGGTCTTCCAAATCCGCAAGCCTACTACCACGCCGCCATTCTAGACCAACTAAAATACTGGTTTTCTTCTCAAGAAGACAACCTCTGGTCGAACATAGAAAGGGAAATTACCCCATCACACAACCTTCCCGCCATGGTGCTAGCCGCCAGCCTCCACCACAAACCCCTAATTCCAAACCACCCGACCATGCAGGCCACGATAAACGCCTGGAACCACCTTAAGAGACAGAACTATCAAGAAGAGCAAATATCCCATGTCAACATTCCACTCGCTACTTTTGAATACCTGATCCCCAACTTTTCGACGTTACAGTGGAGAAAAAAGGGCTACCACTATATATTGGGAGAACAGGAGGAATTAACGGTCCTAGACCAATTTAAATATCAGCAGATTAAAAACTTCATGGCTAAACATCCGAAACCATATATTGAAATCCCAAACACAATATGGAACTTCTTATTAAGCAAACTCCCACGAAAAACTAAAGGGATTTCCCTACTTTATAAATACTGTAATTACCATCCCCCTTTTAAAAAACGAAAAACTATGCTACAATGGGAAGCTGACCTAAATGAAGAGTTTTCTGGAACACAGTGGGCTAAAGCGCTTCGGTACAACAATAGATCCTCCCATTGTGTGGAACACTGGGACATTGCCCAGAAAATCCTCCACAAATATTACATGACACCTACTAGACTGAAGGCCATAAATCCTAAATGCTCCGCCCTATGCTGGCGAGAATGCAATAATAGAGGAAACATAAAACATATATTATGGGACTGTAAAGTAGTACAACCCTTCTGGCAGGCAGTCTTCTCGCTTATTAAGGAAGTCACAGGCCAGATATGCGTACCCAATGCATCACTAGCACTACTATCGATGAATATAGAAAACTTCCCCCCCAACTCTAGAATAGTTGTATCTCATATATTGTACGCCGCCAGGGTTTCCATAACAAGTAAGTGGCACAAAAAAGAGGCACCACGAATCGAGGAGGTCATTTCCAGAGTTAACTCTCAGGGTAAAATGGAACAGATCTTAGCTTTTAAGGATAATAAGGCACACATCTTCCAGAAAAACTGGGACTCTTGGATAAGGTCTAATAAAGCCCTAGGACTTAAATAAAAATAACCTTGCTATATTTATAAGTGAACTTGAAGGTATACACCCCCTCCCCAACACTTGAAGCGAACAAAAGGATGGCTACGGTGAAAAGGGATTAAAATGGGAAGAAGAAGTGGACCTTAGTCCCACCATTTCTAGGTAGATTGTTAAAGTTTTTTTCTGGTTTAAATCTGGATTATTAATATAATATTATATTATGTGGTCAGACCTGATCAAGATGACAAGGTGATTCCAGCATAATATAGATGGGGAGATCAGTCTCTAGATTTACACTCTCTAAGCCTTGCCACAGTGAGTTCCCGGTAGGGGTGGCAGGCAGCCCCCTGTGAGAGAGGGATATTTCTCACAAGCAAATAGAGACATAAGCCTTGTCATGTTCTGATAATATGCTTCTATAATACCCTATTTTACTTTGTTGTACGGTATGATTGCACCTGTCTAATCTGTATCATACCCTGACCGATTTCTGTTTATGGTATTCCTTTGTCTTTTTTTTCTTTTTTTCCTTTTTGTAATGAACAAATTTCTCAATAAAAACATGGTTAAAAAAAAAAAAAAAGAAAAAAGAAAGGATTAAACTATGTATATTTCTATGAGTGTTTCCCATTGGAGTATAGAGGAGAGGGAACGGATGGAGATACGACCACCGTGTGATCTGAGGTAGGCGGGTAAACCAGTAATGTGTTCAGAGAGGAAAGTGAAGTGAGAGCACTGAGCTGTTTGTTGCGGGAGTAGTCATGGAACGTTGGTATATTTGCTATACCACCGATTCCATGGTTGCCATGACCTAATGAGCTTATGTCTATTGGGTTTGTTGTAGGACACCGTGTATTCATAGGTATAATGAGTTTGCACCAGGGAGATAATGTCAGCAATTGTTGGGGTGGAGGATTTAAGTCACCATATTTTAAAGAAACTGACCTCCATGCTTAATCTTTTCTCTGAAAAGTTATCCCCACAAGCTAATCTCCCACACGTGGTGGAGTTCAGCAAAGCAACTTTCAAAGATGGAGGAAATGTTGAATGCTCTGCTGCAAAACCAACCACCAGGTCACAGCGGCTGCTGCAGCACAACATGCAGCTCAGCGGGAAACTAACCGCCAGGTTGCAGAGGCTGCTGCAGCTCAGCAAGAGTAGAGTCAACAGGCAATTGAAGCGCAACATGCAGCTCTGCAGGAAACCAACCTCTGATTCACAGAGCCCACTGCAGCTCAGCAAAAGGGGAATCGCCAATTTGCAGGGGGTGTGGTAACTTAACTACTTTATGGCGCCCTAGTGGGCAGGGGTTTTCCCCATTTTTGGAGGTTATGGGAAGGCATAGGGAGTCAGGAAGATAGAACTTCCCCTGCTGCGGAAGCACGGGACCTCTCGCCAGACCCATTTTGCCAAATGGAAGGGGAGACTGGTGGCAGGAGTGAGGAGGTATGAGACCCGCTTTCTTTTTCCTGTACTGCCTGGGGACCCGGAGGAGCAGGAAGATAGCTCACAGAAGGGGGCTAATGACCGTGACAGTGTCTCTGACCCTGACGGTGAGAGTGAACTGAATGTATTACTTGACCCGATGGTAATATCCAGTTCTGTAACGATTTCAGGAAGCTGAATGACGTGTTTAAGTTTGACACACCCGATGACAGGGGTGACGAACTTGTGAACAGGTTGGGAGGTATCTGGTACAACCCTAGACCTAAATAAGGGATACTGGCAGATCCCCCTAATGGAGGCAGCAAAGGAAAAATAGCCTTTTCTACCCCCGAGGGGTCCTTCCAATACAAGTGAATGCCATTTGGTGTGCTGGTGCTAGTCCCCACGGTTGAAAGTAAATTCCTGGCAAAGTGGCCGGGCCCCTTTGAGATTAGGGAAAGATTAGGGGAAGTAAACTACAAAGTTTACCACCCTGGGAAAAGAAAGCCAATGAAGATTTACCATGTTAATCTCCTAAAACAGTGAAAGGACAGAGAGAGTTTATTGGCAGTGCCCACTCCCCAAAAGGACAGGTTACCCCTGACCCCAGATGTCCCCATAATTGAGTCCTTGTCACTGACGCATCAAAACAATGTTAAGGAATTTGTCAGTAAAAATAGAGACTTTTTCTCTTCCCTACCTGGACTGACCACTGTACTACAACATGACATAATCAGGGAACAAGGGGTCCGTGTAAATGTAAAACTCTACCGAATACCTGAGGCTAGATGAAAGGCGAGAGAAATAAAAACCATGTTGGAGTTAGACGTGATTGAGGAGTCCCACAGCGCCTGGTTGAGCCCTATAGTCCTGGTCCCAAAGCACTATCCGTTTCTGTAATGATTTCAGGAAGCTGAATGACGTGTCTAAGTTTGACGCACACCCAATGCCACGGGTTGACGAATTGGGGACAGGTTGGGAGGTGCCGATACATAACAACCCTAGACCTAACTAAGGGATACTGGCAGATCCCCCTAACGGGGCAGCAAAGGAAAAAACTGCCTTTTCTATCCCCGAGGGGTCCTTCCAATACAAGCGAATGCCTTTTGGTCTGCATGGGGCCCCTGCATCCTTACAGAGGATGATGGACAAAACCTTGAGGCTGCATTGGCCCTATGCAGAAGCTATCTGGATGATGTGGCCTTCCACAGCCCAGATTGAAAATCCCATCTGCCCCGGGTGCAGCAGTGGTAGATTCGCTGAGGGTAGCAGGTTTAACAGCCAACCCAAAAAAGCGTACCATAGGTCTGGAGGAGGCAAAATACCTTAGTATGTTATTGGTCGGGGTCTGATCAAGCCCTGACCAATAAGATGGAGGCCATTCAAAAGTGGCCCCAACCAGTGAACAAAACAAGATTCCCCTTTCTGGGGATTACAGGGTATTACTGACGCTTCATCTCCAACTTTGACCCCAGACTTCACAAAGGAATTTGTTGTTCACACTGACACCTTTGAAGTGGGACAATGTGTTGTTCTATCCCAGATCAGAGATGGTGAGGAGCACCCGGTCGTCTACTTAAGCAGGAAGCTTTATAGGCATGAAAGGAATTATGCCATTGTGGAGAAGGAGTGCCTGACTTTTAAGTGGGCCTTAGAGGCCCTAAAATACTACCTGCTGTGAAGGTCATTCAGGCTAGTGACCAATTATGCCCCCTTTAAGTGGATGTGTAACAACCTGGAGAAAAATAGCCGGGTGACTAGGTGGTTCCTGGCCCTATAGCCATTTAAATTCTCAGTGGAACAAAGAGCTCCAAAATAATGCCGATGGCCTTACCTGAGCCCACTGCATGGTTGGGACAGTTGCTCCACCCCAGGGGCTTGAGTAGATAATGGACGACGATACTTGTCGCCTCGCATGCGATCACATTGAGGTGACTAGTGAGAGTCAGACCCAAGTTTTGCCAGCCACCGGGGCAGAGCTGGTTCCGGCCCAAACTTTCTGGTTCTCTCAAACCCCTCTACACCTGCATTTAATGACCAGGAAGAGAGCAGAGGAGAGGTCTATCCTGAATCTCAGAGGGAAAAAGCTGAGTGAGCTCTGTGTGCTAATTTGGACTCAAAGACAAAGGTTTGCACTGTGCTTATGTTTTGTGGGTGTCGGGGACAGCCCCACACTGTATAAAGAGGATGGTGAGGTTTTGTTTTCTGGTTTTGTTTTTCTTACGTGTTTTGACCTTGCAAACCTGTGATAATAAACTTGGCAAGTCGCCAGATTTTAAAGAAACTGACCTCCATGCTGAATCTTTTCTCTGGAAAGTGATCCCCACAAGCTAATCTCCCATACAGGCCATATGCTATCAACATGGGGGGAAATTTGGGGTGGGGAATCTGCAACCTTGTTCCCATGTTGATGGGGACAAGGTCCTCTTCCTGACAACCCTGGCATGTGGTTGTCAGGGTCTGCAGGCAGGGGACTTATCTGGAAGCTCCCTTTAATGTTGTATCCCTACACATTCACCAAAAAAAGTGTCAATAATAAATAAAAGCAATACACGGGTTTTTGACATGTCCTTTATTTAAAAAAAAAAGCAATGTCCCCTGATGTAGATCCATGCTTAATCACGACGACTACCACACTGCCGGACCTGAAGAAAAGAAAGCTCTGCACTCGTCAAAGGCTGACTGTCAAATGCTTGGTACGTCGGATGACAGTTCATAAATAGGTACGTGGCGGGGGCACCAGCTGACATCACCTGGTGACCCTGCCCTCTTGTGATGTCACCAACCGTGCATGCTGGGTCAGGGATGCCACAAGGAGGCAGTGCCACCATGTGATGTCACCAGGTTGCCCACCTTTTACCTATTTGAGAACTATCAAAAGGCAGAGTAGGCATTCGGTGGTCAGCTGTCCTTGTGGGACGAGCATCTTATTTCTTTTTCGGGTCCGGTGGTGCCGCCCCAAAGCACCCCCACATGTTGAGGGCATGTGGCCTGGCATGGTTCAGGAGGGGGGGTGCTCGCTTATCCCCCCACTTTCCTGGCCTGCCAAGCTGCATGCTCTGAGAAGGATCTGGTATGGATTTTGGGGTGCCCCTCGCCATTTTTTAAAAATATTTTGGCATTTTTTTACTCTTTTCAATTGCCAGCAAGGTTTTTTTTTTCATTCGGCTGTCAGCAGGGAAGTCCGTTGACAGCTGGTGACTCACCCATTGTTAAGGACGCACGGCAACCGGATTCCCGACCCCGCTCTTAACGACCAGTAATTCACTGTGCCCTGATTGATCAAAGCTTTGCCCAATCAGGGCTTAGAATGCACTGTGCAGTGCATTGTAGGGCGCTCAGCTGGCGAACATCCAGTCGAACTCCCTGCAAAATCGGGGTGTTCACCAAAATGGACGGGCAGGCATGTTCAGGCCGAGCTTTTGCGCCTTTTCAGGTGCGTGCCGGATTGTTATCCTGATGGACGTCTAACTCTAACACTCACACACTACACCCCTCCAATAATACATACCACCCAATCATCCATATTAATCCACAAGCATGCACACCCCTCCATCTCCACCCTACACAAACCCACAAACAAAACCGAACAAGCTTCCAAAATCATAGTCCCCACAACATTCCCACCTGAAAGGCCCACACTCCACCACACCCAATTTGAATAAATAGCCAAACAGAGTCATTTCAAATCCACAACAGTCTACAAACTGTACTAGCATAGAGATATTGCATTTAAACACCACATATATAAAAAGTATGCCATTTGGGCCATAAGATAATCATTAATGTGTCAATGTATTAGGTGTTTATCAGACATGTAAAGTTTAAAGTGTAACCTTTACACATTTAGAGAAATTTAACTTAACCACTTCAATACCAGGCACTTACCCCCCTTCCTACCCAGACCAATTTTCAGCTTTAAGTGCCGATGCATTTTGAATGACAATTGTGTGGTCATGCAACGCTGTACCCAAACAAGGTTTTTATCATTTTGTTCCCACAAATAGAGCTTTCTTTTGGTGGTATTTGATCACCACTGGAGTTTTTATTTTTTGTGCTAAAAATACAAAAAAGACTGAAAATTTTGAAAAAAAAGTTTTTCTCTATTTCTGTCACAAAACTTTGTAAATAAGTAAATTTTCTCCATCAATGATGGGCACTGATGAGGCTGCACTGATGGGCACTAATGTGGCAGTACTGATTGGCACTGATGAGGTGGCACTGACGGGCACTGATGATGAGGCACTTATATGCAGCACTGATGGGCACTGATAGGCGGCACTGATAAGCAGCACTGATGGGCACTGATAGGTGGCACTGATATGCAGTACTGATGAGCACTGATAAGTAGCACTTATGTGCACTCATAGGCGGCACTGATGGGCACTGATAGGTGGCACTGGGCACTGATAGGTGGCACTGATAAGCAGCACTGATGGGCACTGATAAGTGGCACTGATATGCACTCATAGGCGGCACTGATGGGCACTGATAGGTGGCACTGGGCACTGATAGGTGGCACTGATGGGCACTGACAGGTGGCACTGATAGGTGACACTGGTGGGCACTGATAGGCGGCATTGATGTACACTGGTGGCACTGATAGGTGGTACTGGTGGGCACTGATAAGTGGCACTGATAGAGGGCACTGTAAGGTGTGCATTCCATGGTGGTCCTGTGTGGCATCTGAAATAGGCACTGAGTGCCATCCATGTTGGGCATTGTTCCCCTTACCTGGTGGTCCAGGGTGGGCTCCCTGGTGGCCAGGGTGGGTTCCCTGATCGGCTCCCTGGTGGTCCTGGTTGGGCTTTCCCTGGCGGTCCCTGGTTGGTATCCCTGGTGGTCCTGGGTAGCGATCCATGGGAGGTCTGCACTGATAAACAATCAGCGCAGACCCCCCTGTCAGGAGAGCCACTGATCGGCTCTCATCTACTTGCATCTGCAGACATGAGTAGAGGAAAGGCCGATATACGGCTCTTCCTGTTTACACTGTGATCAGCTGTGATTCGTCACAGCTGATCATGTGGTAAAGAGCTTCTGACAGAAGTTCTTTACCACAATCGTAGATGCGATGTGTCAGACTGACACACCAAATCACTGATCGCCGCGCTGCACGCCCTTTCAGGCGCGTGCCGGTTTGTTATCCTGATGGACGCCCAGTCAGGATAACTGAACCACTTTCTGGCCCTTATTCTGCATATGGTGGAAGGGGACTGGTTAAACATTCTGACCTTTCGGAACCCTATGGACTAAGACTTGGATACCATTAGAGTTCATGTGCGTGTAAAGGCAGACATCCTGATACTTTTGGCAATATAGTGTATATATTAGCTTACAAGTACTAAGATAATTCACTCCACTGTATTTAAAGTCATGTTTGTCACCAATGCTGCTTCCCTGATTTGGAATACAAATATGTATTTTTTATTGTTCATCTCCATTACATAGAGCAGGGTTTCTCAACCTTTTTACCCAGGAACCCCTGGCAAAAGTCTGAGATCTCGGGGAACGCCTGATATAATTTTCATATCTACAGCTCACGGAACATTGATGTGATCAGTGAGCTGAAGATATAACAATTATTCTTAGAAATATCATTAAATAACAGAATAAATATTTAAACGTACCTCCTTAATGTGAAACTCGTGCTTGCTCTTTTGCACAGATGCTCAATTCTGGGTCAAACTTGAGATAAGCTGTGTACAAGGGGTCAGCAGGGCAGAGCACAGGGGATCTAGGAGGTAACAGTATAGGGGAGCCAAGAGGGAACAGTACAGTATGGGGGTTGGGGGGGGGGGCTGGAGAGCACAGCACAGTATAGGGGGCCAGGAGAGCACCGTGTAGGGGGGCCAGAAGAGAACAGCATAGTATAAGGGGGCCAGGAGAGAACAAAATAGGGGGCTAGGAGACACTAGTGTAGGGGGCCAGAAGAGAACAGTAAGGGGGGCCAGGAGAAAACAGTATTGGGGGCCAGGAGAGAACAGCATAGTACAGGGGGCCAGGTGAGCACAGGGGTGCAAGAGGAGAACAGCACAGCACAGGGGTCCAGGAGGAGAACAACACAGCACAGGGGTCCAGGAGGAGAACAACACAGCACAGGGGTCCAGGAGGAGAACACCACAACAAAGGGGGCCAGGAGGAGAACAGCACAGCAAAGGTGGCCAGGAGGAGAACAGCACAGGGGGACCAGGAGGAAAACAGCACAGGGGGCCAGGAGGAGAACAGCACAGCACAGGGGGCTAGGAGGAGAACAGCACAACAAAGTGGTCCAGGAGGAGAACAGCATAGTACAGGGGGCCAGGTGAGCACAGGGGTCCAGGGGGAGAACAGCACAGCACATGGGGCCAGGAGGAGCACAGTACAGGAGGCAAGAGGATAACAGCACAGTATAGGGGTAGGAGGAGAACAGCACAGGGTCCATGAGGAGAACAGCACAGGGGCAAAGGAGGAGAACATCACAGCACAGAGGTCCAGGAGGAGAACAGCACATGGGTGCAAGAGGAGAACAGCACAGCACAGGGGTCCAGGAGGAGAACAACACAGCACAGGGGTCCAGGAGGAGAACAACACAGCACAGGGGTCCAGGAGGAGAACACCACAACAAAGGGGGCCAGGAGGAGAACAGCACAGCAAAGGTGGCCAGGAGGAGAACAGCACAGGGGGACCAGGAGGAAAACAGCACAGGGGGCCAGGAGGAGAACAGCACAGCACAGGGGGCTAGGAGGAGAACAGCACAACAAAGTGGTCCAGGAGGAGAACAGCATAGTACAGGGGGCCAGGTGAGCACAGGGGTCCAGGGGGAGAACAGCACAGCACATGGGGCCAGGAGGAGCACAGTACAGGAGGCAAGAGGATAACAGCACAGTATAGGGGTAGGAGGAGAACAGCACAGGGTCCATGAGGAGAACAGCACAGGGGCAAAGGAGGAGAACATCACAGCACAGAGGTCCAGGAGGAGAACAGCACATGGGTGCAAGAGGAGAACAGCACAGCACAGGGGTCCAGGAGGAGAACAACACAGCACAGGGGTCCAGGAGGAGAACAACACAGCACAGGGGTCCAGGAGGAGAACACCACAACAAAGGGGGCCAGGAGGAGAACAGCACAGCAAAGGTGGCCAGGAGGAGAACAGCACAGGGGGACCAGGAGGAAAACAGCACAGGGGGCCAGGAGGAGAACAGCACAACAAAGTGGTCCAGGAGGAGAACAGCACAGCAGAGGGGGCCAGGAGGAGCACAGTACAGGGGGGCAGGAGGGTAACAGCACAGCACAGGGAGGTAGGAGGATGACAGCACAGTACCAGGGGGCAGGAGGAGAACAGCACAGTATAGGGGTCCATGAGGAGCACAGCACAGGGGGCAGGATGAGAACAGCACAGTACAGGGGGGGCAGTAGGATGACAGCACAGTACCAGGGGCAGGAGTTTAACAGAACAGTACAGAGGACCATGAGGAGCACAGCATGGGGACAGGAGGAGAACAGCATAGTACAGGGGGCCGGAGGAGAACAGCACAGTACAGAGGGGCAGGAGGAGAACAGCACAGCACAGGGTTCCAGGAGGAAAAAAGCACAGCACAGTGGTCCAGGAGGAGAGCAGCATAGTGGTCCGGGGGAGAACAGCACTGCACAGGGAGCAGAAGGAGAACAGCACAGGGGGCCTGGAGGAGAAAAGAACAGCACAGGGGGCGAGGAGAAGAAGAGCACAGGGGTCCAGGAGGAGAACAGCACAGCAAAGTGGTCCAGGAGGAGAACAGCACAGTGGTCTGGGGGAGAACAGCACAGGGGGCAGGGGGAGAACAGCACAGGGGGCAAAAGGAGAACAGCACAGGGGGCCAGGAGGAGAACAGCACAGCGCAGGGGTCCAGGGGGAGAACAGCACAGGGGCCCAGGAGGAGAACAGCAAAGCACAGTGGTCCAGGAGGAGAACAGCACAGGGGGCCTGGAGGAGAAAAGCACAGCACAGGGGGCCAGGAGGAGAACAGCACAGGGGTTCAGGAGAAGGACAGCACAGCACAGGGGGCAGGAGGATAACAGCACAGTACAGTGGGGCAGGAGGAGAACAGCACAGCATAGGGGTCCAGGAGGAGAACAGCACATGGGTGCAGGAGGAGAACAACACAGCACAGGGGTCCAGGAAGAGAACAACACAGCACAGGGGTCCAGGAGGAGAACATCACAGCACAGGGGTCAGGAGGAGAACAGCACAACAAAGGGAGCCAGGGGGGCATGGCTTGACGCCGACCAGAGTGGACGTGTGCCCTGGGAGCTCCGACCGAGCAAGTCACAATCCACAGTAATCCATCTAGAGGAGAGAGAGGTGAGCAAAGCAGCCACTCCATCCAAGCTCCCCTCTCTACCAGCTACATTTAGAGCCCCGAATCGAGCAGACCGGCGGCCGGCGTCCGGGCACCCGAAAATCGAGGCCGTGGCTTTTGCGGACTACTGGTACCGGACCGCAAGGCGTGGTCCCTGGAGCCCCAATCCTCCATTCACCTGCTGCAAAAGATAAAGCACCCTCCTGGGCCCCTACCCTAGCAGTGTGAGACAGATAGGGAAAAAGATAAAGAAACAGGAAGACTTTTGAAAACAAGGCCCAGCAGTGTCTAAAAATGGAGGTGTGAACCTGCTAGTCCGCACACTGGGGGACAGAAATCAGCCATAGAAGGCCTTTCACAACCATCAACATGGGGAAGAACAGCGGCACTCCGCCCCAAACCCGCTTCAGATCGCCCAGAGACAGTGACTCGCAAAGCAGCTTTAGCATCCCGGAAATGTTCCGGTCACAGCCACGTGAGACCCCTGCTTTGGGTCGGGCCTCTGGGGCCTCTGCGCCAAATACACGTGCTCCCAGTCCCAGCGCTATAGGGGGGAACCCAGCATACCCTTGCACAGCGCACCCTCTCCCTGCCCAACCGCTAAACCTGCAAGACCTGAGCATGGTAGCAGAAGATATCAAAGCCACCCTAACCGCAGCGATTACAGACCTCAGATAAGACCTCCACTCGGTAGTCACACGTTTGGACAACATAGAGGCCACAACAGCTCACCACGGCACAGAGCTGCAGCGCCTTCATTCCGCATCACAAGCCCATGACACCCAGCTCAGAGATCTGCACCAACAAATCGAAGACCTAGATAATCGCGGACGCAGACATAATGTCAGGGTTAGAGGCATTCCCGAAACGGTCAAAACCAACCAAATAACCCAGGCAACTATATCAATCTTCAATGACCTCCTGGGTCGTCCACCAGAAGCCCCAATTGGGATTGAACGCCTGCACAGAGCCCTACGACCAAGAGGCAGAGACACTGACCCCCCCAGGGATATTATTTGCTGTTTGGTCAATTTCAAATTAAAAGAAGAAATCCTGAGGCAGGCTAGACTTTGTCGCACGCTTCTATTTCAAGGCACCAAGATAAAACTGTTTCAGGACCTCTCTCCTATAACCCTGAAGCATAGAAGAGACCTCCGTCCGCTACTAGACATCCTGCACACCAGAGGGGTGCAATATAGGTGGAAATTCCCCTTCTGCTTATCCGCATCCCACCAAGGAAGAAATGCATATCTCAGGATACCAGAAGACCTCCCGACCTTCTGCGACACCCTAGCTATCCCTCGAGTGGCTGTCCTGGATTGGTACAGCGATCTACGAAGCGAGAGTCTACCTAGAGCCACATCTATGGAAGCCATCCCGGTGAGGGATAACTTCCAGCTGCGCAGAAGAAGATCTACCTCTCCCCGGGAAGTAAGCTCTGCAAGAAACAGAAACGTGACACATGCAAGCCCTACCACCTCTCCTGTACACCGGCGACCCCGCCAAGAAGACTCCGGTTAGCCCCACTATTTACTCCAGGACCCTTCTCCTTGCTAGAGGTCACCAAAGACTTTACTTCACTACTTGCCCTCTACATGGCGGAAGACCTCCTACTGGATACCAGCAACTCTTAATGGTTTCAGGACTTAATTCTCTCCTTACATCCTGACTCTGTCGGGGTTGCACAATAGAGCTACTAAGAGCCATAGCTTGCGTAAAACATATTACTCCTCCGGCATGCCTCACCCAGGAGAAACTGAAGCCAGCCTGGTGGACTAAAAATTATCCATCCTGGGTAAATGGCCCATAAGGATGCCTCCCTCCCCCCCCCTCCAGTCCCCTGCGAAATCTGAACTGGCAAAGGACATAGCTGGGACGTGAACTTCTTCCCCCTCCGAACCTGCAGCAGAAGATGCCTTGGTAGCCCCACATGAAGCGAACGCTGTCTTGACTGGCAAGCCATTCTGTACGCTGTAGATACAGCTGCTGCAATAACTATTCCACCCCACCCCCCCACACCCACACTATCAGGAATGAGTAAGATGTGATATTTGGACTTACTGAAAGGGTCCTACTTTGTCAAATGCTTTGTTTCTGTTCTGTGTCTTTTTCTCCTCCTGTCTCTCTCCCCCCACCATTTTCTGCTTTGCTCCTCTCCTTTCCTCTCTAATAGCACAGCTTTGGAGAGACGCCTCTCCCTGGAGACCCTGAGACCCGAGAGGGGGGAGGAAAGGGGGAAAACATATATCCTGTCTTTATTACTACAAGCATACAATGCCCTCCCATGATGGAAGGATGACCAGCACGCTTTTAAGCCCAGAACTATTCCCGGCCCAAGTCCGTGGAACTACATGACTGACAACGGGTCCTAATATGGGGTCACAGGGGACTACCCCAGGAGAGGCAAACTCCCCACCTTCTACCCAGAGGAGGCTTGCCGGATGTTGAGGTATTCTGGCCATATGCCATATGTTATTTATGCTATTTACGTTCTATTTACAGCTTACCTGTACATGGGGGTCCGGCCGCTCCCTGGGACCCCGGTCTCCAGGGGCGATCAGACTCACACTGAGTTATTTTTCAAGTTATATGACCCAAGTACTTTCTGGTTTAAAACAAAAAAAGAGTTTATTGTTATACATTTAACCATAAGTCTAGCTTGCTGAGATACCCTACTCATGGTAACAGACTTGGTACTATCTTCTAGCTAATACCTCGTTTCCCTAGTATTTTCTCTTTCTGCCTTGTCCCCACAGATGCAGTAGACTTAACTCCGCCTGAGACATGGTATGCCTCACAGTTGTACTACTCCCTCATGAGACCGGATGTGCCGGGCTTAGGAGGGAGAACAACGTCAATATGCTTCCTTCCCATACCCTTCCTTAGGGACAGATGCCCAGTCGAGTATTCCCCTATAAAGAAGAAACATCCTGATATTTAACACCTCCCCTCGATAGGTTTTAGGCTGACAGACCCTAGGTCTGCACATGTTATCGCTATATGGTGCAGCAAATGAATACAACTACCCCCTTGCAGCAACAACCGCCAGCCTCTAGACCCCTAGACATGAGAATGAACAATTCTGTCCTAGAAAGACCCCCACACTCTGTCCCCCCTGAGCCGTGTATTTTCCCCTCTCTATGACCCAAAACCTTTGAATAGGCTCATGCCCCATCCTCGCTTATGTATGTCCCCCGGTGCTGCGAGACCTCTCTGGCCTCTCACACCCGCTCGACGATCTCAGACACTCCTCCACACAGCGAGAACCCTCACCCCTAAAACCAAAGGAGTGAGGGCAAGCTGACCCTTACCATACGATAGGCCCAATTGGATAGTAGGTTTGCTCAACATAACCTACCACTGGTACACACCACCCCACACCACACTCCCTACCTAACCCCACTCTCCCCTTCTATCCCCTCCTTGAGGACCGCCTCTGGGTGCCTTAATCGTCCCCATCCCCCCTCACTTACCCCCACCCCCTCCCTCGCTCTCCCCGACCCTTCCACTTACCTCGCCCAATCCACCCCCCCTTATCTTCCCCTCTCACCCCAATCCATCCCTCACACCACACCCCACCACACATGGTCACCATCCAATACAACTCGTTTGGATGATAGGTTAACCCGGATAGCATACCATTCCCAGTCGAACGGGAGTGAGGAAACCAAAATCCCCACTCCCAAGAGCGACACACCTCCTCACAGACTCTAGCAGCTCGCCCACACTCTCCGGTCTCTCCAGAGCGTCGTGGCCCCCTGTATGTATTCGCTCCTACCCCGTACTCGGATAAGTTTCCAAAACCCAGTATCTCTCCCCTTTTATGTGCCGAGTCCCCCCTGTCTCACACCCCCAGAAAGATCCTGTCTTAACAAGTAAGAGTACAGAT
>BLSH010208048.1:60578-75230 GCA_018402905.1 Glandirana rugosa | reverse complement strand
TGTGAAGAACAGATGTGCACTGATTAGCGGCTATAATAAAAGTGACACAGACTAAACAGAAGTGTGAAGAACAGATGTGCACTGATTAGCGGCTATAATAAAAGTGACACAGACTAAACAGAAGTGTGAAGAACAGATGTGCACTGATTAGCGGCTATAATAAAAGTGACACAGACTAAACAGAAGTGTGAAGAACAGATGTGCACTGATTAGCGGCTATAATAAAAGTGACACGGACTAAACAGAAGTGTGAAGAACAGATGTGCACTGATTCACGGTTTTATTTAAAGTGACACACACACTTTAAAGAATTTTGCAGAACAGATGTGCACTGATTCATGGTTTCATTTAAAGTGACACACACACTTTAAAGAATTTTGCAGAACAGATGTGCACTGATTCACGGTTTCATTTAAAGTGACACACAGACTTTAAATAATTGTGCCGAACAGATGTGCACTTATTCACGGTTTCCTTTAAAGTGACACACATACTTTAAATAAGTTTGCAGAACAGATGTTCACTTATTCCCGGTTTCATTTAAAGTGACACACACATTTTGCAGAACAGTGATATGGGTACTCCCGGCTTATTTATACTTTTTTGACACAGTTTGAAGAAGATTTTAGAACAGTTCTATGGCCTCTACCGTTAATTAATACTTTTCAGACCCAATTTGAAGATGATCTCCATTTTTGCATTTTTTATGTTTTTATTTTTTAAAAAATATTTAAAGTTATTTCCCTGTCCCCATTTCTTTGTAGGTCACTTGTCCCACCCTTACCCACATTTCCTTCCTTTTGCAGACCTCTAGGAACTTCCAGGACTATTTTACAGCCTTTTTTGTGCCTAAAAGTCTGTGTCCCCATTGATTTCAATGGGGTTCGGGGTCCGGGACAAAGTTCGGGTTCTGTCCGGACCCGAACCCGGACTTTGTCCCGAAGTTCGGCAGAACCCGGACTTCTAGAAGTTCGCTCATCTCTACTGGGGGGGCCTGAAGAAGATGGGATGGGACAGTAGTCCATCAGGCTAGCTGGTGCATAGAACCTGTTTGCTACACAAGTGGGGAAACACAGCCCCTGCTTGTTAAAGTCGGATCAAAGGTACTGCTAACAGACAGCAGGCTTCACTGCACCAGCTAGGCCGGAAGATTAGGTAAGGAGGCTAGTAAATTTCCTTCCAGGCTTCTGTATAAAGGAGACCAAGGGGTTTATTTACTAAATGCAAATCCACTTTGCACTACAAGTGCACTGCTAGTGCACTTGGAAGTGCACGTAGAAGTGCAGTGCTGTAGATCTCAGGGAAAGATCTGAAATGAGGGGTAACTCTGCTGATTTTATCATCCAATCATGTACAAGCAAAAACGCTGTTTTTTTATTTTCCTTGCATGTCCCCCTCGGATCTACAGCGACTACACTTCCAGCTGCACTTCAAAGTTCACTTGCAGTGCACTTGTAGTGCAAAGTGGATTTGCCTTTAGTAAATAACCCCCAGGTGTTGTGCAGGAGAGTGGAAATGGAGAAGTGCAATCAGCAGGAGTTGTGCTGGAGGAAGTTCGGATTGTATATACTGTGAGTGTATATTGGTCCCATTCAAGAACCGTTAATTCCTGGGGCATCCCAAAGTCACCCCTACCCTATCCAAGTTCAATACCCTGAATAAAAAAAAACAAACTGGTCTGATTGATGACTCCATATGTGTGAATGATGTGATTGAGGGCAAGTATGAGCAGGTGAACCACTACTACCAACCACCCTTAAGGGGGCCATTGGCTACATAATAATAAAAGCAATGCAGTAATAACATCTAAGAACTGATAGTCTGCCTGATATTACAGCTTCTAGAGATTTTTTAGCAGATCACCATTTAAAAATAACAAGAAAATAATTAGTAGCGCATTAAAAGATACAATAACAAAACCATATGTTGCAGCAATATTCAACTTTGATCCAAAGATTTTCAATGCTGTACTTTTTTTTGCCACTAAATGTCCTAAGTCTGATGGCAAACATCCTCCAACCTAGTTCTGAGGTCATTCTTGACCCACCCCAGCATTTGACTGGACAATGAAAGAAGAAGCAGCACAGTCATGAGCTCAACTCTTGATCTCTCTGATTTCTTACCATTCCTCCCACCTGCATGCTTCTTGTCAATACATGCACTGCTTGGCTACTTGTGCTGCTACATCTTCTCACACTTCAGTCCAGCAAGAGGCTGATTCTGGATCAGATCTGGATACTTTAACTACTTGCATTAAAAAATACATGTAATGATGCATTATTGATTACCCAGCTGCCTTAGTTTCTGTCCTATATATCTGCCTACAGTTTAGTCTTAAATTGTTCTCTGTGCCATAGACAAGTGGCACAGTTTGTGGTAAGGGAATATTCTTGTCTGTTGGTTGCATCCCATTTACTCTGACACCTATCTTGACCTTTATCAAAAAAGATAGTGAAAGTTTTGTTCAATGTTTTCTACAACATGCATAACAACTGATTTTTTTTAGAATTTGAAAAAATCTTTGTATGAAAATGACAGTCAGAAGTTATAATTCTAGCCTCCAGTTAACCTAATCAACCCTTTCTCATCATAGGAAAAGCTAAAGTCTACAAGTTTGCTTGCGACCATTGAGGCACATATAGGTAACGCTACCTGTGTCAAGTTTTTATTCTGAATGCTATATAAAGTAATCTAGTTCATGTTATAGAACTAATTCATAAAATTGAGCAATTAATATTTAAAATTACCTGAAGATATGTTATTGTGAATAATACATTATTACTGACAGACTTATTTTAGAAATAGATAGTACATGATTCAAAATGCTGTTAAGCTTACTTTACATTTAACATGAAATAATAATAAAAAGAATGATAATTATAACAATAATAATTCTGCTCATAATTGCTCCTTTTTTTCTTGATATGTCAATAAAAGATGTCATGAGATCGGTGTCTTTCTGCCGATTACACTATATTACAGCATTACATAGATTAAATAGGCTTTTATTTTAGTATTCAGCATCTCATGAGGGTGTTGCTTAGTTCCCCAAAGTCCTTTGTGTCCTTGCTGCATATTTTTTGCATAATTGATTAACACTTGCTATGAAGTGTACAAATCTTTTGTAAACAAAATAATTTGCTTTAATGAAAACAATCATTTTTTTAGGGGAAGAGGGTATAATTAAAAGTTAAAAGTGTGACATAAAACTATATTTAAAGCCAATGATTTTTTTATAGAGTAGGGAAGTGGCAAATCACTTTCAGGTTGTTGTTTTTTTTTGCACTGATGTTTGTTTCACTAGATGTTCCCTGTCTTCCTGTCCTGTAAGTCACTTTCCAAGGGAACAAGTGCCCCCCATTGGAAGATGTCAACTATTTTCTTATGGCAACTAAAATGTTGGATTTTTCTTTACAATCTTCCCATCTTCCAATTGGCACTGGAAATCATGACAATTAGAAAGACTTAATCTCCTTAACTGGGACAGCAATAAACACCTGATAGGGCTTCTAACCTCTCCCACTTTTTCCAAAACTAAAAAGTTTTGCATTTAAATATACGGTAGGTTCGAAAAGGGCAAACCTTTGTTTAGATCAGATTACCACTACCTCACCCTTGCACGTGACGGCATCCTCAAATGGAAGGCGGAGGAGCGCAAGGTCTCTAACATCCACCAGCTCCATGATGTCATCATGGAGGAGTGGAAGGACTCCAGTGGCAACCTGTGAAGCTCTGGTGAACTCCATGCCCAAGAGGATTAAGGCAGTGCTGGAAATTAATGGTGGCCACACAAAATATTGACACTTTTAGCCCAATTTGGACATTTTCACTTAGGGGTGTACTCATTTTTGTTGCCAGCGGTTTAGACATTAATGCCTGTGTGTTGAGTTATTTTGAGGGGACAGCAAATTTACACTGTTATGCAAGCTGTACACTTACTACTTTACATTGTAGAAAAGTGTCATCTCTTCAGTATTGTCACATGAAAAGATATAATAAAATATTTACAAAAATGTGAGGGGTGTACTCACTATTGTAAGATACTGTATATGCAATGAACTTCAGACCCATCCTCTGCAACATCCAGCAAGATTTCCAATCTTGGCATAATTGGCTATTTTCCTGGTTTGGGAGAGCTGACATAGTAAATATGAATATCCTACCTCACATATTATATATCATGCAAGCTATAACACTCAAGTTACCAATGACATTCTTCAAAAGTTACTGACAACTCTGCACATGCTTTATCTGGGGGACAGAAATGTCCCAGAATCAACTACGACATTCTCACTCTACCAAAGCTGAAAGGAGGCAAAAGCTTACTTGACATTTATAAATACTACCTAGTGTGTCACCTAACTAGACTCATTGACTGGAGTGTACACGAAGTGACAAAAGGGTGTGTCAAGCTGAAAAACTCAGGGGCAATGACTCCGCTACACTTGGTACCATGGCTGCCCGTGCATCACATTCCCTGAGAGCTCAAGGAACATACCTTTATTGGCCCTTCTTTTCATTGCTTTTAGATTGTTGTTAAACATTTGATCAGTTTTCCTCACCAGGACCTCTCACCCCCCTCCAACACAATCCTGACTTCTCTCCAGGCATGTCCTCCCAATTTCTAGCCACACAATAACCCTTTAAAAGTATAAGCACAGAATACTATTTTCATACTTTCTCCTATCCTTTGAACAACTAAAATCTTGTATGCAAAACCAATCATTTCCCTTTTGGACCTACGTCCAATTACGACATTTTTTCCATTACCCAGCTACTTTTGCAGACTGGTTCAGACCACACACCCCACTCAAAACCATATGCTCCAGAAATGAACCACGGCAACATATTATTTCCACTCTTTACAGCCTACTCTTTGCCAAGAACTCCATCAAGTACTGTAGACTGTCCCAGAAGTGGGAACAGCAACTCTTCCTTGACCTCACAGAAAAGGAATGGGGAATAATTTAACTTTAATTAACTCCAGAAAGGCTCAGTTAATGTTCTACACATGAACCCAGATTTAAGCTCTTCTCTGGTTGGTATAGGACTCTGGCTCCATAAATTTTCTTCCAAAATTACAGCCTTGTGTTGGAGATGTGGATCAGACTTGGGCACCCTCCTACATATTTAGTGAGCGTGCCCAAAACTTCAAACTTTCTGGACAGCAATACATGATGGAATCTCAAAAATAATCACCTACACATAGACTTTACCCCTTCACAATTCCCCTTCCTACATCACTCTTTACTCCCCAGATCGACATATCATATGTCATTAGAAATGCACTTGGTCAACGTGGCTAGAGACTGCATTCCAGCTAAATGGGACAACACCAGGCCACCATCAATAAGCAAATGGTTTGAATGCATTAGACAGATTGCCAAAATAAAAGAACTAATCAACATTGCACATGACACACCTACCAAATTTTCTCTTATTTGGGCCTGCTGGTTTCAGTCCCAGGAATCATCAGATTACTCATTATTCCAGTTAAACCTCTCCTACCTGGCTAAGCAGGCCCCTTCTGAGACGGAGACTAGTCAGATCTAATGGGAGATGAAAGAGATTAATTCGCTACTTTCATATCACATACCCTCCGGCTCCCCCTCTCTTCTGCTTACCCTCCCTTCCCACATCTTTCCCCCAATTCTGCCCCTTCACCCCCTCCCCTTCCTCACCTCCCAATTCCATTTTACCAATTCCTCTCTAGAACACCTGGACCAGAGTACCCAATAATACTTTTAAGTCCCATTAATGGACCAATGACCTTGGCTAAAACTGGGGCACTTTGTACTACAATGATGTCAACTTGTCCTAAGGCTTCTGTTCTTGTCTAATTTCTCCACAGAACAACCCCTTCCTGGTAACATGATCTCTGTTTCATTATTTTGTTGTTACTTGACTATTTGTTTACCCTACTAGTGTTACTAATGGACATCTAGCTCCCGTTAGAGCTCTTCTTAATGATTTCCCTGCAGAATTGCCACAAGGTTTCTTTGGTCATATATGAACTTCTTGATTTACCATGGCAGTGTTTTCCTTGTTCTATAATCCATAGGAGACCCAACCCTCTTCCTGCTCAATGTCTTGTTCCCACCACTATGTTCCCCTTCTTTTCTTTCCCACATGTGAAAACTCAGCAGTTCTTGAGAAAGCTGATTGGTCTTGCAATCAACCGGGTATAGTTTGCTCCCAAGAGGTGGCGCCCAAAATGTCCTGAGGACATGAACTGCATCACCTGTTTGTTGTAGAGCTTCTTATAGTTATTGTTCTTATTGTTTTGTTTTACATTTCCTGTACTGTTTGTACTAGCTCAGTCACACACAAATGTACATATCCTCATACTGACAGAAAATGGATGATGTCCTATTTGGATATTTGTATCTTTACATGAAAATCTTCAATAAAAATATGGTAATAGAAAAGAAGATGGAACTAGTACTTGCAATTAAAGTGTGAACAAGGAACACTCAAAAGTAATCAGATGGTCATCACCTCGTAAAACCGCTTTATGGTCACAGCTCATAAGATTGGAGTTTGGAGTAGCTTGGAGAACAAGAAAAGTAGCTTGGAGAACAAGAAAAACCAGATGGAAGGGCAAGAGGTTGATCAAGTAGACAATTAAACACTCATAAAAAGCACATCCCTGGAAGGACTGAAGGAATGATCAAGAAAAATAAATAAATAAATTAAAACAACGCGGAAATACTATCACTAGACAAGTGCCTGATCATGTCATGGAAAGCTTCAGGTTGCGAACGATTAAGGAAATATTTGCCAGGCAAACCTAACACAAATATGTAAGCCTTAAAATGGAACTATAACTTTTTAAACACCCCTCATTCTGTGCCCTTCCCCAGAAGACTTTTTCTCCAAAAACCTTCTGCCTGGTTGGATTTTTTGCAGTTGTTACAGTTGCATTTGAATGTTTGTTAAAGCAGGGTCTTTACTCTGCTCTACAGGAACTTTTCTGCGGCAATTTTTCTTGTGATTTAAATGGGGTAGCAGGTTTACTTCAATGTCCTTGTGACCTCCAGTATATTGGGAAGGCCATATGAAAATTAGCTATTCACGTAGAGTCTATAATATTAGGAAAAGGATTTAAGGGGCATATTGTTGAAGCATTTTTGCATCTACCATAATAGGGACCCCTGAGCTTTAAAACTCCGGGGCGTTGAGAAAACCTACAGCCACTGGAGGGGGGTCATTTTAAAAGAGCCCTTTCAAAGAGAGAAATAGGAATTTATATTCTGCCCTAATGTACATAACATAACTGGGTACTAACATTTATTGGTGAAGTTGATCCAGGGAAAATCCAATTGCCCCGCAGGGGATCAAGAAGGAATATTTACCCCCACGATAGCAAATTGGATCATGCTTTGCTGGGGTTTTCTGCCTTCCTCTGGGTCAATTGTGGGTGAAGGATTGTGTATATGGGATTGTATGGTTATATATATTTTTTCTTTTTTTTTGGTTGAACTAGATGGACTTGTGTCTTTTTTTCAACCTAACTAACTATGTAACTATGGGGTTAATTCACTATATCGCGAATATGCGATCATGCAATGCCTTAAAATAATACCTATTCAAGACAACTAGCATATGAACTGGTCTATCATGCGAACGCAAAATCGCGTTATTGCCACGAATATGCCTTCTTAATCGGCATATGTGGGAATAGCTGGTGTCAATTGGGCTTGAACCTGCAGAATCCATTGAAGGCTTGTATGAACATGATTTGCTTGAAAAAGGGTATGAGAACTACCACAGCAAAATGGAAACCATTGGTGAATATAAACACCGGTAGGATACAAACCTGTAGTTGTAAGCTTAGAAGTTATCAGAAGGAACTACTACACCATCGACTTGAACACAACCAGCCATAGAAAATACATTTACTAATCTTGGATTCTGTTAATTCTCTACAAACTAACTGCCAGCAAGTTAACTAGTGTGTGATTGTTCCAATTCTACACTATAATATTATTGAATATGCACATCCCACTGCAAAAGATCATAGTATAGAAGCATTCAAACTGATGGGCATTGGCGAATACACCTTCACATATTTTCAGAATATAATGCCAAGTATAATGCAAGGTGTAGTGATGACACGAGTAGGATCCGAATCTGTAGCTGTAAGCTTTGAAGGTATTAGAAGGAACCACTACACTATGGAGTTGACCACAACCAGCCATAGAAAATACATTTACTAATCTTAGATTCTCTTAATTCTCTACAAACGAACTGCCGGCACATTAACTAGTGTGTGATTATTCAAATTCCCCATCATAATATTATTGAATATATACATACCATTGCATGCATTTAAATAATTCATAGTATGGAAGCAATCAAACTGATTTTCATATTTTCAGCATTTAATGCTGAGTACAATGCAATCTTTCAGAAGGTCATACCATGCATACCATTGAACTACTCTGTGAGTTAGATAGCCTTGTTTAAATGTATCATGTAGGCTTGTTGATACCATACAAATCATTGTACCAGCCAAACTTTGAACAGTCAGAATTGTTTGATATTCATGTCAGCTGGGATTACTACTGATCTGTGATTAGCTGAAGCTATTCATGTGGTACAGGTTGTTGAGATAAACCTAAGTACCATGTGATAGCTGGGACTCAATTCCAGCTCACCAATCTAGGTAACCAAGCTGATATTAAAGTGGTGCCTCAGCCCCCCACCACAGAAAATGTACAAGTCAGCAGCTACACATCCTGCAACTGCTTACTTTAATTATTAAGACACTGTCCTGGAAGCTAGTGATGTTGGCACCCTAGCCCATGTTTCCATTGGCTCTTAGGTGCTGTCGCCTCCATTGCTGATTCCCTACTGTGCATGCACAAAGGGAAATGCGCTTTCTGAATGGCCTGGCAGCAGGGAAGGAGGAGGGGTGACAAATTTCTGCCATACATTGCTGCAGTGAGGTCTGTCAGAAGTGGGGACAGGTAAATGTCCAAAACAGGTACCCCCCCCGAAAAGGTGCCAAATCTGGCATCAGAAGGGGGGAGAGCGATAAGCAGAGCTTCCACTTTTGGGTGGATATCTAAGGCCCCTTTCACACTTGTGCAACTTGTCCTGCAACTTGGGACTGCAAAGTCGCCTGTCAAGTTGGACCCCACAATGAGTAGGATTCATAGCTGTCAGACTTCAAGTGGTATCAACTTCAAACTAGTCCCTGAACTACTTTGGTCCGAGTTTGATACACAGACATTGCTTCAAGTCACATCAAAGCTGCATGATTTTCAAATCTCATAAGTGCGAATGGGGCCTAAGTCAAAGGTATTATCCTGAAAGTAATACAGTTTTCCCACGACATTGTCCCAAGTTCAGGGAATGCCTGAGTTATATTGAGAGCTAGGAACCACAAGTCACACCAAAGTGGTACAGGGACTACTTTGAAGTTGGTGCCACTTGAAGTAGCACAGATATGAATAGTTTCAAGAAAAGTCGGCCTAGTGTAAAAGGAGTGTATATTAGCAACTCTCTTGGATATATATATACAATATAAAAGCAGCTCTCTCATTTATATATATATATATATACACACACACACACATACTCCTTACCGATTTACATCAGCAGAATACATGCAGGAAGTGTAATGTGCCTGTAACCAGGAAGTGATGTATGCACATGGGCATTAAGCAGGGCCGCCATCAGGGGGGTAAAGGCAGTACTGTTGTAAGGGGCCCCAGTGTCTCAAGGACCCTTACAACAAAGACTTTAGCAGTCTATAACATTGAAGTCTATGGGAGGGGGAACCCCAGTTTGGGGACACCGTTCTCCCAAACCATAGCTAATAAAAATACCAAACTTTAGTCACATAGAGAGGGCCCCATGGACCACAACTGATCCATGTTTGGGACCTCTAGCACCTATAGTTCAGCACAAGGTCTTATTGCAAGCATTGGGTGAGGCTGTGCTGCCTATGCACTGTTTTTTTAACCCCTTGGATCGCACACTGGCATGCATTGCACACTTCACTTGAATGAGTCATGCTTGGCAGGCTACACCCGGTAAGTGTGACAGGGTGTATAATTCCTACTGGGGCTGTGACATATGTACACCCCTGGCAAGTGGGCAGATGTGGTGGAATGGCCCAGTGGGAAGGCCCTGGGGAATGTTGGTGGTCAGAAGGGGGGCATGTCTAAAGCTGTTTAAGAGGCCCCAAAATTTCTGATGGCTGCCCTGGCAGGAAGTGAATGTGTGGTGATCCCACATGAACAAATAAATTAAGTCCATCCCCACCAAATATAGCTACTGCATCCTCCCCCACGCGGTGTAAGCACAAGTATATTTTCTACACTTACCCGTCAAAGGAGTAGCACCTCCTCTTTGCTGAAATGGAAATTCACTTATATAGAGATCCTGACCAGCAAAGGCACTTCCGGGTGAACACAATGACATTCCCGGACAAAGCCACCCTTGCTTGCGAATATTTGATCGCAATCACAATTTTTTTTTAGTGATAGGCAGGTGAATGACAAAGGCTCAGTTTGAGACGTACAACACTGCCTATCCACCAGCTAAATTCATTATGAGTGTCGGTTCACACTTGCACTGCAGGTTCCCGCATTGCATTACACACTGCCATGTGTGACCTGCTGCGAGTGTCAATACATTGTTAATGACACCCCCATTTCAGCTCACATATCACAGTGCAAACTAACAGTTCAGACATTAATCGGATCTCATGGGTGTGAACACCCATGCAATCCAATTCTGGTGTGGACCAAAAAAAAAGGGATCGTGGGCGTGCGAGTTTGGTCCGAATGCAACGCAAGTTCAACCATTCTATCTGTATGGCCGAAATCGCATTGCATGGACAGCGCATGTGACTTGTACTGCGGTGTGAATCAGACTCAGTCTTGCACAGTGCAGCAGTGTGAGAAAAGACTCCACTTAAACAACCTATTTACTTGCAGGTGTGCTGAAGACAGGGGCATTGCTAGGTCTACAAAAGATCTGGGGCTAGAGCCCATAGCAGCAAAGTAGAGTCATACGCTTGAGCGGGCATACACATGTATATAATATACATGTGTGCGCGTGTGTGTGTATATATATGTATAGATATCATTACATTTCTGAGTGTGGACCCTCCTTACATCAGGGTCCACAGAGAGCCCCCCATTTACATCAGGGTCCCCAGAGAGCCCCTTCCTTACATCAGGGTCCCCAGAGAGCCCCTTCCTTACAACAGGGTCCCCAGAGAGCCCCTTCCTTACATCAGGGTCCTCAGAGAGCCCCTTCCTTACATCAGGGTCCCCAGAGAGTCCCTTCCTTACAACGGGGTCCCCAGAGAGCCCCTTCCTTACATCAGGGTCCTCAGAGAGCCCCTTCCTTACATAAGAGTCCCCAGATAGCCCCTGCCTTACATCAGGGTCCACAGAGAGCTTCTTCCTTACATCAGGGTCCCCAGAGAACCCCCCTACACATCAGGGTCCCCAGAGAACCTCCCCATATCAGGGTCCCCAGAGTTCCTCCCCATACATCAGGTGGAGACGAGGGCCGAGCCGGAGCCTGCACTACCATGGCTCAGTCTGCCCCTGCCTCCTGCATTCCGGACCGAGACATACCTGCAAATTGCAGAACTGCAACCACCCAGTAAGAGACTCGGGGCTATAGGCCCCATACTCGGGGCTGTAGCCCCAATAGCCACCCCCTAGCAACACCCCTGGCTGAAGAGATTAGGTTTTTTCAATCCACGGTAACACCTCATAATTTGTCATTAGCAAGACAGTTCACTTCTCCAAGCCCAGCTCCCCTCAAAACAAATAAAAAAAAAAAAAGCTCAAGAATTTACATTTATTTGCACAGCAGCAACACAATTATGTACATTCGTTTAGTGGCATTAGTATATTAGGTGGTACATTTAGACAAACATTTAGCAATCGGGATCTAATGGCTCTGCTCATAGGAGCTTACAATCTAATTTTTTTCAAGCCTAATAGTGGACATAGCTTTAATTTCACAGTGTATAGCAGGCTACACATTTCATAGTACAACTACTCTCAACAGACACCAACCACCAACAAATGTTTAGCTGCAAGATTATACAAAATTACAAAAAAACAGTCAGTCATTCTTAAAAAAAATACAAAATATTAAAAAGACGCATATTCCAAACATTAACACTCACCACCCCACATTCCACACCCATACATTGGTGACGGTTCTGCTGGAAGATGCATTTCTGTGTACATGATTAAGCAATGAGATCAAAGAGTAGAAGGTCAGCAGATGCTCCCAAACCATGAATGCATGGTCAGACAGCAACAATACACAACACTGACAGCAAAGCCACACTTTTGATAGACAAAATGCACAAGAATTTCAACTAACAGCCTAAGGGTGGCGTTTGTCAAAAACCACAGCAAATAACACGGCCTCTTCGCAGGGCAAACCAACCCCTCTACTGCAGCCATTTATATAACATAGGTTGTATTGTTAGCACACTAACACGCCCAATGGAAGTACATGCCCACCAGTGTCATTCAATCTGTCTCTTCATGTGTGCCTAACGCTATAGTGATTGTACCTGATAAACAAGAACACTCACAATTTGCAAATGTGTTAGTCCACATGATATTGTCAAAACGCCTGCTTTACACACACATGAACTTTAATGCCAACCCAGTCCTAGTCCGTAGGGTTCAATATTGAGTTGGCCCACCCTTTGCAGCTATAACAGCTTCAACTCTTCTGGTAAGGCTGTCCACAAGGTTTAGGAGTGTGTCTATGGGAATGTTTAACCATTCTTTCCAAAGCACTTTTGTGAGGTCAGGCACTGATGTTGGATGAGAAGGCCTGGCTCGCAGTCTCCGCTCTAATTCATCCCAAAGGTGTTCTATCGGGTTGAGGTCAGGATTCTGTACAGGTCAGTCAAGTTCCTCCACCTCAAACTCACTCATCCATGTCTTTAAGGACCTTGCTTTGTGCACTGGCCAAAATCAGGAGGGGGGATTATGGTGTGGGGTTGTTTTTAGGGGTTGTTCTTTCACACTTGTGAGACTTGAAGTTTGTGCGATTTTACCGCAATTTGATGCAATTTTTTGCTGCAATGATTTGCAGGGATTTTGATGTGACTTTAAGGAATAGCTGTGTAATCCTGAGGTCTATGGACCTCAAGTTGCATCAAAGTCAGACCAAAGTAGTGCAGGGACTACTTTGAAGTCACTGCGACTTGAAGTCACACAGATATGAATGGTACTCATTGAAAATCATGGGGAACAACATGTCATGTGACTTTGCAGTCCCAAGTCACAGGAAAAGTCACACAAGTGTGAAAGGGGCCTGAAGATGATTTCCAATGAGCACCATTCATATATGTGCGACTTCAAAGTAGTCCCTGAACTACTTTAGTCCAACTTTAGAAGCAACTTGAGGTCGATAGACCTCAGAATTACACAGCTATTGCTTCAAGTCACATCAAAATCACGGCAAAAAATTGCGGCAAATCTCGGTAAATCACGGGAAAGTCATGCAACTTTCAGGTCGCACAAGTGTGAAAAATGCCTTAGCCCAGGTTCACATAGGTGCGATGCAGGAACCAGCACCTGCATCACACCTCTCCCACAGGCAGTTCACACTGCCTTCTGTGAACATGCTGCGAGTGTCAGTACAATATTAATGACACCCCCAGATTAGTTCATAGATCACAGTGCTAACTGTGGATTCCGATAGAAATTGAATAGCATGAGTGAGAACACCCATGCGATCCAAAAGAAAGGTTCCCTGCACTGCTATAGCTGCAAAGGGTTGGCTAAATCAAATTTGAACCCTACAGACTAAGACTGGGATGCTATTAAAGTTCATGTGTGTATAAAGGCAGGTGTCCCAATACTTGTGGCAAGATCACAGATTGTGAAAGATTTGCAATGGTGGTGGAACCCTTGTCCACATAAATGCTACATTTATATAAAACTTGGGAAAGGACGTGAGTTATGTTTTACAACACAGGAAGAGCTGACAGCCTTTCTACAGGATGTAGCATCTTTGGGATTTGAAACTATGAACCCCAGGTTTGGTCAGCAGAAGTACTAAGCCCTTAGCCACATTCATGGAGCATCCATTGCTGTGATGTCAAACAGTCCTAAGTCTCAGGGGTGCAATAAATTAACCAATGCAGATGTACTGTGGAAGGCTGGATAACCATTGAACAACCTGTTTCTTGCATATGCCATCTGTTTTGAAGGTTTGTTATGGCTCAGTACTGTGAGCATTCTGCTATAGAACATCTTTCATTTTGGGGCATTTGCCTTGGTAAGAAGCTGCAATTATTGCTGGACCAACAAGTTACCAATAGGTCGGAAGGTGTCATGTAGACGTAACCAATTAAATAACGTGGGGACTCTGAATCCTGACAAACTGTAGTGTCGTTACCTACGAGGTACTTACACCGATTCCCGAATCATGAAGACGACTGGTTTGGACCCCAAGTATCAAAGTTTAGGGTTTCTACGATGTAGGACATCTTTCCGACAGTCGAGAAGGACACAACATTTTGTATTGAGTGCAGGAAAGGGTTCAAAATATATTTACATCGTAAATACACCTGTTCCCAAGGTGGTGGTAACGTTTAGAAAGTGTTAGACACTAGAACGGTGTTCATAACCCTGTGGACGG
>BLSH010208048.1:27840-51205 GCA_018402905.1 Glandirana rugosa | reverse complement strand
TCTGCAACTCAAAGCAGCGGTATGTGAAATCTCTAATTTCTGCTATCTGTCCTCAGAGCAACAGCACAGACAGCAGTAGTAAAGTAATCTATCTCAGGATGCAGGATCAGGTCTTAAAATGTCTCAAATCTCTCCCTCAAGCTTTCAGCTTCCTTTCCCTACACTAACCCAAGGAGCATGTGACTGCAGCACTGTGACTCCAGCTTATAAAGAGGCTGGGTCACATGATGCACTGGCCAATCAGAGCCATGCCATTAGTAGGCATGGCTGTGATGGCTTCTAAGGGCAAACCAGTGAAACGCTTGTTGATTGGCTGCCCTGCAGCTTCTCAACACGTGGAGTAAAATAGCAGAACCCCGGACCGAACCCGAACGGTTTTTGAAATGTCCGGGTCCGGGTCCGTGCCACGGACACCCGAAAGTTCGGTACGGACCCGAACGTTACAGTCTGGGTTCGCTCAACACTAATGCTTACCAGAATCTGGTGATAAATGCGCACAGATCACATCCAGGTCTGGAGATCACTCTCATGGAAACCCGATGTTGGAGGACAAGGAAGGGTATCCTATCTTGGTATGGCGTTTCTTTATGGTTCCACTGCAGAGGGGTCCTTGGTCTCACGATTTGTTGTGTCCTGATGTTAATCCTGGTGGGACACAGTATTGCTCCAAATGGAGAGACAGGGATGGAGGGAAGTATGACACCTACTCCTTGTGTCTCAGTTGTAGTATTCATCCAGTATATGCCCCACACATGTAAACAAGAGAAGATCCACAATCGTGTGATACCGTTTTAAAAGGAATTTATTACAATCCAAAGATTAAAAATACTCACGTTGTATAAAATGTGTCTAGAGCTCTGTATATAAAATGACAGGAGAGATAGGGAACCCAACGCGTTTCTGCTAACAAGCCGTCATCTCGGCTTGTTAGCCGAAACGCGTTGGGTTCCCTATCTCTCCTGTCATTTTATATACAGAGCTCTAGACACATTTTATACAACGTGAGTATTTTTAATCTTTGGATTGTAATAAATTCCTTTTAAAACGGTATCACATGATTGTGGATCTTCTCTTGTTTACATGTGTGGGGCATATACTGGAGGAATACTACAACTGAGACACAAGGAGTAGGTGCCATACTTCCCTCCATCCCTGTCTCTCTGTTTGGAGCAATACTGTGTCCCACCAGGATTAACATCAGGACACATCAAATCGTGAGACCAAGGACCCCTCTGGAGTGAAACCATAAAGAAATGCCATACCAGAATAGGATACCCTTCCTTGTCCTCCAACATCGGGTTTCCATGAGAGTGATCTCCAGACCTGGATGTGATCTGTGCGCATTTACCACCAGATTCTGGTAAGCATACATCCATTACCTTATATCGTGGATTTCTGTGGACTGTGGTTACCTTGTGAAATAATTGTTACACACATCAAGAAGAACTATTCTATTTGTTTAATAAGTGGATACCAGTCTCTTGACCTATTCCTCTTTTGTGACTATTGAAACCTTAGGCGCTGCAGTTTCTTTTCATTGACTATTTGGCGATCTAGATCGGTTGCTTTATGCGTGCTGCCTACGTACTCATATATTTACTTGCGATTTCTTCTATTATTATTTTTCTTTTGTGAGCGCGGGATTGTGATTATATTATTAAATATGTATAGAGGGTTGAGGGAACAGCAACATCAGAGAAACACTGGGTGCTCTACACATGCCCTGTGTACTTCATTGGTCACGTGTAGCATGTCCAATGTCCACACCTGGTTACATTTTAGCAGAGCTATTGAGCTTTGTAAGCAATATTTGTTTTCTGGAGAAGATAAGAAGAAACTGGAAAACACGTCAAAAGGAACCTAAAACTACACCTTTGGGCAGAAAATAAGAATGCCTAACAATAAAGTGACCCTGTACCCATCTAATCACTTTTTCACACAAGGCAGATTGTAAAAGAAGAGTGAGTTTAATTACCTTTTCAGTGTCCCATGTGTTAAAAAAATGGTTTTGCTGCTCTTTTTTCTTTCATTCTTCTTTTTAGAATAATTGAACATATGGTAGTGTATGGTGGCTCAGAGCTTGACCTTAATTCACCTTCTCTCTCACTGTTATTCTAATCATGTACATAACCTGTTACTAACCCTGCCTAACCTACTAGGTGTTCTGTGTGCCACTAGATTGCCCAGCTAATCATATAGAATAAACATGCACTAAAAAAAAAAATGCAAGAAAAAAAATGAGGTAGTATCAATATAACAATAAAAAAAAAATTGGTCCACAAAACTGCAAAGCTTTGTTAGGTTGTTGGTTATTTTTCTGCTTCATGTATTAGACATTCCTTTCACTGCATCACATTTAAATGGCAATTGGAACTAGAGCCTTTTCTGTTCTTTGGGGAATGCAAAACCACATTACCACTCCAAACTATAAAACACTTGCAATGTGGTGCTATAGCTCATAATAAATTATCACCAATACCCGGGTACCTCCCAGACCACAAACACCTTATGCAATTGGTATGGGTACCTTTCTGAATTGGAACATTTGTATGTTTGATTCCACTGCCAAATCTGAGGACTTGTACATATGCTTGTATACATTTCACTAATAGAAAATTCTGCACTTATTGTATGTCCTTTTTCAATTTGCAATCGTGACTTGGTCACGATACCTCTTTGTTCTTTTTTATAATGTTATATCTAACAATGTTGCCTCTGAAAAATGACAATTCAATAAAAATGATTGACTATGTACAAAAACATAGGAGCACTTGAACTTAGAACACTGTACAATTTTATCTTCAACACGCTGACCTAATCAACTGCAAATCCTTCTAAGCTCTTATCAGCCTCCTCATGGCTTTCTGAACATCTTTATTCCTCAGGCTATAGATCAAGGGGTTCAACATCGGGGTGATCACTGTGTAAAATACTGACAGCTTTTTGTCTGTGTCTCCTGTGACTAAATGTTCAGGTCTAACATACATAAACATGGCTGACCCATAGAAAATAACCACCACCACAAGGTGGGAAATACATGTGGAAAATGCTTTGCTTTTTCCCAAATTAATTGTCACTACAGCAGTTATGATTCTGATGTATGAAATGAGGATTAGTGAAAGGGGGATGAAAAGTGCGATGGGTATACCAACCAATTTTATGGTGTTGATTACCGAGATGTCACTGCATGAGAGCCGAAGCAATGGTGGGAGTTCACAGAAAAAGTGGTTGATGGTGTTAGAGCCACAGAACTGTAGTCTAAATGTTAAATATGTGACAATAGATGAAGTGATGCAACTACTCAACCATGACATGCTGATCATCCACAAACAAACAGTTGTGTTCATGATCATATTGTAATGCAGAGGGATGCAGATAGCAACGTATCGGTCATAGGCCATGAATGCCAGAAGCAGACACTCCGTTTTTCCCATGATCAGGGAAACACAGAACTGGACAGCACAGGCTGTGAATGAAATACTCTTTTTTGGTGAAAGAAAATGTATCAACATTTTGGGTACAATGGAAGAAGTGAAGCAAATGTCCAAAAAAGAGAGACTAGACAAGAAGATGTACATGGAGGTGTGCAAATGTTTTCCAGTCCTCACAGCCAGAATGAGAAGGAGATTTCCAGTCAGTGTGGTTATGTAAACTACCAGGAAAATATGGAACAGCACAACTTGTACTAAAGGATCTTCTGAGAGTCCAAGAAGAATGAACTCAGTGACAGTGCTTTGGTTTTGGGTGTACATATTTTAATCACTACAAATTGTGATAAAGAAATATTTTTGATTCTTATAAAGTCATCAATATGTACATGCTAATACTGCCATTTTTCATTGTCTGGTACATAGATCATTCAAGAAATCTTTTAACTCTGTTTTAAATAACATAAATATGTATGAATATCAAACCACAATTGGAATGAAATATTCCTAGAAAAACATTGGGGCTTTAAAGGCTTTTGAAGGCAGTAACACAATGTTCATAACACATATAATTTTATTACAATAAACAGATGTAAAAAGATCACTTTTAAATGACCATAGATGCTTTCACAGTTTTAACAAGACACAGTTAAAAGCATAGAAGGGTTCTGCAAAGGTATAACAATGGATGCTTGTGTATTTCTGATGGTTTAGACCAATGTGCTTTGCAGTATAAAAACTGCTTCCCCAGGGACCTCACATAAGCATGTATAAAATTTAAAAAATCACCAAAACACATGGTAATCTCACAGAATACATAAACATAGACATTTTGCATACCATAGAATCAGGGGCGTTGCTAGGTCTACAAAAGATCTGGGGCTAGAGCCCATATCAGCGAAGTAAAGAAAGACCTACGCTTGAGCGGGCGTACATGTAATAAAATAAATAATAATAGTAATAAATATACATGCGTATGTATGTATGTATGTGTGTGTATATATATATATATATATATATATATATATATATATATATATATATACACAGTTTGCATTCCAGACCGGGACATACCTGCTAATTGCAGAACTGCACCCACCCTGTAAGAGACCCGGGGCTATGGGCCCCAGATTCGGGGCTATAGCCTCAATAGCCACCCCCTAGCAACGCCTCTGCATAGAATACATTATACCTTATATACAGCTTACCACACAGTTTTGATGTGCTGGGTATGAATGAACCCCATAATCTGAACAAGATCACCACCCAAAGCAAAACACAGATCAAGACCCCCACAAAAAAAGCAGGGGACCTCAGTGAAGGCAGTGTACCACACAGAGAGGAGATGGAAACCACAACTAACCAACCTTCCACCAGTAAAGAGAAAATGTATTCACCATATGACACTGACCAAAATCTCCAACCTATGGAACAAATAACCAAATTCCTCATGGATTTCATCTAAGGCTAAGTCCAAGATCACTACAAATTTCATAACTAGCTCTCACTAAATCCCTTCCAACACCCGCCACCCATACCTAACCTCGAGGAGCAAATCACCTCATACTAAATGTAAAATCCACTAGACCCACCTTAAACACACACACCCCCATGTATGCGGTTGCACCCAACTACATTGATACATCCACCAGCAACAACCTTACACATATGACCCACCCCTAAGTATGCTCCAAAATGTTCATGCCCCTAACCACACCAAACCCTAGCCCATGCTACCCTTCATCCTAAAATGAGCCCCCAACAAGGAGCATCCATACAGACAACACACCCACCCTACTCACAACACCACATACACACTCCTCTCATCCAACCCCCAATAAACACCACATATATACATAATCCCCTTCTCCACCCCACCTGCAAGATCACATACACCCACTGGTGATGGGCCAAACACTCCCCCCTGTTTGGTTCACACCAGAACTCCCGAACAGGGAAAAAGTTTGTCCCCAAGCCGTGAACTCTTTTAAAGTCTAAGGGACCCAAACATAAAAAATCAGTCCCCATTTTGAAGATTTATATGCAAGTTATTGGCCATACAAAGGGTATGAGGGCCTGGGTATTGCCCTGGGGGACATGTATCAATTCAAAAATGTGTTTTTAAAAATGATGATTTTTAAAGCGAAGTTCCACCCAAAAGTGGAAGTTCCAAATTAAGAACATTTCACCCCCTTACATGCCACATATGGCAGGTATTTTTTTCGGGGGAGTATGTTCATAGTTTTGACAGGTACTCAGCTCCCACTTCTGCTCCGACTTGAGGGGAAGTTCTCCTCTCCCCCTCCCTCCCTGCAATCTTCTGGGACACATCACAGGTCCCAGAAGATTGCCTTGCCATTGAGGAAGCCCAGAGCGACTCGCGCATGTGCAGTGCACACTCGGCTGTGAAGCTTCAAGCTGTCACAGCCGGGTGCCCACACTGCCGGGGAGAGGCAGGGGAGAGAACCATGGTTTCAGGAGGCCGCATCACTCGATCATAGGACTGGTGAGTATCTGTTTGTTAAAAGTCAGCAGCTACACTTTGTGTAGCTGCTGACTTTTAATAAACACAAAAACAAGCAGAACTCTGCTTTAACCCCTTAAGGACCGTCCCACGCAGATATACTGTGGCAGGACGGCCCTCCTTTGCGAAATCACGGAACTGGACGTGATTTTGTGCACATGGCCTGGACACGCACATGCGCCACCTACAACCCACTCCCGCTGTGATTGGATGCGATGTCCGTCGGGACCCGTTGCTCACAGGAGAGCCAGAATGGCGGTCTCCTTATGTAAACTGATTGCCGCAATTACTAGTAAAAAAATTAAATAAATAAAAAATCCATAAAAATATCCCCTTTTTTGTAGATGCTATAACTTTTGCGCACACCAATCAATATACACTTATTGGGATTTATTTTTCAAAAATATGTAGCAGAATACATATTGGCCTAAATTGATTAATACATTTTGTTTTTTACATTTTTTTGTTGTGTATGTTTTATAGCATAAAGTAAAAAATATTGTTTTTTTTTCAAAATTGTTGGTCTTTTTTTGTTTATAGTGCAAAAAATAAAAAACGCAGAGGTGAACAAATACCACCAAAAGAAAGCTCTATTGTGGGAAAAAAGGATATCAATTTTATTTGGGTACAGCATCCCACGTCCTCACAATTGTCAGTTAAATCAACGCAGTGCCGTATCGCAAAAAATGGCCTGGTCATGAAGTGGGGTGAACCTTCCAGGGCTGAAGAGATTAAAGGAGCAGTGGTTTTAATAATACTTAAAGTAAAATGATAAAAATGGCAAAATCCTTTAAATATAGTTATCGCGGGGCTCCCCTTAGTCTGCCTGTAAAGTGGCACATCTGTACTATGTATAGAACCTGCTGTAAAAAAACTGGCATTTCTAAAGAAAAATAAAATTACATTTAAATTGGCAGCAATACAATGCCATTGCCAGCAATACAAAAACGTTTTTAAAAACAGCCCATACCAGGTCCTTTTGACTGCATGTCAAAACTGAAAAAAAAATGGCTTGCCCCCCCCAAAATCAATGCCAAACCCGTATCTGAGCATGCAGCCAGGCAGGTCAGGAAAGAGGGGGGGTAAGCAAGTACCCCTCTCCTGAACCATACCAGGCCCCATGCCCTCAACATGGGGGATGCTTTGGAGCCCCCCACCCCAAAGCACCTTGTCACCCAGCATGCACCTTACATATTTAAGAACTGCCAGCCTGGCAGAGCAGGCATTGAATGATCAGCCTTTTTTTCTTTTCTTCAGGTTTGGAGGTGTGGCGGGCATTGTGATTGACCATGGATCTACATCGGGGTACATTGTTTAGGTTTTTTTTTTAATAAAGGACTTGTCAAAAACCAGAGTAGTGTTTTTAATTATTTTTAAAAATTTTTGGCAATTGAGTATACTCCATACTCATTCACATGGGGGGGCGGGATCTGGGGGCCTCCTTGCTAAAGGGGGCTTCCAGATTCTGATAAGCCCCTTGCCCCCAGACCCCCACAACCACCAGCTAGGGTTGTGGGAAAAGGCTTAGAATGCACGAGCGCCCTGCAAATTTGGGTGTTTGCCGAATGCGCAAAAAGGTGATGTCCGGGCCAAGCTCTTGCTCAGCCCGAACCATTCATCCAACTCTAACACCCACACACTACACCTCTCCAATAATACATACCACCCAACACATTATCATCCATATTGAACCACAACCATGCATACCCCTTCCATCTCTACCCTACACAAGCCCACAACCAAAACAGGCTTCCAACATAACAGCCCCCACAACATCCTCACCTAAAAAGCCCACACTTCACCACACCCAATTTCAATAAATAACTGAGTAATTTCAAATCCACCACAGACTACAAAGGTCCAAAGAACAAATTGTACTAGCATAGGGATCTTGCATTAAAACACCACATCCCTTAAATGTATGAATTTGGGTCATAATATAATCATCAATGTGTCAAAGTATTAGGTGTTTATCAGACATGTACTGTACATTTCAAAGTGTAACCTATACACATATAGAGAACTTTAACTTAAACTCTCTCTCTCTCTCTCTCTCTCTCTCTCTCATGCTCCCACCTTTGTAGGAACAATTTGGGGATGGCCCCTTCCTGTTCCAATATGACTGTGCACCAGTGCACAAAGCAAGGTCCATAAAGACATAGATGAGCACGTTTGGGGTGGAGCAACTTGACTGACCTGCCCAGATTCCTGACCTCAACTCGATAGAACACCTTTGGGATGAATTAGAGACTGCAAGGCCTCCAAAACTTTGTGGGCAGCCTATCCAGAAGAGTTGAAGCTGTTATAACTGCAAAGGGTGGGTCAACTCAATATTGAAAGCTATGGACTAAGACTAGGATGCCATTACGGTTCACGTGCATGTAAAGGCAGGTGTTACAATACTTTTGACAATATAGTGTATACATATATTAGCTTACAGATACTAAGATGATTCACTCCACTGTATCTATGCAGGAAGTCATGTTTGTCACCAATACTGCTTCCCTGATTTGGATTACAAATATACATTTTTTATAGTTCATCTCCATTACATAAAAGGAAGAGAATTAGTGGTTTATGGAAAATAGCATGGAACTTTCAATTTGCATTATTTTCTGAAAATACTCTTAGTCTAAATAATAAAAGCAATGCAGTTATCACATCTAAGAACTCATAGTCTGCCTTATATTACATTTTTATTTTTGGGTTTAATGAGCTTTTATCAGACCTTCATCCAAAAATAACAAGAAAAAAATTAGTAGTTCATTAAAAGATACAATTAAAAATAAAGTTGCTGCAAAATTCACCTTTGATCCAGCGAAATCCAAAGTCCTGAAGGGTCTGGTACTATATGGACTGGGGGGGGACCCCACGCCATTTTTTTCTTTTTTTTTTTAAATAGTCGATTTCTGGCAATTGCAACTACAAGTCAATTTAAGCCCGGGCTCACACTAGTGCGATCTCAGAGATTGCATGTAATTCGCACATGCACTGCAGAGCCCGATCACATGCGATCTCTGAGCAGTGTGAGTTCAGCCATACAGTTGTATGGCTGAATTCCCATTAGATTTGAAAAAAAAGGTGCATGTACCTTTTTTCCTGCACTAGAATCGCATTGCATGGGTGTTCTCACCCATGCGATGCGATTCATGTGCTAGTTCACAGATCCCACTGCGATCTGTGAACAAAATTGGGGGTGTCATTAACTTTGTAATGACACCCGCAGTGGTTCACAGAAAGCAGTGTGAACTGCCTGCGGGAAGACTGCGATGTGGGAACCAGCTCGATAAATGCGCTAGTTCTCGCATCGCACATATGTGAACCAGGTCTAAATGTGATTTGACTCATTTTTTTTTTCTATAGTCACTATATTTAAAGGAATTATTTATTTTCTAGACAGATTTTCTCAGCTTGAGTGTCCTTTCACCGGTATTAAGTGATAGTTTCAAAGTGATGAAAATGCATAAAATAGTGACTGTGATCTATTGGGTGCTCCTTTGAATGCTCTAGCCTCTCACCTGAGTGTGCTAGGGCAATAGCAGGTAAAGGTATCTTTGCTTTAGGGTGATGTGGTTCCACTGTTTCTCCACCAGGGGTCTCCCACTTTACTCACAACGACCTCACTTTTCCTCCTATGGTGTTGTCAGTACCTCTGCGTATGTGCTCAATCATTCATTTCCCAGTATATGTGGAAAGAAGGTTTTGGACAGACTCCATAGTGCAGTAGAGTTTTAAAAAAGTGATTTATTTAAATAAGCATAAAAACACTCACATTTGTAAAATAAAAATTCAGCATATATCCACAAGCTCTGAGCTCGTTCCCTTGGGTTCCTCAATCTGAATTCACCTCCGCTCACGCCCTACGCGTTATGTCACGCCTCTCCTGACTTCTACTTGGGGATGTGGGGAGGTGTGCATGTACATATCTTTATATAGGGGTGGCTTAGATTGAACGTGATGGTGTGGTGCGCACATACCCTACGGTCGTGACGTACGAACGTTCCGTCCCCACGTTACGTACGAACGTAGTAATTCATAGGGTGACTTCAGGTGGCGTCTCGTTACCCGCGGCCATTTTCTTGTGGACTGCTGTTTCTTTATGTTGGCGGCCATCTTTCTGTAGCCTTCAATAGTCAGCCTTAATTGTTTCTATTATGTTTTGTTATATGGTACCTCCTCTGCTGACACTTGTAAGGGGGGTAAGAACCAAAGTTAATATGGCTCTTTTTTATTTATATAATACAATAGCTAAACTAGACAAATAAAAACAAATGGATGTTGCGATGTTGGTATGTTTGGAGACTAGGATTAGATCTTTCTGGGCACCCCATATTTCTTAATTTCAAACCCATTTTGATAAAGGCATATTAGATTGGTCTTAAATATATAAAACTTTCATATTAAACCAGATAAAACATTATATTACATGTTATCATTACAAACAAACTAAAAACCATCATTGAACTAAAACTTCTTTGATCTAACTTATGTAGTTTGCACAGAGGTAGTTACGATCATCTTAATAGATGTGTATATATTGCCCCTATCCACCTTTCTAAATTACATTTTTTTTCCTTTTTACCCTTTTGCTGTTCCCTATTGCACCTTTTTAGGAGAGAATACTATCTGTCAATGTTACATAATTTTGTGTTACATCGTATTCCTGCATAGCTGGTTTGATCAAGGGAAAAACCTTTATTTTTTAATTCTTTGCTGTCTCATATTTCGTTTATACAGAAATAATTTTATTTTATTTTATTCCTATAACTGCAATGGTTCCATTCTCTACCTATAGTGTGCTATAATTCTGCTTAATATTCATGATTATGATACTCTGATAGGCGGTCATTTATTACAAAAGAACACTAGTATAATGGTTCAGGTTTATTCAAAAATCGCTGATAAAGCAATTCAGATCGAATTCTATATTAAGTCCATACGGCGAGAAAATATTCATCAAAAAAATCCATTTTGACTCAAGCTGACTTAATGTTCTGATTTTATGGCTTCTTATTTTAGTTTGTTTGTAATGGTAACATGTAATATAATGTTTTATCTGGTTTAATATGAAAGTTTTATATATTTAAGACCAATCTAATAAGCCTTTATCAAAATGGGTTTGAAATTAAGAAATATGGGGAGCCCAGAAAGATCTAATCCTAGTCTCCAAACATCCCAACATCACAACATCCATTTGTTTTTATTTGTATAGTTTAGCTATTGTATTATATAAATAAAAAAGAGCCATATTAACTTTGGTTCTTACCCCCCTTACAAGTGTCAGCAGAGGAGGTACCATATAACAAAACATAATAGAAACAATTAAGGCTGACTATTGTAGGCTACAGAAAGATGGCCGCCAACATAAAGAAACAGCAGTCCACAAGAAAATGGCCACGGGTAACGAGACACCACCTGAAGTCACCCTATGAATTACTACGTTCGTACGTAACGTGGGGGACGGAACGTTCGTACGTCACGACCGTACGGTACGTGCGCACCACACCATCGCATTCAATCGAAGCCACCGCTATATAAAGACATGTACATGCACACCTCCCCACATCCCCAAGTAAAAGTCACGAGAGGCATGACGTAATGCGTAAGGCATGAGCGGAGGTGAATTCAGATTGAGGAACACAAGGGAACGAGCTCGGAGCTCGTGGATATATGCTGAATTTTTATTTTACAAATGTGAGTGTTTTTATGCTTATTTAAAAAAATCACTTTTTTAAAACTCTACTGCACTATGGAGTCTGTCCAAAACCTTTTTTCCACATATACTGGAAAATGAATGACTGAGCACATACGCAGAGGTACTGACAACACCATAGGAGGAAAAGTGAGGTCGTTGTGAGTAAAGTTGGAGACCCCTGATAGAGAAACAGTGGAACCACATCACCCTAAAGCAAAGATACCTTTACATGCTATTGCCCTAGCACACTCAGGTGAGAGGCTAGAGCATTCAAAGGAGCACCCAATAGATCACAGTCACTATTTTATGCATTTTCATCACTTTGAAACTATCACTTGATACCGGTGTAAGGACACTCAAGCTAAGAAGATCTGTCTAGAAAAAATCTTTTAAAAAAGCAGAAAATTAGGACGGCACTTATGCACTTTCTGTCAATGCACGTTTTTGTGCATTAAGTTATTGGACTTCTAATTGTATTTTAATGGTGTCCAGCCTTGAGACACAGTAGTACTGTTAAGCTAAGTTATTGTTTATTTAATCAGTTTGTGCACTTAATTGATGTCAAGGAGTTTTTTATCAGTGTCCAGCCTTGAGACACATATTATTTAAATTATTGGTTCCACAATCAAATTTGGTTACATATGCACTGTTGGTCACTTATTATTGATACAAATTTTTGATTTATGGTTTGTACACACTATGTTATGCTAAAGTTTTGATCTGTGACGAGCGCTAAGCAACCCCCTTTAATCATTCTGCCAATATAGTACGGATAACTATATCTGCCACAGCAGCTGTCACACCGCCTTCGTTTTTTATTCAGTTTGTTTTCTTTTAAATAATCATAGTGAGCGCGAAAGTAACACACCAGATCTATTTATTTTTATTGTTGCACTTTAAGCATCATTTTGCATTGATACATGCCTCGGACCCCCATACCCCTTTTATGGTGAATTACTTGCATATAAGCCTTCAAAATGGGCACTTTTGATTTCTCATGTTCAGCTCTGGTAGACTTCAGTGGAGACAGAACTTTTCCCCTTTTTGGAACCATCTCTACTGATTAGCTACTTGTGCTGCTTCTTTTTCTCACAATCCAGTCAAGCAATAGGCTGATTATGGATCAGATCTGGATACTTTACCTACCAGTATTTAAAAACAAAATACAAGTAATAATGTATTATTGATTACATACCTCGTGGTGGGGACACTCATCACAAATTGTTGGAACGTGAGGTATGGTGGATATATAACCTCTGCACCAGGATTCCCCAAGGCATGAACCTTCGTTACGATGTTGATCTTTTTCTTCGCTAACCTGCAACATCAGTGCAATTTTTCTTGTGCCATCCAATTTTTTTTTTTTTTTTTTTACGCCCCTTCTTTCTTAGGCTCTTTTTTTTTTTCTCTTTGTGTCTATGTATGGCCATTTCTTGGGAATTTGTATTAAAGGATTTCACCTGCTTTGACATTCCACCCCCAATTTCAATTAACCAATCCTTTCTTTGCATTAGTGGGAGACTCCTCCCCATTTTCCCTTTCTTTTTGTATATATGTGTGTTATATGCCATTTGTAAACATGCTGTGTACAAGGCTACAAGCCGAAACGCGTCTGCGTGTGCTGTATTTTTATGGGCATGGAATAAATTCATTGGATATCGTACTTCAGTGTGCTGGTTCTTTTTGCTGTATATAATTTGGACTATCAGATGAGAAGGAACATCCTGAACCTGAGCACCTGACACAGGTGTGCATACTTTTATAATGAACTGAAATTTTTTGTGCTCTGGGTTTTGAGCGGTGCACCTTTGTGGTTTGCATTGATTACCTAGCTGCCTTAATTTCTGTCCTATATATATATATATGCCTAGAGTTTCGTTTTAAGTTGTTCGCTGTGCCATAGACAGGTAGCACAGTTTGTGGTAAGAGAATCTTCTTGTCCTTTGCCTGCATGACATTTACTCTGACACCTATCTTGACATTTATCATAAAAGATAATGAAAGTTTTGTTCAATGTTTACTACAGCATGCATAACAATTGATTTTTTTTTTAATTTTAAAAAATCTTTGCATGATAACAACAGTTAGAATTTATAATTCTCAGCCTCCGATTAACCTAATTGACCCTTACTCATCATAAAAAAAGCACAAGTCTACAAGTTTGCTTGCAACTATATGGATACAGGCTACCTGTGCAAAATCTTAATCTGAATGATATATAGAGTAATTTAGTAAATGTTGTAAATAAGCCATTTTACAAGCTCCATCATAGGACTATATGACAATTCATAAAATTGAGCAATTAATATTTAAAATTACCTGTTATTGTGAATAATAAATTATTACTGACAGACTTATTTTAGAAATAGATAGTAAAGATTCAAAATTCTGTTAAGCTTACTTTACTTGTATCATGAAATACTAATAAAAATAATAATAATGATAACAATAATAATGCTGCTCATAATTGTTCCTTTTGTCTTGATATTTCAATAAAAGATGTCATGAGAGCAATGTCTCTCTGCTAATTGCACTATAGTGCAGCAATACATGGATTAGAGAGGCTTTTATTTTAGTTTTCAGCATCTCATGAGTGTGCGTTGCTTAGTTCCCCAAAGCCCTATGTGCCCTTGCGGCATATTTTTTGCATTAGGGAATTGATTAACACTTGCTATAAAGCGTACAAATAATTTGTAAACAAAATCATTAGCTTTAAAGAAAACAATCGTTTTTTTGTGAAAAGAATAATTAAAAGTGTGACGTAAAAATAGATCTAAAACCAATGATTTTTCTGTTTAAAGAATTTTTATTAAGAGTTTTCAAGTAGACAAAATAAGATGAATACATGACTTATAACAGACAAATAGGTATACAAATAGAAGATCAATAACATTGAGTTGACTGAAGAAAGCATAATGTGATATGCTATAATAAAGGGAGAAATAAATAGAGTCTGAACAATGTAATGTACAGAAAGAGTAAACACTTTGGACAAAGAACATAGGGATAAAGCAAGAGGGGCCACGTCGTCCCTCCGGTCACCCCATAAGGGATCCAGCTGTAACAGGAGAGACAGACCACGACCCATCGAGCCCCAACCCCAATGGCTTAACAACAACAATGGAAATACATAACCAAGTCCCTTAAATATGCGAATCACTTATCTTAAAAAAAAAAAAAAAAGGGAAAAGAAAGATATCACGGGCATATTAGACATATTAATAAGCCGGCAACATTCCACCTCCAGCCATATGGCTAGGATGGGGTGTCGCCACTCAGAGACAATCCAGACTCAATTTTGTAAGAAGAATCGGGATAAGTAACCCTTTTAACTTAAGGAGATAAACAAAGAGAAAAAAGAAGGGGAAAAACAGGAAAGAGAGTTGAAGAAGACAAGGCATCAGAGAAGTAGGGCCTAGAGGGACCTAGGGATTTCAAGGTATTCCTTCCAAGGGTCCCAGACTAAATCAAATTTAGTTGAAGTGTCCAAAATAATTTTTGCGAGTCTTTCCTGTACCATAATCCAGGACATTTTCTGTTTAGCTTCAAAAAATGATACTGAAGGGCGCTTCCAGGACTTGGCTATTGTGATTTTAGCACCCAGCAGGATAAAGTGAATGAGTTTAAATAGCGGTTTAGAAAGACCCTCAGGTTTATAGTTGAGAAGAGCTATTTCTGGGTTTTGGGGGATGGGATGGCCCGAAATCTTACAAATCATATGAAATACCTTATTCCAGAAACCACGGATATGCGGACATTCCCACCAAGTGTGAAGGACAGACCCCAAAAGCCCACAACCTCTAAAGCAGAGGCTGGAGGAACCCGGATACATAGTTGCTAGCCTAGTAGGTACCAAGTACCATCTGATGAAGACCTTTATATTGGCTTCCCTAAGGGTAATATTTGTGATCCCTTTTGAGGATCTCAAGAACATGGGGTGCCATGTGTCTGCTTCCCAATCAACCTCAAGGTCTCTCTCCCATTTCTTCACATGGGGAGGTTTATCTGAAGTCTATAACAGTGATGCATAAATCAGAGTAATGCCTCCTCTATGATCCTCAGTTTCAGAACACCATTTTTCGTAAAGGGTAATACCTGCATGGTCGTTTTTAGATTTCCACCAGAAAGTTAGAAAATGCTGTAATTGGCTAAATCTGAATCTTTCAGCAGGTGGCATTTTTAATTTATTGATACAGTGAGTTAGAGTTAACGGGCCTGTAGGGGTCAGGAAGTGCCCTATACGATATAGGCCTTTATCAGTCCACCATTGAAAGGCTTTTATGTCAAGACCTGTGGGGAAAAGAGGATTATTAAAAATATGACTAAGAGGGCTTAGATTGGAAACTAAAAGAGGGGGTTTGAAGATTAAATCACTAAGGGCAAAGGAGTGGGACAGCGTAGGGGAGAGTATGGAGGGCCTCGCCTTGCGGGGAACCCCCATCAAAAAATCGATAGGATTTAGGGGCACTGCCTGCCTCTCTAAATTAATCCAATCAGGTTTATTCTCTCTGAAGAAAACAGATGAGAACTGTGCCAATTGAGCTGCCTGGTAATATTTATACAACTTTGGAAGACCTAAACCCCCTTGAGTGCATCGTCTGTAAAGAATATTGGACGGGCATCTATAGCCCTTACGGCCCCAAATAAATTTCAGAATTTGTGATTGAAGTTTTTGGAGATTAGATTTCCCAAGAGGGACCGGGAGAGCACTGAAGAAATACAAAATTTTAGGAAGAAGGGTCATTTTGACTGCCTGTATCTTTCCTAACCAAGAGAGGCCTTCTTGATCCCATCTGGTGAGCTCATCCGTTAATTTCTTAAATAAAGGTGGGTAGTTGGCTTCATAGCGTTGACTGATGTTGGCTGCTACATAAGATATCTGGGAAGTATTCCAGTAAAATGTATAAAGGTCTTTGAGCCGAGATAGAGTTGGTTCTAGGATGTTCAGGGCCGAAGATTTTGACCAGTTTACACATAGCCCAGAAGCCTCACTAAAAATTTGAAGAAGATGAATAATTTGTGGGGTAGATGTAAGAGGGGAGGAGACGAACAGAAGTAGGTCATCTGCGAATAATGCTCACTTATGAGTATAAGGACCACAGTTCACTCCATGGATATCAGGATTATCCCGTATGGCAATAGCCAGAGATTCCATTGCAATGGCAAATATCAGGGGGGAAAGGGGACATCCCTGTCTAGTACCCCTGGAAATGGCTAAAGGGTCCGAATAGTAGTTCTGTAATTTAACCTGAGCGCATGGGTTAGAGTAAAGGGCCCTCAAGGTCTGGAGAAATCTTGGACCAAATCCCCATCTGTATAGAACCTCAAATAGATATGACCAATCAACTGTGTCGAAGATCTTTTGAAGATCGACAGATAGAATGTACCCCTCCCGAGGGGGCCCCCTGTCCCAATTCGAGTTGAGAAGGGAAATTATGTCAATAGCTCTACGAATTTGGTCCGGGCCCTGCCTTCCCAGAATAAAGCCTACCTGATCCTTGTGAATATACTTGCTTATAAATGTGGACAGTCTGTTTGCTAAAATTTTAGTCATAATTTTAAGGTCATTATTGATCAAAGAGATCGGTCTATAATTGCTAGCGTATATATATAACAGGGCCGAAAGTCTTGTAGTAGCCTGTAAACAGACCGTCAGGGCCGGGGGCCGAACCCTTCCTGAGACTTCGGATCACCTCCAGAACTTCTGTGTCTGAAAAGGGTAGTTCAAGGGAAGCAGCATGTTCTTCCGACAATCTAGGAAGGGAAATGGAATTTAAGAAGGCTTCAAGTTTAGGGGAAGCCTTTGATGGCCCGAATTCATATAGTTTGGCATAAAATTTTTTAAATATAGACATAATATGTTTAGGATTCTGAGTTAGGTCACCAGAAAGGTCCTTGATCTTTGGGAAGGAGAAAGAACGACACCTAGGGGACAACCTAGGACCAATATGATCCTTTTTTAGTTAGAAATGAGCTCTGGACCATTGTATCTGTTTTTCGGCACTAGTGGTGAGGGCAAGGTTTAAGGCAATCTTCCCTGCTTCAAGCTGAGCTAGAGATTGGGGATTCAGGTTTTTCTTGTGGGACCTGGCCAAGTCATGAAATGCCCGTTCTAGTTTTTCAATATCAATCAACCTTTCCCTTTTTAACCTGGCTGATAATTGAATGATCTTTCCCCTTATAACTCTTTTGTGGGCTGCCCACAAAATTGAGGGGGATACCTCCCCGTTGTCATTCAGCATGAAATATTCCTTGAGATCCTTTTCCAATAATGTGCAATGGACCGGATTATTGAGTAGATTCATTCAACCGCCATTGGGGATTTCTTCCAAACCCCAGGTCAATTCTAAGGGTTATTATGACTAATGAGTGGTCCGATAAGGGGGAATCCCTGATAAAAGATTTGGAGACCATGGAAGAAGCAGAGGCTGGGACAAAGATATGATCTATTCTAGCCATACTCTTGTGCGGAGCTGAGAAATGAGTGTAGTCTTTAACCCTGGGATTAAGCTCTCTCCAGATGTCAATGAATCCCACCGAGCATAGAAGCCTAGTGAATTTAAGACTGAGTTTAGGGGGCCTAACCCTCCGAGGAGGACCTGTCCCTGACTTATCAAGTGTGTTGTCTAAGGCCAAATTGGAATCTCCTCCCATTACTACAGTCCCATCTAGGTGAGGGGTGATAAGATTCAGCAACTTCTGGAAGAACTCAATTTGACCCTGGTTAGGGGCATAATATGATATGAAGGAGAACATCGAGCCCCCCAGAGTACCCCTTAGGAAAATATACCTACTCTCTGGGTCTTTGATTTCTTGCAAAGGGGTAAATGCTAAATGTTTGGCGAAGAAAATTCTTACATCTTTCATCTTGTCATTTGCGTTTGTTAGAAAGAACTGAGGATATTTAGTGTGTATGAACTTAGGGTTAAATTGGGCTGGGAAGTGGGTTTCCTGAAGCATAAGGATGTTTAAATTCTGAAAGTGGGAGAGGTTGAAATATTTTTTCCTCTTGACAGGGGAATTAAGACCCTGTACATTCTGAGATGCTATTCTTAGAGCGGATGCGGTGCTAGCTGACATGGGAAGTGTTAAGGGGATGAGTTTTATGCATCACTGAAAGAGCACTTACCTGCCTTCTGGAGATGAAGGGAAGCAAATTGCCTCGCGAGGAGAGAGAAGGAGTTACCCCTGGAAATCCACTGCGTTGCTGACTTCTCTGATGCCTGGAGATAAGGGAAGAGAAAAGGAGATAAAAGAGTGTAAAGACCCAGAAAAACATAGTAAGAACAAATAACTCGGAAGGGGAGCGGCAAAAATGAGCCGCAAAACCACTCATTTTCCCAGTGGAGGGGGTTCTAGAGAGCACCCCCACCAACAGGAATAGAAAGTAAGGTGTCTGCCTGTATGGCAAACTACAACCGACCCAGAGGCCACCAACTTTGGTAACCCGAGGTCAGAGGGAGGAGCATGAAAATCCCCCCCAGCCAAAATCCTGGGACCTGAAAAGAAAAACAACGTTAACGGTTTACCCAACAAGTATTTTAAAGAATGATAAAAATGGACAAAATCAACATAACATCTAAGATCCAGAAACAAACTGGGCCTCAACAACCCTCTATAACGCAATAAATTGCAATCACAGGGACGCTAGAATACTGTAAAAGGCCAGAATCCGGGCTCCATGACGGATCCGCCCCTCCGCCTCCCCCGAGAAATCTCATCGGAGGAGGGCGGGGGGCAAAGCCAGCCGCAGACTGTCCCCCAACAGACCAAAACAGAATTCAGCCTAAAATGTGAGACTCAACAGAACCAGGACAATGGACATCAGGAAAAGCGATAACCTAGGAGACATTTTCCCCAAATAGTATTGCACAATAAGAACATGTCACAATGGGAGTCTTTGGCCCACTTCTGCTGTTGTCTCCACCACAGAGGGGGAATCGGACTCTGCGGCGAGGGTCTCTTGGAGGAGGACACAGACTTATGAGGATGAGTGGAGGAGGGATCCAGCGAAATGAGATTCAATCCTTCAAGTAGACGTTCCCCCTCTTGGAAAGAGGAAAAGCCATATCTCTTGCTTTTGAAAAGAAAGTACAAATGGAACGGGAAGGACCACCAATATTTGATGTTGAATTTAGAGAGGGCTTCCAAAAGAGGCTTCAGGGATCTTCTCTTTTGAATGGTGTAAGGTGACAAGTCTGTGAAAACTTGTATGGGGTGACCAAGAATAGCAAGATTAGGAGAGTTCCTTGAGGCTTTCATGATCTCTTACCCCATAAAAATGAGGTTTTACCACTATATCTCTAGGTAGCCCGTCAGACCTTGGGGGTTGCAAGGCTCCATGAGCCCTGTCTAATTCAAGGCGGTGGTCCGGGATGCCTGGAATAGTTTCCTTAATGAAGGTGCACACAGCTGAGTGGACATCAGTGACTTCTTCAGGGAGGCCCCTAATTCGAAAGTTATAGCGTCTATAGAGATTTTCCAGGTTGTCCATTTTCGAAAAGGCAGATTCCAGTTGATCCTGAAGGTCCTGGATACGGGCTGTGTTTTGGTTGATTCTGGAAACAGATTGCTCCGTTTTATGCTCTATAGCTTCTATCCTGGACCCCAAACCCTGAAGATCAGCTTGGATAACAGAGGTAATTTGAGAAGCTGTTTGGGCTAGGCCTTCATCATCAATTGGATATCGGATTGGGGTACTTGAGTTTGGGGGTTAGATAAGTCCACAAGGGGATTGCCCGAACCCTGCTCCTTAAGAGGGGTAGTGATAAGTTCATCCAGTGTCCTCTCCAGAAGGGATATAATGGAAGCTGGAGATAGGATCTGAGCCATGGTTTGAGCTCCTGGGGGTGGTCCAGGTGAGGACAGGACCTGAGAACCCCCCTCTGGACCTGCTTCCATCTCCTCCAATCCCCCACTGGTGTGCTGGGGCCCCAAGGGTAGCTGTGGGCCCTTAGATGGTGGGGCGTCAAAGCCCGGCTGGCGGGACAGGTCTCGCCTGACTGCCCCCTTGTGCATAGTCAAAACTTTATAAAAGATCCCACACGGACTTCAATGACCGATCAAGGCTCAAAATAAAAATAACAAAGAGAATGGGGTGGGTATGAAAAAAAAAAGGGGGACAATGATGTGAAATTGTACAAAAAGATAACACAGCACCAATCCGGACCAAAAGTGAGAAGGGATCGGGTCCTGGTTGATTCTATGGACCCCCCAAAACTCAGTTAATATGGAGTAGAGGGACTGTGAGCCACAAACCTGGCCCAGGGTATGAGGATGTCCATGCGGTAGGCCCAAACCACGGCCTCAATTTGAGCTGCCTCCTTCGATGATCACTCGTTCGTATGTTCGACAGTTCAAATCGCGCATACGAACAATCAATATCACATACAACGGTCGTTAGTACAACCTGTTGTATACGATCGTCGTCCCGTGTGTACGAGGCTTTACTAAAGCTGGAGAGTGCAAAATCTGGTTCACGTCTGTAGAGTAGCCAATCAGCATCTCAGTTTGTTCGATTAAGCTTTGGCAATACAACCTGGAAAGCTATTGGTTTTTATGCAGAAGTGAGCCTGATTTTGCATTCTCCTGCTAGAAATAAAGACCTTTATGTGCATGCATTAATACTCAGGTAGGTGTAATTTATTGTCTTTAGTGAGGGTGCCTAAGATTTTTCCTTTGGAGTAATATGATCTGAGCATCAAAACCAAAACATGGAACAACAATATGCAGTAGTCAGGAACACAGCACAGGTCAGAACATGTAAAAGAAAAGTTTACCCAGGATACAAAAGAAGTCAGATCTGGGAAAGCAGTTTCAAGGAGGTAGCAGGGTGTACACAGAATGTGAGCAGCTAATACTATATATGATTAAGGCAACCCACGAGAGAGAGAGTCAGGAATAAAGCATAATGGAGGACTTCCAGTTCCGGTGCCATATGGAGCAGCTGCTGTGGTGCTAGCTCCCACCTAAGGCCCTCCTAGACCAGCCTACAAAGCCCATCCATACACCGGGGTACACCCCACCACAAGCAGTAGCACCCCTAACCCGGGGGAAGGAAAAATATTTGGAGAAAAATGCTCTGCGAGCGGCCCCGCCACTCCCGCCACGAACGCCCAAAATCGAGACCCCGGCTTCAGCCTACAATCCCGGAGCTCACTCTGGAAACCTGGTGGCTCCCCACAGCCTGCAGGCAGTGCAAACCCACCCAGGGGCACATCCCAACCCTGCTGCCCACCCAGAGGACCCTAAAATGGAGGTAGGAGCACCCGCACACACCCCACAGCAATTTAAAGGGGACATGTCCACCGATCAAATAGCGCAGGCGGTGGCTGCCCTCCTTGCTCCAACGATTGAATCCTCTGTTTAGACAGCGATCAGCAACAGCTTGGCCCAGTTCCAGAGGGTTATTAGTGACCACGCTACCAGATTTAATGAGGTGGAGCATCGCGTCTCCAATCTAGAGGATGAATTCTATCAGATGCAAGGGTCGGAGCAATCTCAGGATAAATCGATCCAATTTATCGCCCAGAAACTCGAAAAGCTTGAAAATAGGTTGAGACATAATAATTTACGCTTTGTTGGGGTCCCAGAGTCATTACAAAACCAAAACCTACCAGACTTCTGTGCAAAGCGCATGCCGGAAGCTCTGGGCCTCCCGTCCCCAGTAGTGCCTCTCCGAGACCAGTTATTGCTCGCTACCTAAATTATGCTGATAAATCCAATATCCTGCAAAAATTCCACCAATCTAAATCCTTCCACATAGACGGGACAAAGATTAAAATTTTTGCAGATTACTCTATCGAAGTCTCAAGAAAAAGGAAGGCCTTTTAAAACATCTGCTCTCAGCTCTTCCAACGCAACATAAAATTCACACTGGCATATCCTGCGGTGCTGCGCCTTAAAGCTCCGAATGGGGATCAACTCACTTTTAAGGAACCTGCTGAAGGGGATCACTTCCTCCGTTTTCTTCATACGTCGTCAAACCCAACCAAAGCCAACATCTCCCCCCGCGATTAATCGCCACAAGTACAGAGAAGCCAGAGGAAAGACTCTCCCAAGTGCATAAAATACTCCAACTCTGGGAACCACTCCACACACCGTTAAAACATTGCTGCTGCCCTCTCTTCACCTCTTTCAGGGTGCTGCTACTTAGTGGGAGCACCATTTGCCGTAACTACCCTTTGCTGCCCAGTGGGGCTGGGTGAAGGCAACTCATTGGATCCTTAAGATCGTAACTATTGTTTTCTTTTTTTTGGTATCTCTCTGGCCACCTGGCTTTACATTTTAGCGCCTGACCTTCCTAACAATGTTGCACTGTCAGAGCATGCAGGCCTGCAAACGGGCGGCGTTGTTAGCCATGTCATGCCGTTGTTTATTGGCATTAAGTTACAGTTGTAAGTCTGTTATATTAGTTACCAGTGTGCCTTCCACCTGAACAAATTGATGGGCGTAATGCTCCTCCCTCATTATCTGGGATCACAATGGGTGTGCCCCCCCTCCCCCCGGGGGATTTTTGTATGGCGGGAACTATTCCTGAGATTCATTCACTACCTGTATAATCGAGGCGCCTTTTTAAGGGAGCTTATGGTTGCAGTTTGTTCATGCGGGAAGAAGTGAAGTGCCTTTTGATTATGTTTGTCTACTCTCCACGTTGTAACAATCCTTCCAGTCCGCGATTTTACATTTCGGTCCACCGGTCTCTCTATGGTTTTTTTT
>BLSH010208048.1:0-12581 GCA_018402905.1 Glandirana rugosa | reverse complement strand
ATTTCAATCTTGTCACTGGGGTAGGTCATGCCCACTGTTGGGACAAGAGTTCCAATCCAGTCCCGTAGGACCAATCCAGTTTCAAGAGTGTGTTCACTTTGAGAATATTAGGTTATTTGATATAAGCAATTGGTACTGTCCAAGAAGACCTCGAGGGTGGAAGAAAGAAGGCCCCGAAGTGGGCTATTCATCTTGAAGAGTCACGGAGGAATGGAGTCCCGAACCCTCTTCGGCTTTTGTTTGTGCCAGAGGGGGTTCAGGGGGCTCCCTGGTGGAGGTCGTTTTGATGTATTTTGTCTAGAAGTGGAGGGCAGATGGGGTAGCTCCTGGGAAATAAGTCCAAGTTGTAGTAAAAGACTCTCTCCTTCAGCCAGGGTAGTGAAGTGAAATGTTTTGTTCTTGTATTGAAAAGATAAGCGAAAGGGGAAGGCCCACCAGTATTTGACGTTTTGTTGGGCTAGGATCGTGAGTAGGGGTTTAAGGTTTCTTCTCCTCTGAATAGTGGTAGGAGAGATGTCAGCGAAGATCTGTACTGGGTGCCCTTGAATGCTGATGGTATCCAAATTGCGGGACTTCCTCATTATCTCCTCTTTAACTCCATAATGGTGAGGTTTGACCACGATGTCCCTGGGTAGACCATCTTGCCGTTGTGGGCCCAGTGCTCTGTGAGCCCTGTCCAGTTCAAGTCTCTCACGTGATATGTCAGGAATTAGGGACTTGATGAGTGTGGATACTGCCCCGTGTACGTCCGTGATCGACTCAGGCAAGCCTCTGATGCGAAAATTGACTCTGCGGCTTCTGTTTTCCAGGTCGTCAATTTTGGCCAGGGCCGATTTTAATTGGTCCTGTAAGGTTTGGATGCAAGTGGTATTCTGGTTAGCTCGGGCCATTGTGTTGTCAACAGCTTGTTCTATAGTGTCCATTCTTGCACCTAAACTTTGTAAATCTGCTTTGATGGAGGAGGTAATTTGGGCCGCTGTCTGGGACAAGCCCGTGGCAAGCATCTCCGAGAACTTCTGGAGTAGTAATTGCATTTCCGTGGGGCCCTGATGAGGGCTAGGAGTGGAAGGGAGGTCGTGGAGAAGGCCAATAGGGGTGCTGAGGGTAGAAGAGTGACCCGCCATGGAATGCCCTCCAGGGGTGTGAAGGAGGGGAGAGTTCAGCAGATCTGCCATAGTTCTCTCCAACGAAGGGTCCCTCAAAGGAAGAGAAGAGAGCTGTTTTGTTGAAGGGTCCTCAACGAGCCCTTGGGCAACAAAAGTGGTAGGTTGTGAAGCCGGAGGGTCTGCAATGGATTCTTCCAACTCTGGCTGGGGGTCAGCAGGGGCGATGGATGCCATGTGGTGGGGGTCTTTAGTTTGTACCCCAAAGTGGAGTTTGCGTTGTGCCTCCTTTTTATTGTTAGACCCTGACATGTGAGGGGTTCTGTGGGGATTTTGTATATCCAGGCTGCTGGGATCGATAGGTGGTTGGAGGATCGTCTGCGATTCCTGGGAAGAGTTGATGGGGAGAGGTCTTACTCGTGCATACAGCTTGTTGTCCCAGGGCCTTTGGTGTAGGCCCAAGCCGCAGCCTCAATTGGGAGAATGCTGCCGGTTCCGGATCCTCGTGCTTCCCGTGTGGTGGAAATGGGGGCTGTTGGCGGTATATGGGTCCCGTAAGGTCCGCTGGTGGTGACAGTGGGACCCCCCCAGGGTTACCTTATCCGGATGCTGTGGTGTTCGCTCGGTCGTAGGACAGGGAAGCGCCGTAAAGGCCGAAGCCGCGGCCTCGATTTTGGTGGCGTCCGCTGTGGGATCAATGCGACAGTCCGCCCCCTCCGTGTCAGTTCTGGCCTGTTCCCTGGGTGTCAGGAGACCTCTAGGGGGGCTTCTGTGGTGTCTCTCTGGCCCCCGCTCGTCCGTGGAGGGTCCGTTCGGTCGAGGAGAGACGGAGTTTCGGGTCTAGGCTGCCATCCCGGAAACTCCGCGCATGCGCACTCCCTTTTTTTGATTTTTTAAGTGCCACTTGTAGCAGTCCTGTAGTCCCTTCCATCGTATCGGAATAACTTTTACTGCAAAAAAAATATAAAAACATAATAAAATATGTATTTTGTCTTTCAGATTCTTGGCAACTGGTCATTCATTGGTAAGCCTTCATTACGGGTTTATGGTGGGCGCATCAACCGTGAGCTACATCATTAAAGTCCTATGGAATGCACTCAACGGCATTGTGATGAAAAGGCCAACACAGGAGGAGTAGCGGGATATAGCTGCAATCTTTGAGGCACGATGCAATTTCCCCAATTGTATAGGAGCTATTGATAGGAAGCACATACATGTGGTAAAGCCTGTTGGCAGCGGGAATATGTTTTTTAACTATAAAAAATACTGCTCCTTTGTACTTCTCGCTTTTGCCGACGCAAATTATTGTTTTTCATTTATGAATCATTCATGATTACTGCTGTAAAAGCAGCATGCGTGCTACATCATTTTGTGAGGATACGTGATGGGTATTGTTTTCAAGATTCCCTCATGTATGACCTGGAAGCTGCTCACCTCAGTGCTACTCGGGGAACCTGCGATGGTGGCACTATTCGCGATCAATTTGCAAAATATTTCATTTCACCGGCTGGTGATATCGAGTGGCAAATGGCTACTATTTCTTGACTTTATTTTCATGCTGTTGACTTTGACTGCATTGTTGTTGATTTATTAATGATTACTTGATGCTATCACATAGTGTATAAAATATATTTTTTTTGGCTTTTGTGAAATGGATTATTGTCTACTTATTTTACCTAAGGTATTATTATCACTTCACCCCCAGAAAGATTTCCCACTGTAGGACCAGAGCACTTTTAGCTATCCGACAATGCATTAAACTGACGATTGCATGGTCGTGCAAAGTTTTACCCAAATGAACTTTGCGTCCTTCTTTTCCCACAAATAGAGCATTCTTTTGGTGGTATTTGTGTCATTTATATCATGCTATAAACGAAAAAAGATAAACAATTGTGTAACCAGAAAAAAAAATTCTTCCTTTTTGCCATAATACCTATCCAATTAAATAATTGTAAAAAAATTTTTTACGGTTTGGGCAGACTTATATTCTTCCTCATATTTTGGGTAAAAAAATTGCAATCGGTGTCTACTTTTTTTTTTTTGGGGTTAAAGTTGGCACATTAAGAAAAGATGAGGATTCATTTATGGTGTTTTGATTTATTTGTATTTTTTACTAGTAATGGCAGCGATCTGCAATTTTTTTGGGACTGTGACATTGCGGCGGATATGTCGGACCATTTTGACACTTGTTTTGGGGCCATTGGCATTTATACAGTGATCAGTGCTATGAAAATGAACTGATAACTGTATAAATGTCACAGGCAGAGAAGGGGTTAACCTTCAGGGGGCGCTTTAGGGGTTAACTGTGTTCCCTGTGTGTGTTCTAACTGTATGGGGGCTGGGCTGGCTGAAGAGGGTGTCACTATAGGCTTACCTGTAGTTTATAGTGGTTGTCATGGCTTGACACCTTTGGGACAAAGGTGGTTAATGTGTGTGCACTGCTTTGAACACATTAGGGGGAATAAATTACTCAGATGTACAAAAGATAATAGAATACACTTACACTTTTCTCCACGTTCATCCATGGATAACATCTCCCAGTCCTCCACACACAGCCGACGGATCTTTAGCCAGGCATTATCCCTTTTTTGATTGATCTTTGCAATTGGGATCTGTCTTGTCCCACAGTGCTAGGCGATCCCTGCAACACCGAATGAGCACCTCATTGTCCAGAAAATCTCTCTGAAAAAGCCTCAGAGATCTGGATGTCATTTTGAAAAGCAGGCCTACAACTCTGCATACAGTATTGCTCAGCACGGAGGGGGTGCCTGGGTAATTTCTAGGGAGTATTGGGTAAAAATCTTTCTGTTTCCTGTCAAAGTTGCTTCACTATAGATGGGGATCCGACTTGGAGGCGACTTCCATTGAATTCTATGGGTAAAAGTCGGATAGAAGTCGCCTCCAAGTAGTACAGGAACCTTTTCTGAAGTTGGAGCGACTCAAGTCAGAGCGCATGTCGTCCCTGTGTGAATGGGCACTAACAGTGTAAATTTTCTGTCCCCTCAAAATAACTCAACACACAGCGATTAATGTCTAAACTGCTGGCAACAAAAATGAGTACACCCCTAAGTGAAAATGTCCAAATTGGGCCCAAAGTGTCAATATTTTGTGTGGCCACCATTATTTTCCAGCAATGCCTTAACCCTCTTGGGCGTGGAGTTCACCAGAGCTTCACAGGTTGCCACTGGAGTCTTCTTCCATTCCTCCATTACGACATCACGGAGCTGGTGGATGTTAGAGACCTTGCACTCCTCCACCTTCCATTTGAGGATGCCCCACAGATGCTCAATAGGGTGTAGGTCTGGAGACATGCTTGGCTAGTCCATCACCTTTACCCTAAGTTTCTTTAGCAAGGTAGTGGTCATCTTGGAGGTGTGTTTGGGGTCTTTATCATGTTGGAATACTGCCCTGTGGCTCAGTCTCTGAATAGAGGTGTTCATGTGCTGCTTCAATATGTCACAGTACATGTTGGCATTCATGGTTCCCTCAATGAACTGTAGCTCCCCAGTGCCCGGCAGCACTCATGCAGACCAGACCATGACACTCCCACTACAATGCTTGACTGTAGGCAAGACACACTTGTATTTGTACTCCTCACCTGGTTGCCGCCACACACACTTGACACCATCTGAACCAAATAAGTTTATCTTGGTTTCATCAGACCATGGGACATGGTTCCAGTAATCAATATCCTTAGTCTGCTTGTCTTCAGCAAACTGTTTGTGGGCCTTCTTGTGCATCATCTTTAGAAGAGGCTTCCTTCTGGGATGACAGTCATGCAGACTAATTTGATACAGTGTGCAGCGTATGGTCTGAGACAGACTGACCCCCCCACCCCTTCAACCTCTGCAGCAATGCTGCCAGCACGTCTATTTCCCAAAGACAACCTCTGGATATGACGCTGAGCACGTGCACTCAACCTCTTTGGCTGACCATGGCGCAGCCTGTTCTGAGTGGAACCTGTCCTGTTAAATCTCTCTCTGGTCTTGGTCACCGTGCTGCCGCTCAATTTCAGGGTCTTGGCAATCTTCCTATAGCCTAGGCCCTCTAACCTGGAACTATATACACCCCTAATCTGGCTCTATATACACCTCTAAACTGGCTTTGTATGCACCTCTAACCTGGCTCTATATTAACATCTAATCTGGCTCTATATACACCTCTAAACTGGCTCTGTATACACCTCCAGCCTGGCTCTATATACACCTTTAACCTAGCTCTTTATACACCTCTAACCTGGCTCTATATACACCTCTAACCTGGCTCTATATACAAACCTTTTAACCTGGCTCTATATACACCTCTAACCTGGCCCTATATACACCTCTAACCTGGCTCTGTATACACCTTTAACCTGGCACTATATACACCTCTAACCTGGCTCTGTATACACCCATAACTTGGCCCTATATACACCACTAACCTGGCACTATATACACCCTATCCTGGCTCTATATCACCCTAACATGGCTCTATATCACCCTAACCTGGCTCTATATCACCCTAACATGGCTCTATATCACCCTAACCTGGCTCTATATCACCCTAACATGGCTTTATATCACCTTAACATGGCTCTATATCACCCTAACATGGCTCCATATACACCCCTAACCTGGCACTATATACACCCCTAACCTGGCACATGACACCAGGGAGGGAAAATGGCTAATTGGGCCCAATTTGTACATTTTCACTTAGAGGTGTACTTACTTTTGTTGCCAGTGGTTTAGACATTAATGCCTGCATGTTGCGTTAGGGGACAGAAAATTTACACTGTTATACAAGCTGTATACTCACTACTTTACATGTAGCAACGTGTGATTTCTTCAGTGTTGTCACATGAAAAGATAGAATAAAATATTTACAAAAATGTGAGGGGTGTACTCACTTTTGTGAGATACTGTATGTCTGCATGTAGTGACAGTGTGCTCAGCCTCAGTCACTTGATGCAGATTCCCGGCTGCTGTGTTCTCTCCTCCTCTTCCTTCTTCAGCTGGGGGGGGGGGGGTCAGCCTGAGAGAAGGATTCTGTAGGAGGAGTGGAGGAGGAAGCCACACCCTGACCCCACCCACCCTCTCTGGCTGCCTTGGGAGATAGTGATCATCCCAGAGGGGCAGCCTAACTTGTGCAGATGACAGGGGGGTAACAGACAGCCTCCCCCACACCACTGGGCTCTCTGCTGATCCGTTCAGATGGAGTCTGGCTTATGCAGGGGTAACCTCTCTTGCGGCCTTGGTTCGAGAATCCCTGGTAGTGCAGACAGGGAGCTCAGGAGCACAGGGGGGCATGAGGGCTGGACAGTCTCTGGTGGCAGGTAGGTGTCCGCTGGAGCTCGTGCAAGCAGGAGGGTAGTAAGGCAGTCTGGGTCAGTATCTGGTGGGCAGTGCAGTACAAAAGGTTCAGGCAGACGGATGGTCGGGTACAGGCTGGGTCGACAACGTTCAGGCGCTAGGTACAAGGGAGCAGGCAAAAGAGTGGTCGTGGAAGCCGGGGTCGGTGCAGGCAGAGTTCAGAGCAGGGTCACCAGGCCGGGTCACAGGAACAGGTATCAGGTAATCAGGAAGCAAGGAACTCACACAAACGCTGTAGAATGGACAGCACCTGCTTCCTGGTGCTGTCCTGCTTAAATGGCCACTATTGGCGCCATTAGCGTGCACAGGCAAGCCTCCTACAGAAAACGGAAAGCCAGAAACGGCCAGAAAGGGTCCATTTTCCTAACAGCCTGCCTCTCCATAGGCTATCCCCTCTTCAGTCTATCATGAATGCTGCTGCAAGACTTATCCACCTTACCAACCGCACAGTGTCTGCCACCCCACTCCTCCAATCCCTACACTTGCTCCCAATCGCCAAGTGAATTAAATTCAAAATACTAACCACAACATACAAAGCCATTCACAACTCTGGCCCGAGCTACGTCACCAATCTTGTCTCCAAATATCTCCCAAACCATTCTCTCCACTCCTCCCAAGACCTCCTACTCTCAAGCTCCCTTGTCTCCTCCTTCCATGCTTGTCTCCAGGATTTCTCCAGAGCCTCTCCTGCCCTCTGGAACTCTCTACCTCAACCGGTCCAGCTATCTCCTTCTTTTGCTACCTTCAGGCAATCCCTGAAAACTCACCTCTTCAGAGAAGCCTATCACACCTCCAACTAATCTTTTACCTCTTCCATCAGTTAATTCCTTGCAGTTACAACCTTTTGTACTACCTGCCCCACCCTATTAGATTGTAAGCTCTTCTGAGCAGGGCCCTCTTAATACTCTTGTATTTTATTGTATTGTAACTGTATTGTCTCCCTTTTATATTATAAAGTACTGTGTAAACTGTTGACGCTATATAAATTCTGTAATAATAATAAAAATAATAATAATAATATTTTCATTGGCCATATGTGTTGTATGTACTGTATATCTATATAGTGAGAAATTTCAAATGCTCATATTGTAATGGTGTTGTTTTTGTACCTGAGTTGATTCTCATAAATTACCCATTGTGGAACTGTGCCAAAGCCAGCTTGGGTAGCCTTAAGGGATGTTTAAAGGATAAGTTCACCTTCAGAAGCATGTTACATGTTTCACCCGTTTTTAGTTTGGAACATATAACATGTTCCCCATCCTGCAACCACTCCCAGATCCCCGCACTTCCTGTGACAGTAGCTCAGATATCTTCTCCCTGTACTTGCTGTTACTGCTTGAAAAGAGCGCGCTCACAAGGCTGCATCATTCATTCACAGTGTTCTTTGAATGAATGAACTACAAGTACAGATAGCCTTTGCGGCTTTCAGTTTGTAGTTCTTGATGAACCACTAGGGTGCTGTTGAGCGCTCTGGTAGTTCATTAATTCTTCCTGTCTTTCTAAAATTCCCTACCTGTACGATGTATGGACAGACAGCTTAAGACCCATACACACGATCACAAAATCGTATGAAAAATACAGCTTTCGAAGTGATCGTACGATAATTAGATTGTTAGGACACAGCTTTCGAGCGCCAATCATAAATTTCATCCGATATTATCTGATCGGACAATGTTTTTCGTACAATGCCAAATTTTCATGACTTTAGTAAACTCTTCAAGTTTGATCTGAGATTAGCATGCAAGAAAAACAGACAATATTATCGTGTGTACCAGGCATTACTCTGACAGTCTGTAGGAGTCTTGCATGGCACCTGATAATCTGCTAATTGCAGGTGCAATGCTTTCCAGGCTCCTACAAAAGCAAGCACATTTTTTACATGCAAAAAAATGTGCATTCATTATTCATTATGACTTTCTCAAGGGGTAACTTGAAAGTGGATGTCACATGTGTAGTGATGAAACTCATCGGGCCGCGGCCTGTGTCAGTACTGGGCACCACCAAGAAGTACACTGAATATTATGGTGGTTTGAGCAGAGTATCCACGGACATTCAAGTGACTCTATGCGGCTTCTGCAGCCCCTTTGTACCTAACAAGTTGCCCGAGTGCACCGGAGGTAGTGCCAATTAAAATGTGAGTATGTTTTTGTTTTAATTAACGCTATAGGTTTTAAAAACAGTGAGCACTATATGAGTTCCTTCCTATCCACATGTCATCTGTTTGGGATACCATGGTCTGAGCTGTGAGAGAGCCCAAGGAGAGCCGGATTAGCTGACATCCAGAGGAGTTGACTAGTGACTATACCCAGTTGGGGTTTTCTGGGGAGTTGAGAGCATAATAGCACCGGTGGAGGGCACGGATATTTTGAAGATTATTCACCAATTCACAAAAGGATTCTAATATCACCACAGCATGCGAATGACATGCTCATTGTTTATAGACTGAATTAACACTATATTGTTTGTTACCACTAGTTGGTCATGTGTACTAAGATTTTATGCATAGAGACTTTATAACCTTTGATTTGTTAAGTGTATTGTTATACTGTTTTTAGTTAGATTGCAGGAGGGTCTCCCCACTATTGCTGTGTGTTGAAGACACTTTATTGCTAGTTTAAATTATCCACAGTGTGGTTTAGGATTCACTACTTGAAGCAGTAGTAAACTGCAGAAAAAAAAACCTGCAAGACAATGGCATAATGTGCTACGGTAGTATGCATCGAATACTAGCACATTATGAAATACTTACCTTAGAACGAAGCCTCCACAGCCACTCCTGGTCAGCGCTGAGGAGGCTGACATGTTGTCCTGCCGTCTCTTCTGGGGTCACATGCTCCAGCGCTGTTAGTGGCTGGAGCTGTGATGACATCATTCCCGCACATACGCACGGGAGTCCTCAGTTCTGGCAATTCCCGGTGCAATGTGACCGGCCTTCGCCGGCCCTTCACTGTGCATGCACCACTGACGTCAGCGGCTGCATGCAGGCGGAATATCTCCTAAACCGTACAGGGCGCAGGACAAGGTGCAGGATTATCCCACAGTTAATCCGCCAAAATGAGACAAACGGTGGTGTTGGTGGTTGCATTATGAACAGTGTAGAAGGTGTGGAATTAACTTATATTGTAGAGATATACACCCCTCTGTTTCCTCTGCATCCAATGCTGGGAAAATTTCCCCTCCTTGTTTACAAAAGCATCTAATTTTGATCCAGGCAAGTTAATATGCATATTTCTTTGATATTTATACTACTTTTACTTGATATCTGGGAAGCCCATATTTAATTTCTAGGATCACATGTCTCTCTATGGATAAAACAGGATGGGCCTTAGAGTAACAATGCCCAGCTTCCTCTGAGAGTCAGTAACAGTGTGATCTATGTGGTGTCCATCATTAAGCGTGAATCCTGAAGGAGCTATTAACAGCAAAACACGTTGATTCCATACGCTTATAGTATCTAAAACTGACTGACTAACACTGTATTGGTTTTATATCCACTTCCCGACCGCGTGCTGTGTTGTCACGGCGGAAGTCGGGATGCTGAGCGCGAATCGCCGTAAAAAGATGGCGATCTGCGAACAGCCGCTAGGGGTGCGCGCACACCGCCGCACTCCTTGGGAGCCCGAGTCCACCGGCGAGCGGCGATGAGCGGCCACAGGGAAAGAACAGGGAACCGCCGATGTAAACACGGCGGTTCCCCGCTCTGTTAGTGCAGGCATGGGAGATCTACTGATCCCTGTCACTGGGATCAGTTAGATCTCTCATGCCCATGTTAGGCCAGCCCCCCCACAGTAAGAACACACCCAGGGAACACAGTTAACCCCTAGCTGTCCCCCCCACGTTAACCCCTTCACTGCCAATGACATTTATACAGTAATCAGTGGACATTTAAATTTCTGATCGCTGAATAAATGTCATTGGTCCCAAAAAAGTGTCAAAAATGTCCGACATGTCCGCTGCAATATCGCAGTACCGCTAAAAATCGCAGATCGCCGCCATTACTAGTAAAAAATAAAAAAATATAAAAACCCCAGAAATGAATTCTCATCATCCGTAAACGCTGCCACTTTTGTGCAAACCAATCAATAAACGCAGATTGCAATTTTTTTTTATCACACATATGAGGAATTATATAAATCGGCCAAAAACGGTGAAAAAAAAAATTGGGTTTTTTTTGCAAAATGGTCGCTCTTCTTTTGTTTATAGCGGCGATCAGAAATGGCGCAGAGGCGATCAAATACCACCAAAAGAAAGATCTATTTGTGGGAAAAAAAGGACGCAAATTTTGTTTTAGTGCAACGTCGCACGACCGCGTAATTGTCAGTTAAAGCGACGCAGCACCGAATCACAAAAAGTACTTTTGGTCCTAAAGCTGGAAAACCTTCCGGTTGGTAAGTGGTTAAGATATGATTTTACTCTTGGTGGCACTTCATCTTTTTAATGTGATATGAGCAAATTATGCTTTTATACTATTGAAGGTTCTATTCTTCCTCATTTGTTGGCACAATTAAAGTTCCTTACACTGTGGTTGTTGAGGTTCCCTCCTCCTTTTTACGATGTGGCCTACCTCTTGCAGATGTTATGTTGTGGTTTGTTATGTACTTGAATGGAATGGTGCCACAATGAGGATTCATTTTATACCTTTGTCTGGCTCACACCTTCATTTGCATTGACACAAATGACTTCAGTTGTAAGCAAAAATTGGCTAAACTGAACTTACTGAACATTCAAAACCTTGAAAAGAGGGCTTAGTGAATGTGATGAAGTTTCATTTTGCAAGAATACCCAATCATGCAAGGAAGAGCTTCACCACATTCACAAAGTTCTGAGGAAAATTCTCTTGCAATCTTCAACATCCTTTGCAAAGTCCAAGGCCCACAGCCCAACCCAGCAGTCTACTGCTGGTACTGAAAATAACTTTAGTTAACCCAATGCTGTATTTAAGCTAATTTTTATTAGAAAATAAAAATTCATGTTCTTACTTATACAGTCAAAATTAAACAGTAAAATTTAAAGTGATTGTAAAGTCTAATTTTTTATTGTTTACAAATAACAAACGTGTTATACTTACCTGCCCTATGTAATGATTTTGCACAGAGCAGCCCTGATACTCCTCTTCTCAGGTCCCTCTTTGGCGATTCCACCCCCCCTCCTGTTGAGTGCCCCCACAGCAAGCAACTTGCTATGGGGGCATGCGAGCCAAACAACAGCTCCGTGTGTCCATTCAGACATGGAGCCCTGGCTCGGCCCCAGCCCCAGCCCCGCCCCGCCCTGCCCCCTCTCACTCCTCATTAGCTCACTGAGTTCGATTGACAGCAGTGGGAGCCAATGACGCTCCACTGCTGTCTCAGCCAATCAGGAGGGAGAGTCCCATACAGCTGAGTCTTTCGTGCAACATCGCTGGACCTAGATGGACTTCAGGTAAGTATTAGGGGGGCTGAGGGGGGGAGCTGCACACAGAAAGCTTTTTATCTTACTGCATAGAATGCAATAAGATTAAAAAAAAAAAACTTTTGCCTTTACAATGACTTTAATGATAAAAAATACAAAAGAGTGCACAGAGGTAAAAGCAGCTGGCACAAAGATGACTAAAGAAATCTTGTAACATATACAAATCAAAATAGGTGCAGCGCAAATAAACGAAACCACAGTCAGTATAAAGGTAAAGTCCAAAGTGTAATGAAATGTTTTTTAATACAATATGAGAAAAATCTGAATGGTGCCAGAGAAAAATTGATTATCTTCTACCTTCTATGCACTCATCAGAAGTTCCAGCAAAAAAGATCTACGAACAGTAGTCTCAAATATAGTGACTCTCTAAATAAAGAACTTCCACTGTGCAGGAATGGAAAAATGTATTAGTCCTCAATCTCTATGCACTCACCAGATAGCTAATGGATATTAGCATGTAATGTTAGTAATCCTCCCAGGAAGTTAGCAGGAATATACACGCTCTCCACATTATGATTGGGCAGGGAATTGCCTTAAAAAGCTCATCAAATAGAGCCCAGAGCTATGCCATATAGTGTAGTATTTATTGAATAAATAAATCAGCTGAAATCAAGAATCCAGTATGAACTTCAATCACATGGAGTATGTATAAGAAAATAGCTAAAAAGATTTGGCC
>BLSH010207990.1:5841-25116 GCA_018402905.1 Glandirana rugosa | reverse complement strand
AAAAAAAATAATAATAATAAAAACCCCAAAAATGAATTCTCATCATCCATAAACGCGACCACTTTTGCGCAAACCAATCAATAAACGCCGATTGCGATTTTTTTATCGCAAATATGAGGAAGAATATAAATCGCCCAAAACCGGTGAAAAAAAATGTTTTCTTATATTTTTTTTTTGGATTTGTATTTTAGCAAAAAGTAAGAAATTTGGGTTTTTTTGCAAAATGATCGCTCTTCTTTTGTTTATAGCGGCGATCAGAAATGACGCAGCAGTGATCAAATACCACCAAAAGAAAGTTCTATTTGTGAGAAAAAAAGGACGAAAATTTCATTTGGGTACAACGTCGCACGACCGCGCAATTGTCAGTTAAAGCGGCGCATCGCCGAATCGCAAAAAGGGCTCCGGTCCTAAAGCAGCAAATCCTTCCGGGGCTGAAGTGGTTAAATAAAGTACATGACAATATCCAGTTTAAGTGATTCAAATGAAAACATATACATAGAGTGGTGGTTTGTGAAATGACTGTTCTCAATATACAACAACTAAATAAAAGTCAACTTTCAGATAAAATAATGCTGGTGACATAAAGTGACTTGTGCTCCAGTGTCCATTAAAACATTAGGTGCTTGGTTCGTATAAAGAGAGCCTCTTTTTTCTAGGGGGGTTAAGGAGTATTAACCCCAAAGAGATTCCTCTAGACCACATATGTCAAACACAAGGCCCGCGGGCCGAATGCGGCCCTCCAGGCCTTGTCCTGTGGCCCTCGCACCCAGTTTTGCAGCCGGAATGTGGCAGAACTCCATTTTGCCACCTCCAACTTTCACCCTCTGCTTCTGCTCCCTGCAAGGTGTGACAAAGCCACCTACAAAAGGGAGGTAGTAGAGCCAGGCAAGGTAGAAGAGAGAAGCAAGGATGCTTCGGTAAGGGGGTTGGTGTTGCACATTGTGCATAGCGCACCCCTAAACCCTGCATTCCGTACACTGCACACCACTGAACTTTGTATGCAACGCACTCCTGAACCCTGCACTCTGTACATAGCATAAACCTCAGTTCTGCACTCTGTACATAACGTACTCTTGAACCCAGCACTTTTTATGTATCGCACTAAAAGATACAACCGGCCCTTTTAGGGCAACCATACGGCTAATGCGGCCCTCGATGAAATGGAGGTTGACACCCCTGCTCTAGACGGTGCTTCACTGTGATAAGTGCTCTCAGAACTCTCACCTCTGTGTATCAGGCTATGTGCGCATCAAGGTATCTTTTAGGGATCTCGCTCTCCTGTTCCACACTTCCTTTCCTGCTACTCCTTAGGGGGATGGGCGGTCGTACCAACCGATCGGTCGTCGATCTCCTTCTATGGATTTATACCTCTTTTCGTTTTGTCTCAGAAGTAAGGGAAGAAAATAGAGGCTTCCATAGTGTAGTATGTATTAAAATCCGAATTTATTAAAGTCAAGTAAAACAGCTTGCATAAAACCAGGATAAAATCGATCAGAGTAGTACAGCAGGGGTAAAAACACCTCTCACTGTGTATCCAGCAAAGTTCTTTGCAGCCTACGTGTTACATCACATCACGTGCCCTGAAGCCCTGAGGAAGTCACGTGATGTGATGTAACGCGTAGGCTGCAAAGAACTTTGCTGGATACACAGTGAGAGGTTTTTTTACCCCTGCTGTACTACTCTGATCGATTTTATCCTGGTTTAATGCAAGCTGTTTTACTTGACTTTAATAAATTCGGATTTTAATACATACTACACTATGGAAGCCTCTTGTTTCTTCCCTTACTTCTGAGACAAAACGAAAAGAGGTATAAATCCATAGAAGGAGATCGACGACCGATCGGTTGGTACGACCGCCCATCCCCCTAAGGAGTAGCAGGAAAGGAAGTGCGGAACAGGAGAGCGAGATCCCTAAAAGATACCTTGATGCGCACATAGCCTGATACACAGAGGTGAGAGTTCTGAGAGCACTTATCACAGTGAAGCACCGTCTAGAGCAGGGATATGCAATTAGCGGACCTCCAGCTGTTGCAAAACTACAAGTCCCATCATGCCTCTGCCTCTGGGTGTCATGCTTGTGGCTGTCAGAGTCTTGCTATGCCTCATGGGACTTGTAGTTCTGCAACATCTGGGAGGTCCGCTAATTGCATATCCCTGGTCTAGAGGAATCTCTTTGGGGTTAATACTCCTTAACCCCCCTAGAAAAAAGAGGCTCTCTTTATACGAACCAAGCACCTAATGTTTTAATGGACAGTGGAGCACAAGTCACTTTATGTCACCAGCATTATTTTATCTGAAAGTTGACTTTTATTTAGTTGTTGTATATTGAGAACAGTCATTTCACAAACCACCACTCTATGTATATGTTTTCATTTGAATCACTTAAACTGGATATTGTCATGTACTTTATTTAATTGTTGTATTTGCATTAGGATTTGATTTTACCTGTCAATAGCTTCCATTTCTGGGTTTACTTTCAATTTTTCTTAAACAGTTTTATCTTCATCAGAATTTGATCTACATTTGTTGAGCACCCTCTTGCCCTGAGCTGATTTTAAATCAATGTATTATGTACACACACCTGAACATCATAATTGCCATCTGGGTGCTAGACAGACCTGAGATTTAGAACCATAGCATTCCACCAGTAGGAGCTCCTACACATCTTCACCACTAGAGGGACTCTAGGGCACATAACTAGGCTGCGCAGTACCACCTGTATTTTAGGCCTCATACACACGGGCGTATCTAAAAAAATAAACAAAACGTCGGGTCCGACGTCAAGGAAAAAAAGTCGACGTTTTTCGGCGTTATGCATTGGCGTTTTTGAGCGTTAGTGAGCGTCGGCGTCAATAGGCGTTTTTTAAAAAAAATCATCCCTCTGCTATTTTTCAACCTAAAAACGTCGGCGTCAAAAAACGCCGGAAAACGCCGGTACAATATTAGGTGGCGTTAGTTGGCGTTTGTTGGCATATTGTGGCGTCGGCGTCAAAAAACGGCAAAATGTTACAGCCTTAGAACGCGATGGCCATGGGTTCTACTTTCTGCTCACTAACGCCGACGCCACCTACAGCTCAGAAACGCCGACGTTTTTATGGGGCCATTGACTAACATGGAGAGCTGCAAAAAACGCCAGAAAACGCCGGCGTCAAAAAACGTCCGTGTGTATGAGACCTTAAAGTTGTCCATTATATTCTGTCATATATTAGGTACAGCAGCAACCTAGCACTTTTTTACTAATCATTACTTACCACTAATTATTAGCTGCCATAGTAGCGCGAGGACCCCCACACCACTTCTCTATGTAGTACAAAGACCTGCCTGATTAGATATAAATTGAATTGATGGTTTAGGTTTGTCCTCATATTACTAAGTTTTGGTAAAGCTAAAAGAGATTGTATGGCGGTTGTACAATCAGATTGTATAGTGTAGGGCCAGCTTTAGGGATATGATTACAAACAGCAACAGAACTTGAGAGAAAGGAATTTGCTGATAGGAGGGGAGAGCGGAGTGACAGAGAGAGATGAGCTCATCAGTCTGCTGCTTCTCCGTTCGCTGACCAATCACAGGCTGGGGGAGGGAAAAGACCTCTCAGTGTTACTGAACTGCAGCAGAGAAAAATCAGGCCTTCCACCATACTGGGATGTGCTGAGTGCCAGAGCTGTGTGAATCTCAGAGCTGGATGGACAGAAATACAACTCCTTGGACAGGCAGATCAGCTCCCATATACAGTATGGATCTCAGCTGTCTATTCAGCTTTATGTCTGGAGCACAGCAAAGCCGATTGTTTCAGAGTCCTTGAGGAGAAAATAAAAACGGTGTAAGGGTTAATTGACTGGTCATAAAATCTGGAGATAATTTCTTCACAAACATTTAAAATCTCTTGTGAAACGTTGTTACAATATTTTGCTGCAGAGCAACAGAGAGCAATAACTTCCAATGAATAACATTGCCCAACCAGATCTAGAACCCATATTTGGTGCCGGTGGAGCCTGGAGAGTTCAACCCCTGGACAGTCTCAAAAATTCTACTGTGAGATCCCTGTGCTGAGTTCCCAGGTCTGTACACCTGCTGTGCCCATTATGAGGGGTTCCCACCATCCCTGTGCTGAGTTCCTGGGTCTGTACACCTGCTGTGCCCATTATGAGGGGTTCCCACCATCACTGTGCTGAGTTCCTGGGTCTGTACGCCTGCTGTGCCCATTATGAGGGGTTCTCACCATCCCTGTGCTCAGTTCCTGGGTCTGTACACCTGCTGTGCCCATTAAGAGGGGTTCCCACCATCCCTGTGCTGAGTTCCTGGGTCTGTACACCTGCTGTGCCCATTATGAGGGGTTCCCACCATCCCTGTGCTCAGTTCCTGGGTCTGTACACCTGCTGTGCCCATTATGAGGGGTCCTTACCATCCCTGTGCTTAGTTCCTGGGTCTACACACCTGCTGTGGCCATTATGAGGGGTTCCCACCATCCCTGTGCTGAGTTCTCAGGTCTGTACACCTGCTGTGGCCATTATGAGGGGTCCCCAGCATCCCTGTGCTGAGTTCCTGGGTCTGTACATCTGCTGGGGCCATTATGATTGGTTCCCACCATCCCTGTGCTGGGTTTCCGGGTCTGTACACCTGCTGTGCCCATTATGAGGGGTTCCCACCATCCCTGTGCTGAGTTCCCAGGTCTGTACACCTGCTGTGCCCATTATGAGGGGTTCCCATCATCCCTATGCTGAGTTCCCAGGTCTGTACACCTGCTGTGCCCATTATGAGGGGTTCCCACCATCCCTGTGCTGAGTTCCCAGTCTGTACACCTGCTGTGCCCATTAGGAGGGGTTCCCACTAAGGTTGCCACATCATCCCTTTAATCCAGGACACATATGAATTACACAGGTTGTTCTGAGGTTAATTTAATGCAGATAAGGCAGCAAGTGAGTTTAATTACCACCTTAATCAGCCACAGAACCTGTGCACTTCATATGTGTCCTGGATTAAAGGGATTATGTGGCAACCCTAGTTCCCACCATTCCTGCGCTTAGTTCCCAGGTCTGTACCCCTGCTGTGCCCATTATGAGGGGTTCCTACCATCCCTGTGCTGAGTTCCTAGGTCTGTACCCCTGCTGTGCCCATTATGAGTAGTTAAAACATTTTTGTCGGCTGCAGACGCTGATTAGTGCATTCTGAGAGTGGAAAGCTATCAGAATACAACGTCCCAGCATGGGGGGGAAATCCTCCAACCACCTTGCTGTGTGGATGGAGTCACAGAAGGCGAGGGCTTTAGGCATAGCAATGCATTGGTCCAACATCAAGCAAGGTGTCTCCTCACACTTTAAAGCAGCATCTGTTGGCTGAGGTGGTGTTGGTAGGGTTGCCACATCATCCCTTTAATCCAGGACACATACTAATTATACAGGTTCTGTGGCTGATTAAGGCGGTAATTAAACTCACTTGATGTCTTATCTGCAATACATTAGCCTCAGAACAACCTGTGTAATTCATATGTGTCCTGGATTAAAGGGATGATGTGGCAACCCTAGGTGTTGGCCATCCTCTGGAGAGGAGACCCATTGCTGGATCATGGGAGGTGTGGGTGTGATATGTTTTACTAACACACCAATACTTACACTTATTTTTTTATGGTTATTTTCAGTTGAATCTATAAGACTGAACATAATGATACTTATTCCTGTGTTAATGTTTTCTGAATGGAGCCTTATGTCTATATGTCATATTCATAGTGTCTGTACTAGGGTTGCCACATCATCCCTTTAATCCAGGACACATATGAATTACACAGGTTGTTCTGTGGCTGATTAAGGTGGTAATTAAACTCACTTGGTGCCTCATCTGCATTCAGTTATCCTCAGAACAACCTGTGTAATTCATATGTGTCCTGGATTAAAGGGATGATGTGGCAACCCTAGTCTGTACTGTGGGTTAATGTGGCTACAACAGCTCTGATCGCTCTGCCAATGGTGAGGCTGCCAACTGGCACTGAGCAGAGTACAAGAGATAAGGAGTGTGCCACTTGAGGGGCACTTGATCTGCAGGTTTCTTTTACAATCCCATGTGGTCTTTACATTACTGAGATGTTAGGTTTGCCCATAGTTTCCAACTGTCCCCTATTTCCAGGGACATTCCCAGCTGGTTTCCAGAATTGATCTGTTAGGTTGAGCGTAGTGAATAGTCTTTTCTACCTACACAAGATACAGTTTCAAATTTCTTAGGAAATAACTCCTGGATTTTAGGAAAAATGTATGCAGTTCTGCAGTAGGCAACAACTTTTCTTCACACCCCAAAGGAACAAATGCAGTCCACATTGTAACAAGAAGATACAGCTTGTCCTTGTATACGAGATACTTTATGGCAGACCCACCTGGCTGGTTGCCCACTTCCATCACCGACAGATCAGAGCTCTCCCTCTTCACTTTCTTTATCACCTTCTTCTCCTGTCCAAGAAAATTTAGATGTGAGGCATTGGACTTGGATCTTTCACCCATCAAACAAAATGTGGTGGTTTGACTTAATAGAATGACCTACAACAAGTTGGGGTTCCCCCACAAAGTCAAGGCCACCAGAATTGAAATGTAAATTCTGAAAACAGAGCACCAAATGTTCCTCCTAAAGCCTTGTACACATTTTTTAAAACTGCCAGCTCAGCCGCTGTACTAACAATCTGACAGAAGATCGATCTCCCCTGCTGTGCTATTGTGTTCTGACAGGAGAGCGCCCCCCCGCCAGAGCACTCCAGTCAGCAGACATTTTTCGATCATGATTTGATAGAAGCCGGCCACTGTACACGTGCCGAATGTCAGTTGGTTTCTATTGAACCACCTGACATTCGGCCCATGTGTATTAGGATTAGGAGACTATTATTCTACATATGAGGTAAACAGTAACAACATGTTTTTTTCGCGTCAAACCCCCTTTATCAGGGCTTGAGCAAAGCGGCAGAGCTTTCTATTGGACTCTATAACACCTCCTAGGGGATATTATCTCTCGGAAGTGTAATGCCCCCTACTTAGGTAGAAGCTAGTCGAGGGTTTTTTGGTAAGGTGAAGCAAATTTACTCAGGCCTGACTGAGAGCAGGCCTGAATGTTTTGGTTTCTGGGCTGGGAGTGGCTCATGTAGGACTGGGTGATTCACAGATGAGGTCACCAGGACCTATCACTTCTTTCCAGAAGCTGGTGGAATGTTCTGGACAGAGTTGGGAGGGAGGTGTAGCCACCTGGGGTATGCCAAGGAGCCCTGACCAATCCGCAAACTGGATTGGCAGGGGGCAGTCCTCCTTAACCACTTCAGCCCCAGAAGGATTTCACACTTTAGGACCAGAGCACTTTTTGCGATTCGGCACTGCGTCGCTTTAACTGACAATTGCGCGGCCGTGCGACGTTGTACCCAAACGAAATTTGCGTCCTTTTTTTCCCACAAATAGAGCTTTCTTTTGGTTGTATTTGATCCCCTCTGCGTCATTTCTGATCGCCGCTATAAACAAAAGAAGAGCATCAATTTTGCAAAAAAATTTATAAATATGCACTGATTACTGTGCAAATGCCATTGGCAGTGAAGGGGTTAACCTGCAGGGGGCGCTCTAAGGGTTAACTGTGTTCCCTGGGCGTGTTCTAACTGTGTGTGGGCTGGCCTGGCTGGGGAAAGGGGATGATCACCGCTTCCATATAGAGGAAGCCTGTGATCATCGCCCTTCCCCCTCTAACAGAGCGGACCTCCGTTCTCACTGCGGGGGGGCCATCGCGGGTAGCTGGCGGTGATCGAGTCCGCCCTACCCGCTCCCTGGCCCCCCCCCCCGAACACAGGGAGCGCGTGAGCGCGCCTCCGGCAGCGTGCGCTCACAATAGTTATCCTGGCCGCCGTCCTGTGACGGCGTTTTGCGATAACGAGCCAACTTGCCGCCGTCAAGCTGCGGCGGGCGGTCGGCATGTGGTTAAATACCCAGGGTCAGCCCAGTCTGGGAGGAGTGAGTTAGGGTGGAAAAGCTGTAATGTTGCTGAGGTTGTTGAGGTCCCACAGGGAGCCACAAGTCTGGGGGGGGGGAGACCTTGAGGCCGGGGAGCTCGAGGAGTGAAAGGGGTTCCTCGTACAACACCCAGTGGGATCCTGACCAAGGAGCAGGAGAGCAACAGACAGCGCTACTGGAGAAGCTCAGTAGGGAGTCCACCGGTGGTCCGTGAGTGACACATGCCCTGGAAGGCTGTAGAGGCATGCCGGAGCGGATTATTGTGAGAAACAATCTGGAAGGGATGCAGAAGTCAGTATGGGACTGTGATGTCACGGTGGTAGTGATGAGTGCCGTCGCAGCTGAAGTGGCTGGCAGGGCCTAGAGGAGGAGGATGGGCTGGGAGTAGTAGTCCATCGAGCCGGCTAGCACATATTTTCTCTACACTGTGGGGACCTACTGTCCCTTCCTGTATTGGGTGGTCTGGAGGTCCTGTTCCGACTATAGCAGGCCTCAACATGTGCTAGTCAGCCTAAAGAAACATTGGAGGCCTAGTAACTGTCTTTCTAGGCCCCACCTGGAGATTAAAAGGAGGAGTGCAGGTGAGAGGAACAAGGAGTAACCGTGCAATAAGTTTTGTGTTGTGTGAAGGAGGAGGAATGTGTATACGGAGGTGTATATAGAGGTTCTTGAAAAGAACTGTTGATCTGTGGGCATCCCATAACATCCCATCTCCCATCCAAGTTTAAATCTCCTAATAAAATAAAACAAAACAAAGTAGCAGCCTGTTCTGTGACTCTGAGTGTGTGGAGAAAGGTGATTGAGGGCAGTGGGATCAGGTGGACCATAACTTCCAGCCACCCCTAAGGGGGACAATGGCTACAGAGGAAAAAAACAAACTGTCTCAATGGACGTGTATTGAAGACACTGAACACGTTCTTCTGGTCTTCTTCCACATACTCATCACTCCTCTTGCACCATTTACAGCCACTAATGTAACCAACACATTTCAGGGGCCAAACCCCCCCCCTTCATCAGGGCTTGAGCAAAGTAGTGGAGCTCTCCTTTGGATTCTATTTAGTAACTCCTAAGGAATTGTATCTTTCAGGAGATAGAAACAAGCTATTTCAATGGATATATCTCAAAGATACTGGCCACCTTCTCCTGGTCTTCTTCCACGTACTCATCCTTCCACTTCCATCATTCAACAGCCACTCATAATGTATCCAACACATTTCAAGTGCCAAAACCCCTCCATCAGGGGTTGAGCAACATTGTGGAGCTCTCCATTGGACTCCATTTAACACCTGCTAGGGGATAGTATCTGACAGGAGAAAGGAACAAGCTATCTCTATGGACATGTATTGAAGATACTGACCACCTTCGCCTGGCCTTTTTCCATGTACTCATAACTCCACTTCCCATCATTCAACAGCCACTCATTATTATCCAACACATTTAAGGAGCCAGATCTCCCTTCATTAGGGCTTGAGCAAAATCGTAGAGCTTTCTATGAGTGAATGATCCCTGTAATTACTGTATGTAATACAGTAATTTAAATTTGCCCTATTCTGTATTGGACCTGGAGGACCACTGCTATCACTGTAGTAGCGGCAACCTCTACTTGCAACTTCCATAGGTACTCCTCAGGTATGAGATATGTACACTTACATTAGTCCAAGCTGCAACGATATAACTATGCAAGAAATTTCTTACCTAAATTTCAACTGATTGTAAAGCTTTTTTAATTAAAATAATAAACATGTCATTCCTACCTGCTCTGTGCAGTGGTCTTGCAAAGAGCAGCCCTGATCCTCCTCTTCTCGGGTCCCCTGCTGGTGCCCCTGGCTCCTTCTGTTTGGTAAGTGCCCTCCACAGAAATCCCCTTGTGTGGGCTCAATACCAAGCCGCCCTGTCTGAGTCTACTGATACAAACGGGGCGGCTCAGCCCCAAAGCCCCTCCCCCGCCCCCCTGCTCCCTTGTCACAGAATTTGTGACTCCTAATGGCTCGTAATGATATCAATCTGCCCAATGAGGAGAGAGAGAGTGGAGAGAGTTGCTACTCGTGCACAGCTCTGGATTGAGATCGGGCTCAGGTCAGTATAAGGGGGGCTGAGGTTATCCTCTGGCACAGAAGGTTGCACAGAATGTATTTATGGTAAAATAAAACCTTTAGGCTTTAGAACCACTTTCAGGTTGAAAGCAAAATTAAGCTGGTACCATGATCACTGCCCCAGGTTTCTGTTCCAGGGTTCTCTTTTCTTTTGCAGCATCATATGGAGCCACCCTTGCATGTGGAGACCAGAGTTGTGCCTTCTCACACTGGCATCAGAGCTGAAATAGCGCCCTCCTTGTGGTTACTTTGCAGAATTGCAGCCTCTCAGCATCCAGAAAACCGCTGCTAGAAGCAACTACTACTACAGTAATTTGCAACTTCCACAGGGATCTGTCAGGTTTAACAAATGCATAATCAGACTGGTCCAAGGTGGGCCAACATATTTATGCACAGAAATGTATACCTAAATGGCAGCTTTAAGAAGAATTACAAATTTGATTCTGTGTTAAAGTTGATGTGACTGTCATGTAGGTAACTGGTTAGCCTTCTTTAATCTAATATCTAATATTTCTGTATTAACAATACTAACCAGAGTAAATGTGTTGGATCTTGAGAATAATTGAGATATATATGTTATCTCCTCTATATTTGGAAAAGTAACAAATATAGTTTACAGTTTGTATTTAAAGTTATATTAAAATGCTTTAGTAGTAAGTATTCCATTGGAGTTTACATGTGTGGTAATAATTAGGAACAGCACTTTCTTATCCTCCCCCAATTGCAAGGATAAAGTTTCATCATGTCTTAAGCTGCAGAGTGTTTAAAATGTTTGATTTAAGAATATAAGTTCTTTATACTACAATATTTCTTTATTAGGATATGAATAAGAAACATGGTTGTTTTATAAATATATACACATATTGATGTATGTAACATTATTTGATTTAGAGCAGGTATATGCAATTAGCGGACCTCCGGCTGTTGCAAAACTACAAGTCCCATCATGCCTCTGCCTCTGGGTGTCATGCTTTGGCTGTCAGAGTCTTGCTATTCCTCATGGGACTTGTAGTTCTGCAGCAGCTGAGGTCCGCTAATTGCATATCTCTGATTTAGAGGACAGAAAAAGTTATATTGTATAGGTATAGAATTGTACAATAGTTTTTGCCCATCCCCCAGGTTCAACATAGCTGTGTATTGAATTTCAGTGGGCATCTCCTCAGGGAGGGGGGCCGTTAGACTGAAGTTTAGGCTGAAACATTGATTAATTTTGGTGGAACTACAACTAACTTTAAACCAACCCTTTTTAGGAAGGAGGGGGCTTTTTGAGTAGAAGTTTTTGAAAAGAGAACTAGGAGATTCAGATTGCTTGCTAACACACGAGGAAGCTGTTTTTATAGCTTCTCTCACACACACAAAGACATGCACATTTGATTTCATACACAATCTTCATCTCAAGATTATAACTTCATTATTGATACTTTTTAATTTTGTATTGTAATATTGTTCTTGTAATATTTTACTATTTTGTTATTAAATCCATTTTTGAGTTTTTACACAAGAACTGAACTGACTTTCTTGGGACTTTTCTCACCAATATAAGTTACAGAATATCGAGAGAATATTCTCATACTTAACATTGGCACCCCAGCCAGTTTCGCTTTGTCCGACTATCGAACATTTTTTACTTTTTTCTCCTTCACCTTGAAGAGGAGGGAAGGGCTGCTTTGTCAGCAAAATATGAATTCAAGCTTTCAGGAGAAATAAAAGCAGCCAATGAACTTTCGGGCATCATCGAATGAACCTAGAACCTAGAAAGTGGGTGAAAACTGTTCGCAAATGCAAGAGAACCCTTGATGACGTAATTTCCCGACAAAAGAGGGAAGGCGCATTACAGGAAGAAAGTCCGTCCCAAATTGGTAAGTGATGAATTTTATTGATGAATTATCTAGTGAGAGTAAATTAGAATTCAAAAATCTGTCAAAATTTGATAAAGATGATGAATTGTGGCGATACATGTTCAATGAATGCTTACAGGCAAATAGTAAGATACAGAAATCAAAATTTTCTCTTAAGAGATTCAGGAAACAGGTTAGAAATGTAATGAAGCTAGTTAAAGTTTTTAACACAATGATATTAGATGTTCCTACTAGGAATGTTATTTGCACAGAAGAGATGACACAGCCTCAGCAAGGTAACAGTTTATGCAGTAATTTCCCAATTTTGGCTGAGCAAATAGATGAATTGCAAAGTTCAATTCAAAGAAAAGATTTTCAGTTGTCTGAATTACAGAATGTAAAAATGATTTCTGTAAATTCTAAAGGAGAGACAAGCAAGAGTTCAGATGTTAAACAGAAGTTTTGTTTACCAGATATGCGGTCTACAGAAATTGATTTACATGACCATGAAACATTGATTAAAAGAAAAATAAATGATAAGGTTGCAGATTTAAATATTAAAATATTTGATCAGCTCATTATTATTATTATTATACGGGATTTATATAGCGCCGACAGTTTGCGCAGCGCTTTACAATATTAGGGCAGACAGTACAATTACAATACAATTCAATACAGGAGGAATCAGAGGGCCCTGCTCATTGGAGCTTACAATCTAAGAGGGAGGGTTGAATGATTCGAAAGGGCAGTAAACTGCGGGGGATGAGCTGATTGAGAAAAAAGAAGTGTAATTATTAGGTGGTGGCAGGATAGGCTTCCCTGAAGAGAAAAGTTTTCAGGGATCGCTTGAAGGTGGATAGATTTGGGGACATTCTGACCGATTGGGGTAGGGAGTTCCAGAGGATGGGAGAGGCTCGAGAGAAGACTTGGAGGCGAGCATGAGAGGAGGTGATGAGGGAGCTGGAGAGCAGGAGGTCTTGGGAGGAGCGAAGAGGACGGTTAGGTTGGTATTTTGAGATAAGGTTGGTGATGTAGCTGGGAGCAGAGTTGTGGATGGCTTTGTAGCTGATTGTTAGTATTTTGAATTTAATTTGTTGGGTGAGTAGCAGCCAATGGAGGGATTGGCAGAGGGGGGTGGCAGACGTTCAACGGTTTGTAAGGTGGATGAGTCTGGCAGCAGCATTCATGATGGACTGGAGAGGGGCTAGTCCAGGGGTAGGGAACCTGCGGCTCTCCAGCTGTTGTAGAACTACATTTCCCATCATGCTTCTGGGAGTAATTGTATTCATCCGCTTTGCAATGCCTTATGGGAAATGTAGTTCTACAACACCTGGAGAGCCACAGGTTCCCTACCCCTGGGCTGGTCTATTTAAAGGTAGACCAGTGAGGAGGGATGAAGATAGCTAAAGAGATACCGCCTTATGATGAGAATAAGAATGTTTTGGATAATGCAGAGAATTTTGAATTAAATTCTGAAAGATTTTACTTAAATGAAGAAAATAAGAATATTTGTTTCAAGATATGGCTGCCATGTAATTACAGCCAGCAGTTCAAACCACAAACAGTAACTGATGGACAAACAATGCACTGCAATGAGTCAGGCAGATTAAAACAATTAATCAGTTTTTACACAGGAGAAAGAGACCCTACTACAGAAATCTTTGATTTTTTACACGTTTCAATAGATGATGATCCATTTATTTTCTGAGGAAGTTTGAAAAGGTACATAGAATTGTTTATGGAATTGCACAAGACAATACGTCGGTTGCCATGATTTCAGCTTTCATAAGGAAATTGACTTTTTTAGACCCAGCTTCTGTTATGTTGGCTACTCAAAAACAAAGTTTACAAGAAGCCTCAGAGATTATTGATACAGTTAGAAGGCAAATTAAGTTGACCAGACAAAAGCAAGATGGCGATCACAGGATTGCCACGTGTATGGCCACACCCAATCATGGTGAGAGACACGTCACAGGCAGAACCAAAGTTTCAGAGCAGACAGGAAATGCTATTTGCTATTACTGTATGAAAATTGGCCATTTGAGAAGACATTGTTTACAATATAAATTAGATTCACAAAGAAAAATGTGGGAATTAGAAAATGAGAAAACTTCTGAGCAATCTATTCATCCGTGTTCAGACAATGGGTTGATTGAAACGCCTTATGCCTCAGAAGTCAAACAGATCAGTACATTGACTGTTAATGACAGTTAAATCAATATGACAAACAATGCTGTCACTGACAGAGATGGTTTACTTCCATTGCCAAAATCAGGATTAAATGAAGTTTTAACCCCTCCAACATTAAATTATGTTGCTCCAATTTTATTGGATGAAGGTGGAAGACCATATGTACAAGGTCTACTGAATGGTAGGAAAGCTAAATGGTTAATAGATCTAGGAGCTGAACTCAGTTTAACTAAACACAAATTACCTGTGAATATTGATGCTCCAAAATGTCATTTAACTGGTTTTAGTGGAAAAGAAAATGTAATTGCAACAAAGGCTTGTAATGTGATTTTTGAGATTCCAGGACTTTTGAAAACTAACATCGACGTCTGGTGTTGTCCAGGTGCAGAGAATATTCTTGGCATGGATGTGATTAGTAAACTAGATTGGATTATTGATTTAAGTAATTCTACTATATGGAGTGATTCATCCAGGCCCAAATCTGTGTTCATTGATCCTTCCATGTATAGTAATGTTGGAAGTATTAGATCAGGGTATATAGCTCAGCCTCACAGATCAGGGTTTACTGCTCAGTATTACAGATCAGGGTATATAGCTCAGGCTCACATGACAGAGTATACAGCCCCAGAATCACAGGACAGAGTATACAGCTCACTATTACTGGACAGAGTATATAGCTCAGCCTCACAGATCAGGATATTTAGTTCAGCCTCACAGATATGGGTATATATCTCAGCCTCACAGATCAGGGTATATAACTCAGCCTCACAGATCAGGGTATATAACTCAGCCTCACAGATCAGGGTATACAGCTCAGCATTACAGATCAGGGTATATAGCTCAGCCTCACAGATCAGGGTATACAGCTCAGCATTACAGATCAGGGTATATAGCTCAGCCTCATAGGTCAGTGTATACAGCTTAGCACTACAGATCAGGGTATATAGTTCAGCCTCACAGATCACGGTATATTGCTCAGCCTCACAGATCAGGGTATATAGCTCAGCATTAAACATCAGGGTATATAGCTCAGGATTACAGATCAGGGTATACAGCTCAGCCTCACAGATCAGGGTTTACAGCTCAGCCTCACAGATCAGGGTATACAGCTCAGTATTACAGATCAGGGTATATAGCTCAGGCTCACAGGACAGAGTATACAGCTCACTATTACTGGACATATAGCTCAGCCTCACAGATCAGGGTATTTAGTTCAGCCTCACAGATCAGGGTATATATCTCAGCCTCACAGATCAGGGTATATAACTCAGCATCACAGATCAGGGTATACAGCTCAGGATTACAGATCAGGTACATAGTTCAGCCTCACAGATCAGGGTATACAGCTCAGCATTACAGATCAGGGTATATAGCTCAGCCTCACAGATCAGGATATACAGTTCAGCATTACAGCTCAGGGTACGTAGCTCGGCCTCACAGATCAGGGTATATAGGTTAGCCTCACAGATCAGGATATATAGCTCAGCATTACAGATCAGGGCATATAGCTCAGCATTACAGATCAGGGTATATAGTTTAGCATTACAGATCAGGGTATATAGTTTAGCATTACAGATCAGGGTATATAGCTCAGCCTCACAGGTCAGGGTATATAGCTCAGCCTCATAGATCAGGGTATATAGCTCAGCATTACAGATCAGGGTATATAGCTCAGCATTACAGATCAGGGTATATAGCTCAGCCTCACAGATCAGGGTATATAGCTCAGCCTCACAGATTAAGGTTTACAGCTCAGCCTCACAGATCAGGGTATACAGCTCAGTATTACAGATCAGGGTATATAGCTCAGCCTCACAGATCAGGGTATATATCTCAGCATTGCAGTTCAGGGTATATAGCTCAGCCTCACAGATCAGTGTATACAGCTCAGCATTACAGATCAGGGTATATAGCCCAGCCTTGCAGATCAGGGTATATAACTCAACAGTACAGTTCAGAGTATATAGCTCAGCATTACAGATCAAGTTATATAGCTCAGCCTCATAGATCAGAGTATGTATCTCAGCCTCACAGATCAGGGTATATAGCTCAGCATTATTGGTCAGGCTATATAGCTGAGCCTTACAGATCAGGGTATATATCTCAGCATCACAGATCAGGGTATATAGCTCAGCATTACAGATCAGGGGATACAGCTCAGCCTTTCAGATCAGGGTATATAGCTCAGCTTACAGATCAGGGTATATAGCTCAGCATTACAGATCAGGGCATATAGCTCAGCCTCACAGATCAGGGTATATAGTTGAGCATTACAGATCAGGGTATATAGCTCAGCCTCACAGATCAAGGTATATAGCTCAGCATTACAGATCAGGGTATATATCTTGGCCTCACAGATCAATGTGTATAGCTCAGCATTACAGATCAGGGTATATAGCTCAGCCTCACAGATTAGGGTATACAGCTCAGCAGTGGAGGCCGGGGCCTTGCGGCACTCTGAAGGCACTGCCCCACGAGAGGTCCGGCACTTACTGAGCTGTGGTGACCTCTCCTCCTGTGTCTCCTCCAGAGTGCGGGCAGCAGGCAGCAGCGGCGGCGGAGGTGTCCGTTCCTCCACTGTGTGTCTCCTCTGCGTGCCTCCTCTTCCTAAGCACTAGGCATCCAATGAAGGGGAGGAACCTTAGTGTGAAAATAACAAAAATTCATTCCCTATCGTCACACACTCTCTGCTACCCGAGCCCACCCTTTTTGAAGCCTATTAGAGGCCCCCGCCCACCCCGCCATAGGAATTCTTGCGCCCGGCGTCCTGAAAGGGGCGGGAGCAGGGATGGGGGGGAGGCGCCCGTGCGCCCTGAATGCACGGGCCGCCACTGCATACCCTTTCTTAATTAGATTGTAAACATCAAGGACCAGAACTTTCATACATTTTTTTCAAAATACACTGTAAGATCTAAGGAGCAGGACCTTCATACCTTCTCCCAGTTAGATTGTAAGCTCTAAGGAGCATGACTTTCATACCTTTTCCTTTTTGGATTGTATGCTCTAACAAGCAAGACCCATATGCCTTCTGTGTCCTACTACGTTGTAAACTCCAAAGAGTAAAACCCCTATACCCTTTCTTCTGTTGAAATGTTCTGTACTTTTTATATGTGTGCTTAGTGTATACCCAACTGTAGAAGTATGAAAAAATATTATCAATACTCATAATGTAAAGCGTATCTAAATCCATGAAAAGCAGGAAAGGCATAAAAATAAATTAAATAAATTCCAGTTATTCTTTTCTTACTGCCCAGTGAAAGTGAATTATTTTCTGTTCATTTTACTGACACTTGGCAATATATGTGGAATTCAGCTAGACAGTTTTCCACTTCTTATTATAAAAATTGAAGAAGAAGTGGAGGACTGGCTGCAAGAGCAGAGCTACCTTTGTGGCTCCCCTTGGGCACTGGCATCCAGCAAGAGCTAGGAAAATTCAGTATAAAACATTGGGTAAATTTGCTATCTGTGTGGATGTAGCAGTCTCGCTGCAGAGGTCCGACACACCCACTGGTGTGTCCTAAGACCTAACACTCTTTAATTTGCTCATGCTTCCTGCTGATTTGGGAGTCCCAGGCTCTGGCTCAGCAGAGAATGTGTTGGCCCTCTGCAGAGAGACTACTGCTCCCACACAGAGAGCAAGGGTACTTCTTTGTAACATGCTGGCAGGGGACAGGCTTTTCTACTCAGACTGTGGCTTCTTTATAAAAGAAAACCAACTGTAAGACTTTGCACACTATTTGTTTTAATGCACCTAGATTGTATTTAACTGATTAAAAGTGTTCAGTTTGGCTTTGGACAAATCTGTGCTTTGTCAAGTTAGCCAGAAGAGAACATGTGTTAATGGAAGAAGCACCAAACCAAGGGATAAAAGAGTCCAAATTAATTTATTAGATTGTACTAAAAAACTTTCAGTGTGTTTTGGGGAGTCAGAGAAAACTCCCCCTTCATCAGGGTTACCAAAAAACACAATATAATGTCAATGTTAATGTGACTGGTCTAACAATCATAGAAAATAATGAAGGTAGGCAGGTGCAGTCTGCTATCTCCACTGCAGGTGGCACTCAACCACAGCAGAAGTGCAGAGGGAGAGGAGAAACTTGCTTCCTCTATGGTTTTCTGGGTCGCGGGGGCAGCGATCCGGTTGAATGCTGGCAGCCCATGTGACTCTGGAAGCCATCTTGGATCAGGCAGAGTCTTTTTAAGACCCTGGCTCCTGTATTTGGTGCTCTTTTAGCATGTGGATAGTGTAGGGTCAGATCACCCGCCTGTTAGGAACAATATTAGCGGCAGGAAAAGGTTCCAGACGAGTAGGGAAAGCGTAGGGACTCGCTTCTATTTCTGAAAACCTCCCCACTTGGGCTTGGACCAGCCAGGCCGCATTCCACCCCTCCAGACAGATGCTGTCAGCTTGGTTGAGACCTACTCCGCTGCAGTCATCCATAAGTGTTCGCAAAAGCTACTTTTGCAATTATCTCATGTGCTTGATTTAAGAATAAAGTAGTAAAGCCGGCACCAAACAGGATATCCTGTATATCAATAAAGCTTTATATGTTTTTTATGATTCTGTTGGGTGCCAGGTTTGCTAATACTTTGGACTGCTTTTGGCCTCAGCCAGAGCACCAACCTGCTTTACAGCCCGATTAGGAGATATGGGTAGAGTGCTGTGAGTTTCTTTCATTGCTTACTGAAGAATAAAAGCAGATTCAAAACCAATTCCTGCAAACAATAATTGTATGAGAGAACAGTGTCTTGAGAATAATAATAATAAAAATAAAGATAAAGAAACTGATAATATGTCAAATTCCCATCAGTGGAAATTCATTTCTGATTACCACTGTCAGTATAAATTAGTATTTTTTGTATATTTCGAAATAACTATATGTCCTATAGGACAAACCACGGCCGAAATGATGAAATAAGAATTTAGTTCGTGTACTCTATTAACGTTTTCATCGAAAACGCTTGTGAATACCTACTGACGTCGCCTCATCCAGAGTTGGTTCGACTGTCGTAGACAGACCTCCCCACCTTACGCCGGACCGACCAGGTTCGGGTTCACCCCTCCAAAAGTCTTTATCTTCGCTCAGGGATGCGAAAGGGATGAGCAGACCTTGGAAAAGGACGGCGATTATAACAAGGATTGTCCGCCCACTAGACTGGGATGTGATAGGTGTACGATTTTCTCGTGGTTTA
>BLSH010207966.1:39493-51990 GCA_018402905.1 Glandirana rugosa | reverse complement strand
CTTACTTATTTGGCTTGGAAGACCACCCTCTATATTTCTGTTCTTCTTTTGTTTAGGATGTGACTGCCGACACTCATATTAGGTTTACATATCTTCTAATGTGAGTCTCGGCTATATTAGTCTTTCTCCTCGGACTTTGTCGCACCGCTACGTCTTCTATACATAAACAGTGTTTCTGTAGCTTTACGTTTCCCCTTTCCCCACTACTCATCTCAACTCGCTTGGGCCTGACATTTCAAGCCCAGGCATGGCTTGAAACCCCACAGGCCCTGGGCCTGGACCTGGGCCTGAAAAGTTTTTTTCAGGCCCAAGCCCAGGCCACAAGACCATTAAAATTACTTTTTACGGACCCGAACCCGGACTTTTTTTGAAAAGTCCGGGTCCAGGTCCGGGTCCCGGACACCCCAAAGTTCGGTACGGACCCGAACTTTACAGTCCGGGTTCGCTCAACTCTACTCATCACCCCTTTCCCCTTTGCATTTCGATGTCTTTGTGACAAATACATATCTTCTGCATCGCCACGCTGTTTCAGGCTCCTCTTTCTGATTATATCGGCTCTGAGTGTAATCTTCTATACATTTGGATTATACTCACAGCCGTCAGTGTAGGATTTGTTTTCTTCTTGTCTTTATATCTCCCACCAGAAGGTTCGGTTTATTCATTCACTTATTGGTTGGTCCCTATCTCCCTATTATTTTCTTTAATTTTCTTATCCCTGGTTTGACCATTATGAGAGTTACCCTAACACAATATTAACTGAACATAATGGGGAAATGTCAATTAAAGAGACTGCAATCATTCCAGAAAGATACAATGTTGCATCAGTGATTATGCTGTTACTTTGACTAAAGCCTCGTACACACGGGACGATCGTATACAACAGGTCGTAATAACGACCGTTGTATGCGATATCGATCGTTCGTATGCGCGATTAGAATAGTCGAACATACGACGGTCGTACAAGGGAGTTGTATGAGCAGACTAGAAAACTTGGTCGCACCAACAAGCGCTCATACGACTGTTGTACCGTGTGTACAGAGCAGTTGGTACAACAAAGTTGTATTGTGCAAAACATGCATGCTCAGAAGTCAGGAACGGCCGGATGATAATTCCATGCACCTGAACGTTCTTTCTTTGGTCGTACGATCGTGTAGTGCAGTCAGTATTCTAGATACAACAGCCAACATACGATTTGCGATGATCGTACGTGTGATCGTCGTCCCGTGTGTACGAGGCTTTAAGTTACATATGTTGTTTATGTCTCTTATTGCCTGGCTAACGGGACCAAGCTGCTTCCATCGGTCCTTGTAGGACGGAGGATGCAGTTTGCTGTTCGTTTTTTCACAATCGATTTACATTACTTTTAATTTTCCTTTTTAATATGGATGTTGTTGTGCAAATTTCGCCAATATATATTATAGGCTAGGTGAAAAATTATTTTAGAACAGTTTTTTACCACTAGATTATCTGTTTTTTTATTGGGTTGATTTTGGACAAGACAATTAATCTGGTGCAATTTGCATGGATTCCACATGCTATTCCCAATTGGTTGCTAGTCAATGGTGTGTCTTGTCCAATTAATTAATTAGTGGTCCACTATATGCATTGTATTGCTTATTTAAACCGTATGCTAGTAGGTTTATGTCAGCTATGACTAAGCACCCCCCCCCGAGACGTGAAACGCGTTAGCTGTCATGCCCCACCACTGTTCGTGTCTTCATGTAATGCATTGATTGCTTTTAAAACTCTTCAATAAAGCGGTGTGATTTTGGAAGTGCGGCTGTCCAGGAATTTCTTCATCCTACATTGCAAGCACAGCTAAGCCAGAACCCAACCTGATTAACAGGCAAAGCTTGGAGCAGTTTCCTTTTCTTTCTGTTTGCCGTCTAGACATTCATTTCTGTTATCTCTGAACACCTTATCAGCTTGTCCCACCCCCAGACTCCCAAATCCCTCATTGTAGAAGAAGGAGACCAACTGTCTCTATGTTCCCCAACAAGACCTTCCAAGGATCCGGAGAACAACAATTTCCTCTAATAACATCTTTCTGTAAAGTCATTCTAGACAGAGAAGCTGTTATTATATAAAGAGCCTAACATTAGCATATAAGCACTTAGTCATTTCATCATCAGCAAAGCATAGCATTTTTTTATCAGATGAATACGGCCATACAGGAAATGTAACAATTGTGCTGCCCCATAAGGATTATAGAGGTACCGGGACTGAAGGGGCAATAGTGATTCTAGTGTAGCGCCCCTCAGTGGGCTACTAGTGTTAGGTAAATGTCGTTTTTGGCCTCCCTGTAATCAGGGGGAGCGGTGATCGTTTGTTAGTGACTGTTCTAGGTTCTGCTGCCATAAATTTGAGGTTTAATATCTGCTACAGAAAAGAGGTTTCCCCCATGCAATGGGACTTTAAAGGCTCAGAGAGTAAACATAGATTTAAAAACTGCAGTTTATTAAAGAATTTCATACAAAATATAGTAAATATATCAGAAATAGTACACAGTAATAAGAAGGGGTACACAATTTCACAATGCAAAATCACACAGTATCAGTATTAGTATCTACATGCAGAGATTGCATAGGCATATCCAACGCGTTTCATCACATGGCTCCTTCCTCAGGGATAGCTCTGCAGATAGTGTGGATAGAGTAAAGTGCCCCCAAACTGTCACACCAGTAAAAACATCAAAGTTGTTCATCCGTCATCACCTCTATAATCCCCTCTCTCCATATTCCCACCTGGATGTGGAGCAGGCGGGGTGGGTGGGAGCCTCAACCAAGTGGGGGTCAGTTCAGCACACACTGAGACCACCTAATGTGGATGTGCCTGTAGTATCCAGATAGGGAGCTGTTCAAAACAGGTCAGAAATACATAGGTAGCCACCAATAAACAGAGGTATATAAGCACACCAGGGTTCAGCTAACACAGCTCTGTTTATTGGACTCCTGCACCATGTCACACTGTATAGCCAATGGTCATCTGGTGCAGGATCAACTACTTTCCCACATCCCACTGAATTCTGGAATATAGGGTTGGAGGAACTTTGACCCTGGCTGGCATATTCATGCCTCTTCAGCTGATCCCTGGTCAGGAGAGTGAGTAACCAGCAGGGGGCTTAGAGGGGTATAAGTAGGCTGGGGCTTGGAATGGCTCTCTCTTATTCCTGGAGGAGTAAGACCCATCCTGAGGGCTGTGGTATCCCTGGGAGAATACCTGCAACACCAAGGATGTTCTTTGTTGGGTCCTGGCTCCAGCTTGGGCTGGGGGACCTCTGGCCTAGCCTTCCAAAGGCATGCAGAAAGCACATCTGAGGATCCAAGACACAGGCAACACATACAGAAGCTGACTGATACTGCAGGTGGCAACACAACATACAGGACACAGTGAGGACCTACCATGTGGATTCCAGGGACAGGAGAGCTCACAGCAGGACACTCAGAATTAAACTTCTACTGAAGAGTTCCTGTCTGGAATCAAGTTACCCTTCACATCCAAGAGGGGGGTTCTCACCCAGATTTAGTGTCCTCCATTACAGTTTATTAGACGTTTTGGAGTTTCCCAAGGTTCACCCTCCCCTATCCCAGTTCTTTAAACAAATAAACTGTGAAAGGACATTCAAGACCTGGTCTATGATTTGAGTGATGGTGGAAATGCGTTGCACCTGGCCGTTCTGGGCCTATCAGGGAATGGAACCTGGGTCCAAGCAGCAGGACCAGTCTCAGGTCTGTGCTATACTAGTAATAGTCCAATCTGTCTGATTGTTATATCTATATCCAATCATTGATCAATATTCCCATATACAGATCCGAGGATTTCCACTTCCTGAGACTGTATACCCCCCCATCACCTGTCCACACTACCACACCCACACCACAATCCCCACCCCCTCTACATCATAACCAATAGAAACAAGGCTAGCACTGGCTGTATTCATAGTGACAACCATCACAGCCAATCACAGTGAGGGGGAGGGGCAATCACAGATCCCTGGATTGGTCATGTAAAGGAAGCTGTGAGGACAGAAATGTAGGAATTCTCATTGTGGATATTAACCACCTCAATACCGACCCTGTTTTTTGGGTTCGGTGTTTACAAGTTAAAATCAGGTTTTTTGCTATAAAATTACTAAGAACCCCCAAACATTATATATATTTTTTCTAACACCCTAGAGAATAAAATGGCGGTCATTGCAAAACTTTATGTCACACCGTATTTGCGCAGCGGTCTTCCAAGCGTGCTTTTTTTTTTATAAATTCAGGTTTTTTAGTTAAAAAATAGGAAAACAGTAAAGTTAGGCCAATTTTTTTCCATATTGTGAAAGATAATTTTACACCGAGTAAAATGATACCCAACATGTCATGCTTCAAAATTGCGTCCGCTCGCGGAATGGCGACAAACTTTGCAACTTAAAAATCTCCATTGGCGACGTTTAAAAAAACTCTACAAGTTAGCAATTTTGAGTTACAGAGGAGGTGTAGTGCTAGAATTATTGCTCTCACTCTAACGATCGCGGCGACACCTTACATGTGTGGTTTGCAAACCGTTTTCATATGTGGGCGGGACTTACGTATGCGTTCACTTCTGTGCGCAGCTCGCGGGGACGGGGCGCTTTAATTTTTTTTATTATTTATTTTACTTTTTATTTTTACACTGTTCTTTTTTTTAAAAAAATTGATCACTTTTATTCCTATCACAAGAAATGTAAACATTCCTTGTAATAGAAAAAAGCATGACAGGACCTCCTAAATATGAGATCCGGGGGTCAAAAAGACCTCCCCTCCCCCCACATCTCATATTTACAGTGAAATGCAAAAAAAAAATGATTTTAAAAAAATGAGAGTGTAAAAAAAAAAATGGGCCCTTTAAGACCGTTGGGTGGAAGTGACTTCTGACGTCGCTTCCGCCCTGCCGTATTATGGAGCCGAGTGAACGGCTTCAGCCACTCTCTTGGTCACGGACACTGGGGGGAGAGAATCCGATCGTCTCTGCCGGCGGGTCCGGTAAGCGGCGGAGATGACGGGAAAGCGGCGGGAGGGGGGGGGGCACCTCTCCCGCCGCTGATAAAAATGATCTTGCGTCGAATCCGCCGCTGAGACCACTTTCATCATTTTCAGAATCGCCAGAAGAAAAAAACAATATCTGAATGTTGCCTGCAGCTTCACCCACCATTCAGATATCTCCACTCAAAGGCAGGACGTCGTATGACGCCACCTAAAGAGAAGTGGTTAAAGTTTGTGTCTAGACAAATCCTATTGTTCTAGATTCGGATGGAGCGGGGGAGGAATAGAATTAGACGTGCAGTTCACTTCGTTCCCAAATGAAATTCTGACAAATTTTCATTTTTCAGAAATTCAAATGTATTCGAAGTTAAATGAAAAATATATTTTGGATGGAATCGATTCAAACGATGTTCAAATTCGAAAAGCTTTCAATTTGCAAAGAGAATAAAAAAGATTACAACATAAAGGAATAGAATAGAAAAAAAAATAACAGAGGATTAAAGAACTTAATATAATAGAGTAACACAGAACAAAATAGAAAATAAAAGAATAGAATAAAAAAAAGTATAGAATATAAAGAATACAATCATTTCCCAAAACTCAAATCAATCGAGTGGAATAGAAAATAATAGATTAGAATAGAATGGAAAATAACAGAAACGTAGAGAAAAAACAACCAAATAGAATAGAATAGAAAGAATATAACCATCTTTCGAAATTTGAATTTCAAATAGAATAAATTTCAATTTGAATAGAAAAGAATAGAGTAGAAAAACAAAGTAGAATAGAATAGAAAAGAATAAACAAATAGAAAAAAAGATAAATCAAACAATAGAATTGCATAGAAAGAATATAACAATTTCCCAAAATTCAAATAGAATCAATTCAAATTTGAATAGAATAGAAAAGAATAGATTATAATAGGAAGATGGTTATATTATTTCTACTCTATTCTATTCCATTTTTTAATATACATTTCTATTATTTTCTATTATATTCTAATCTATTATTTTCTATTCTGTTCAAGTTCAAATTTCTATTCTATTTTTTGAATTATATTCTTTTCTATTCAAATGTCAGAAGATGGTTATATTCTTTCTACTTTATTCTATTTTTTTATTTTCCATTCTATTTGGTTCTGTTTTACTCTATTATATTCTATTCTTTTATTTTTTGTTTTATTTATTTATATTTTTTCTATCCTATTCTTTTATTTTTTTATTATATTTTATTCTCTTTGGAAATTGGAAAACTATTTGAATTTGAAAACTTTTGTATCGCACCATAGAGCCGCCCTGCCTCAGTATTGTGCGGTGGGCGGTCTTAAAGTAATTAACTAAACAAATTTATGCAAATAACGAATGGAAACCAAACACATTTTTCCGTTCTGCACCTCTAATTAGAACCCCTGTCGACTTCCGGTTCCGGCGCCTAATGGGAAGGAGGTGAGCAGAGACAGCTCCCGCCACCAGCTCCCTTAATTCGGCTTTAAACACCGGCTACGCCTCGGATCAAACCACCCTACCCCTTTCCCAGACCGGGGAGACTCACATGGATCGCTTTGTGGAGCGATCATACGCCCGGGCACTCACCGCCACGATCCCGGGAACGGGAGACAGGGCCGCGTCCACAGCCAATATGGCGGCTGGTCCGGGGATCACGTTCGTTCCGCAGGCTCCGAACGATCCTTCTCCAAACGAACTTTCTCCGAACGAACTTTCCCCGAAAGAACTTTCTTCGGTGCCCATCCCCTGGGATCCAGATCCAGCCGTGCCTGCCAGCATAGCTCAGGCGGTGGTGGCTCTCCTCACCCCTACTCTGACAGCTACAGTGGATGCAGCAGTGCAGAAGGGCATGGAACAACTCCACCTGGAACTCAAGAATCAAGGCCAAAGACTCACCCAGGCAGAGGAGAGAATTTCTCAGTTAGAAGATGAAGCCGCTGCATCCGCAGCAACAATCGCACGCCTTTCCACCTCTAATAAAGACATGTGGCAAAAATTGGACGATTTAGAAAATCGCTCACGAAGAAACAATATACGAGTAATTGGACTTCCTGAGTCGATACCCAATTCTCAACTCCATACGATCTGCTCTAAAATAATACCAGAGCATCTAGGTCTACGAACAGCATGCACAGTGGAGCGAGCACACCGCATAGGAAGATTCGTGGACAACCGCGCCAAACCTCGCCACGTTATAGTTAAGTATCTTAACTACGCGGACAAAACTGCGATTATGCAAAAGTTTCGCAGATCTCGCTCACTCATGGTCGATGGCGCACAACTTTTGCTTTTTGCAGATTACTCTGTTGAAGTGATGAAGCAGCGCAGAGCATACTCTGCAGTGTGCACGACTCTACACGACCAACAAATCAAATTCACTCTCGCATATCCTGCGATTCTTCACGTTCATCTGCAATCAGGAGAACACCTCATGTTCCATACCCCAGAGGAAGCGGATCGCTACTTAAACGAGTCCATCAACCCTGATATGGATCAAAGCCCTGCTCCAGAAAGTCCTTCATCCGCAGCAAACTCCCAACGACCACTACAAGCGGGCAAATACGGATCTCCAGCCAAACCACCATATAAACGTAGCCGTGCGAACCCGAGAGATGACCACCCTGGAATCCGCTGAGATCTACATATTTGGACCCAATTTGCTCACCTAAAAGATGGGAAGTATAACTCCCCCTTTTGTTTTTCTTTCCTTCCTTGAACCTTCCTCCCTTTGATTGATGAGTACTTACCTACCGTTAGTTAAAAACCCAGTTCTTGCCACTCAAAGGCTTACAAGGGTTCCGTGGAAAGACTTTAGGCCTTACCGCTTGGACGACACTGTCCACCATGGACCATACGGGCAATGGTCCTCCGTCAGCCTTTCTACTGGTTTTGGCACAATCAATGTGCCCTTTGTTAATCATATGTTAGCTTACTGTTTGATATAATTTTTTCTTGTTGGTAGCAACGGGAGTAGCCGGCCCCCCTCCCCCTAGGAGTGCTCTTTTCAACTGATAAACCCCCTACAACTCTAGCATATGCAAACCGGGTCTCTACCGGAATCAAGGGCTGCGTGCCCTTCTTAACCTCCCCATCTTCCCTCCCAATTCATCTCACCCCCCGTTATACCCCATTTTTTCCCGAGGTATAAACTACGGCTCCTCGGGAGACGGAATGGCCGGCTGCACCACTGCTCTATGTAATAGGTGGATCCCGTTAGGAAAAAAGTGAAGTTGTGTTCCATTTTTGGATTCCCCCCCCACCCTCCCATATCCCTATCTCTTCTACAGCGACGAGGTTACCCAATGTGCATTAAATATGTATACTTTGTTTATTTTGTCAAACCTTTAGACTCAGGTATAAAGCGATCTTTTGGTGATCCCCCGACGGAAAGACACCCTGGGCAAACAGGGTTAACTCCCTGCCGACCTTTCATTATACATCCATTAAACCACAAATGGCTTCCAGTCCTAACGGGGATCACTTGAAGATCGTTTCCTGGAACGTCAAGGGACTACGCTCTCCAAGTAAACGCATGATGGTACTTAGACACTTAAAATGTTTGAGGGCAGACGTGGCTCTCCTACAGGAGACCCACCTGTCCACAGACGACCTGCCTAGGTTACGTAAGCTATGGGTAGGAGAGGTACATGGCTCTGCAGCAGTGGGTCGTAAAGCTGGAGTAGTCATCTTACTACATAAATCGCTCAGACACACGCTGAGAAAGGTCCGCACTGACGAATCCGGTCGTAAACTCACACTCCACCTCACGCTTGCACATAAAGAGATAGCAATTACGAACATCTATGCTCCTAACTCTCCAGACACTACTTTTTTCCAGGAGTTGACCTCCTGGGTAATGACAGCCACAGAATCCCTCCACCTGATAGGTGGGGACTTCAATTCTGTTATGTTCACTTCGGAGGATAGGTCTCAACCATGCTCACAAGTACGACCCCAAGCTAGAGAGGACTCTCACACCTTGACGCCCTTAGCGCAGACGATGGACTCCATTAAATTTACCGATATTTGGCGCTTAACACACCCTACAAATCGTGAATTCACCTTCTTTTCCCCTCCCCATAAATCTTTCTCCCGAATTGATTATTTTTTCAACTCTTTAGACATGACATACATAACACGAAACGCTGAAATACACGATGCAAGAATTTCGGATCACAGCCCGATCTCGATCCATATATTGGGGACCAAACCATCAACCTCCCCGCCCATTTGGCGATTTCCAGCATACCTGAAGGACAGTGACGACTTTAAACACATGCTTTACACATCCTGGGACGAATACACTTCCACAAATAGAGAACATACTACAGACCCAAACTTATTTTGGGACGCGGGCAAAGCATTTCTGAGGGGTAGAATTATTTCGTACACGGCCCAATACAAAAAACACGCTAGGCAACAATACAACAATGCCAGTGAGAAACTGCGCAGAGCTCACCAAACTCTCTCCCTCAATAGAACCCCGGAAAACATACAAGTCTGGCAAAACGCCAAACAAGAGTTTGATACCTGGGCAGAACGCCAAGAGGCCACTAAATCAGCATTCACAGCCGTTCACTTTCGTAGATACGGCAATAAAGCGGGCAAATTATTGGCAAAACTGTGCTCAACCCCTAGATGCCCAACGTTTATCCCGGCTCTGAAAGACGATTCAGGTGACATTACATATTCGCCCCCAAGAATTTGTAAATTACTGACGGACTACTACACAAACCTCTATGCAGCAGACCCCACTGACCCACCAACAGCGCAAAACTTTTTGGACAAGATCCCCCTACCCAGATTAGACCCTACCCAGACTACAATGCTCAGTGCCCCCATTACACACGAGGACATTCTAACGACTATAAAGTCACTAGCGGCGACTAAAGCCCCGGGCCCGGACGGCTACACAGGAGAGTTTTATAAAGTCACAAAAGACTTTATTCCCGACACCCTTAAACTTGTATTTAATGCCATGTGGGAAGGAGGAACATATCTCCCATCAGGAACACAGGCCCATATAAAACTAATACCTAAAACAGGAAAAGATCCCTTACACCCTGGTTCCTACCGTCCAATCTCACTGATCAATGTGGATGTAAAGATCCTGTCCAAAATCATTGCTACCAGACTGGCTACAATTTTGCCCAACATATTACACCCAGCCCAGGCAGGTTTTGTCACTGGACGCTCTGCTACCCTGAACATCAGGAAAGTGTTGCTCGCCCTAGATTACGCAAACAACCACCCAGACCAAGATGTCGTAATACTGTCGTTGGATGCAGAAAAAGCATTTGACAACATTTGCTTCTCCTGGTTGTTCAGGGTGATGGAGGCGTTTGGACTTCCCAAAAAGATCATTCAGTTTGTAAGACAAATGTATGCCTCCCCTTCTGCAAAACTAGTCACACCAGATTTTATGTCTACCACTATCCCTTTACAAAAGGGAACGCGACAGGGCTGCCCCCTCTCCCCCCTCCTCTTTAATTTAGCCATAGAACCTCTTTCTCGACTACTCAACTCCCAGACAGGCATAAGCGGCATCCCCATAGGCAATCAAACTATGCGGTCCGCTCTATTTGCGGATGACATATTACTGTTCTCCACATCACCAAAATCAGACTTCCCCAAACTTAAAGATATTTTCACAACATTCAGACTCTGCGCAGGGTTCAAAATTAACTTTGATAAAAGCCAAGCTCTAGCATTGCAACCCCGACTGGCGGACAGGTGGAAATCGATTTCCCCCTTTACCCAAGCTCAACATCACATTACATACCTAGGTATCCGCATTGGAAGACACCCGTCCTCCCTATATACTCTTAACTACCCACCTCTTATCACAAAAATCACTAAAGAACTGGAGACATGGGCAGTCCTTCCCCTTTCGCTCTTCGGCAGGTGCCACCTTTTTAAAATGGTGTCGTTTGCACGGCTGCTCTACCCTTTGCAAACGATACCCCTTTTGCTGAAACATGCTGACATACAAAGAATCAATAAAGCCCTCACATCTTTCTTATGGAAGGGCAAAAAATCACGAATTGCTCTATACAAGCTATGTCTACCCAGGGAGGAAGGAGGGGCAGGACTGCCAAACGTTCGACTTTATAATCTATCATGTCTTCTCAGACAAGGAATAGATTGGTTGACTGGAAACTCCAGATATTCACACAACATCCTCGAGAGTGCTCTGGTCTCCCCCTTCACACTCTCAGGGGTCCTCCATTCCAAATTGAACGCTATACCACACCACCTTAAATCGTGTGTACTACTTAGAGACACAATTATAGCATGGAGGGAAGTGAGAAAACTCTCCGGATTCCCCCCACATATATCAAGACACCTACTCATACAAGGTAACCCAATGTTCTCCCCATCCACTATGCACAACGTCTTTGATTTATGGGCTCTTAAAGGTTTAAAGAAGGTAACTTCAGTTTATCAAAGCATAGATGGAAAGTTTAAATCTTTTCAAAATCTTGCAATGGAGTATAACCTACCACTGACTCACGCTTTTTACTATACCCAATTAATGGATTACCTCAGGTCGTCTCAACGACAAAGCACTAACTCCTTCCAACAGTCGTTTGTTGATCGAGCTATTCAGCAGAACTCTTACTCCATTTCAGAGCTATACCCGTACCTTGCGGATCTACAGGCAGCTAAGCATAGATTACCACTGTTCCGCAAATGGTCCAAAATCCTCTCCGATGATGAGCTGCCTGAGAAGATCATAGAAGGCTATAGCCATATCCGTAAATTAACCATTTCCGAAACATGGAGAGAAACTCAGTATAGGATAATACACAGAGCCTACCTCCCTTATAGGCACAGTAAGGACAATCCGGACCAAGCACGTTGCCCCTGGTGTAAAATAGACCATCCTACCTTGTTACATCGACTATGGGACTGCCCGGAAATAGTTATATTCTGGAAATCAATCATCAACTACATTGAACAGGTCGCTAAAGACAAAGTCCCATATACCCCACAGATGTGCCTCTTTGGCTCCAACTCATCACCACTGCACACCACTGGAATAAAGGTTTCTAATCTTTCAAGCTGGACCCACCTATTCCTTCTAATTGCTAGGAGGACCATTATGCAACAATGGATTCACCCTACCCCACCATCTTTGAATCATGCGAAACAGATCACTCGCTCACTCATCCACATCGAGAGTTTAGACACAGCTGTTCTCAACTTTAAACCTACTACCCAATTCTTTAGAAAATGGCGCAACTATATAGAACACACATTTACGCAAGAAGAGACTCAAAACTTGATGCGACCATTCCGCTACACGGACTGGTACTTAAAAAGAGACATTGCTAACCAATTGGGCAAGTTAAAGGTTATTGATGGCTCAAATACCTAGCCTCCACAGTAGAGAACCGGCTAGAAGCACTACTGCCCTTGACAGAATTAACTAATATACCCTCAGGTTATACTTTATGGTATTTCACCTTACACTTGTGTGGTC
>BLSH010207941.1:220193-246190 GCA_018402905.1 Glandirana rugosa | reverse complement strand
TTGTCGTACATATGAACCTTTTACGAACCTACGTACACTCTTATCAGCCTCTTTGGGCCCCTTTTGGTTGCATAACCTGTGACCTACCCTCTGGGGTTCCACTCCCTGTGACCCATATTGGACTTGGCTTTCAGACCCTGCCGGGCTGCTTGAAACCTGGTCGATGGTACTTTCAGTTAAGATGTAAGTGATGGTTCACCTTAGCTTTCTCTTACCTTTTGTCCTTTCCCTATGGGAATGCATTCTTACCAAACTACCTGCATTATATACTAAATCTCTATATGCATGATAACATTGTCCTGTATGATTGAACTTTGTTACAGACAGCACAATTATTGTTCTGCGCGATGCACACAATCCCCTGATGAAGGATTGACCGAAACATGTTGGGATATCTGAGAAATAGCCCCAAGACCCTGCTCATATAGCGGCTCCTTGAATGTGTCTATTCTCACATGCATCCAAGCATTTTCCAAGTATACATGCTGTTTAAACTGTAGTATCGTGTTGAGACAAATTCATTTTTTGTCCTTTTATAACTGCATTTTGATGTATGTATTGTTTGTATTCAATTTTTGACCTTGTAAATCCATACATAATTTGAAGTGGACGGGGAACCTCATGTCCCAGCTCACTCCAATGTTGGAATATATCATATGTTTTTGTATCAATAAAACTACATATTTTTTTACTACTTCTTAATTCCTTTTTTGTACCTTATACACCAACTGCCTGTAAAGTCCAGGGGATAGCATGCAACCTGGGAGTTTCTCCCTCTTTTTGAACTTCTACATCGCAGAGTTGGTTATGTTGCGGGCTGTTGTTCCGGTACCAGAGATAGAACGAGGCCAAGGAGTGTACTCCCCTCTCTTTCTTGTCCAAAATCATCAGGCAAATGGCGTCCAGTGCTGGACTTGAAGAGGCTGAATTCTTTCCTGAAGCCACAGTCATTTCAGATGGAATCCCTCAAGACAATCATAGCTGTGGTACGCCGGGGCGACTGGATGGTTTCTGTGGACCTCGAAAATGCATATTTCCATATTCCAATAACAAAGGCTCATCAGCGCTTTCTATGTTTTGTATATGCGGGAAACCATTTTCAATTCAGTTGCCTCCTGTTTGGCCTCAGTTCCGCCCCAAGGTCGTTTACAAAGGTCCTAGTGACGGTGATCGCGTATCTCCGGCAGCAGGGGATAAGAGTATTCCATTATTTGGACGATGTTTTAATCTTCGCTCAGTCCAGAGATCTTTTGTTGCAACACCGGAATGTCCTTGCCACCTTGGTTCAGTTTGGCTGGATGGTGAACACAAAGAAGGGCCACCTCATTCCGTCACAAACATTGGTCTACCCGGGCATGTCTTTCGACACGCTCCAATATAAAATTTTCCTTTCGGAGGACAAGGTCATTCACGTCGCGAGGGAAGCGAGGAAAATGGAAGCTTCAGCGACCATCCAGTTCGCGAGGGGATGAGCTTCCTGGGGGGCCTTGCGGCATGTATACCAGCAGTCCTGTGGGGCCAGTGGCATACAAGAAGGTTTCAATTTGCTCTCCTCAGCCAGTGGCGCCATGGTTCTTTGCATCAGAAGATTCTAATTCCTTGTTCTATCCGGAACGATCTTCACTGGTGCACAAGAAGAGAGAACCTAACTCGTGGCAGGGCCATCAACCCTGGAGGCTGGATTACGGTCACATCAGACGCCAGTCTGCAGGGTTAGGGTGCTCATTGCGGTGGATTGAAAGCCCAAGGAAGGTGGGACCCTCAAACTCTCTGTTCCTCCAATCTGCTCGAGCTCGGGGCGGCCAGGGAGGCCCTACTGGCTTTTCTTACCGTAATTCGAGGCAAGAGGGTTCGGCTTCTAATGGACAACAGGACAGCAGTGTCTTATGTAGCAAAGCAGGGGGGGACAAGGAGCCTGCCCCTTCTTCAGGTGATGGCGGAAATTTTCAGTGTGGCCAAGGATCATCTGATGGATCTGTCAGCAGTCTATCTCCCCGGTATTCAGAATTCCATGGCCGATTTCCTGAGTCGCAAGTTCTCCCACAACTCGGAGTGGATGCTGAATCCAAAGTATCTAGAGCGAATCTACAGGCAATGGGGGATGCCCGATGTGGATCTCAGGGCAACTCCAACCAATCGTCAGGTGCCACGATTCTTTTCCCGATACTACTGCCCTCAGGCCCTGGGGCAGGACGCTCTGTCCCAGAGGTGGAGCTTCAATCGAGTCTAAATATTCCCTCCTACAGCTCTGATTCTCAGGTGCCTACTGAAGATCATGGAGGACAGGGTCACGGCTATAGTGGTCGCCCCGTTTTGGCCAAGGAGGCCATGGTTTCCGCTCCTCTGTCACCTGGCGAAATGTCCTCCGGTCAGATTGCCTCAAGCCTGGGACCTGCTTCAGCAGAACGGCCAGTTTCATCCCAAACCGGCCCGTCTGGCCTTGACTGCTTGGTTGTTGAACGGGGCAAGCTAGATGGCCTAAACCTCCCCAAGTCGGTAGTAACGACCCTGCTTACAGCACGAAAGTCTTCTACCAACAGTACTTATCACCGAGTTTGGAGGAAGTTTGAAGTATTTGCTACCCAACAGAATTTCTTGTTTCAAATTCCAGCAGTAGCTGACGTCTCGAAGTTCCTTCAGTCAGCTCTGGATGCAGTTCTGAGCTATAGAACCCTAAGGGTCCAGATTTCCGCACTTACTGCCCTGACCGACGTTCCTTGGGCAAGGGATCCGCTTGTGATAAGGTTTCTAAGGGCAGCAATCAAGATTTGGCCTCCGATTCGCCCAATATTTCCTAGATGGGATTTGCCATTAGTTCTGAGGGGATTGTTGAAGACCCCCTTCTTTCCAGATGCAGATAGTTCACTTTTTCAGCTCACCCTGAAGGTTGTGTTCCTCACTACCGTGGTTTCAGCGAGGCGTGTGTCAGAGGTGGCAGCTTTTTCCTGCAAGGAACCATACTGCACATTCTTTCCGGATGGAGTCGTGTTGAGGCCCTCTCCAAAATTCTTGCCAAAAGTATCTACGCAGTTACATTCTAACTGGCAGTCGGTGCTTCCGGTTCTTCCGCCTACAGCGGGCGATTCGGAAGACTCAGGGCTGCAGAGCTTGGATCTTAAATCCGTTCTACAAACTTATTTGGTGAGGACGAGTCCATTCAGGAAGTTGGAGGCTCTCTTCGTTTACCCGACTGGCTCCAAGAAGGGCATGCTGGCTTACTCCAGGGTCATTTCATCGTGGGTGGTGAAAACAATTCAAACGACATACTCTCTCGAAGGCCTCTCCCCTCCACAGGAAACCAATGCTCATTCGACCAGGGCGGTCTCATCCTCCTGGGCGGCCTGGTGTAAGGTTCCGGCAGACGAAATTTGTAAAGCGGCAAGTTGGAGTTTTCCAAACACGTTTATCAAGCATTACAAGCTAGATGTCGCTTCCCATTCCAGTGCCTTGGGAGCTTCGTGTTATCCTCTGTTTTTTCTGGATGTCAATAAATTTTTCTAAGCAACACCTGGCGTCTATTTTGTGTTTTATCTTACCCTCACATGATGTATGCTAGTTAGGTCCCAAGGTCGTGCTGACATGGGGCTGAGCCAGGAAAACTGAAAATTGTTATCAAATACTTACCGTAATTTTCCTTTCCTGGCTCTGCCCCATGGCAGCACACACCCACCCTGGGCCCTTGCAAGCTAGTTACAGAAAATCCTCACCAGGTACTGCTGTCCTTTTATACTCTATTCAGGGATGTCCTATACAGGGTCAAGGGAGCGGGGTTGACCCAAAGTCATGCTGCCATGGGGCAGAGCCAGGAAAGGAAAATTACGGTAAGTATTTGATAACAATTTTCCGTTTTCTCAACCCTGTCCTCAAGTACCCCCAACAGGCCATGTTTGCAGGTTTTCCTTTACCATGTACAGCTGCTTTCAATCAGAGTCAATGGCTTGGTATTTTGTACAGCTATTCTATCTAAGAGAAATTCCCAAAACATGGCCTGTTGGGGGTACATGAGGACAGGGTTGAGACCAACTGAGCTACAGTACATTGAAGTTATAGTTACACATACCCTCTCAGCCAGTGAGCTCTGTGCTGGTGCATTGTGGGAGAGGTATTTAACTGGAGGAAGTCAGGTGATCTGGGAGTTCAGCCCACCCCGTCCTCATGGGTGGACGTGTGTGAAACAGCTCCTGGCTGCTAGACTTTTCTGAGGCCTACTCGGGTGTTCAAGGTTTGCTGATGGAAGCCTGCCAAAGATCTGGAAGGGATTCTGAGAGGGATGGAGTTCGGAGGAAGCACCAGAGTGGACTCTTCATGAACAGTGGGGCTATAAAGTGGCTGGGAGGACTTCAGGAGGGAACTCATCCAAGTAAATCCATGTGTCTGAAGCTGTGAGTAGAGCTTAGTTACTAGAGGAAACAGCCTGTCCTACAAAGTAAAGATGTGCTAGTTCAGCTCAAAAGCTCTTTTTTTCACTGTACTGCTGTCTGCCTCACTTCACCTATTTTTTTAAGGAATCTGCCTGCCTATTGACTGTTACTAAGGGTGTCCTGTGCCCTGTCCCCCTCTCTCCCCTATTTCTCCTGTTGAGAAATAAACCTTCTTTTGTTTAAAGCATAAAAGTGACTGACGCTCAACTTCTTTTTTTCATTGATCTCACCCACCATGCCCAACGCTCTACACCCTGAGGATTGTGTAAACCCTCCCCACCTCTGCGAGTCACCATCAGGCTCTCTGGGAAAATTGGGGCAGGTAGTACACCTAATTGTAGTTGTGTTCCCTTTAAATGCACAGTTATGTACAGATGAAAAAAATTAAACAGGAATTATCTTTTTACATGATCGGATAATTGAAGTGAATCTTCACTTAATTTATTAAGTGAAGACTTTGAACTCCTTTAGTAAATCAGCCGCACAGACTTACAAACATCCAGCAGAGCACCCTATATGATAGCAATATTTTTCACAAATTCTATTTATCAGTTTATGAATGTGTTCCAATAAATAAAGAGTTAAGGAATTCTTTCTATCTCTTTCTGCGTAAGTTAATTAGTTTTGTCAGCTGGCTGATGGTTCGCTCTATACTACTCAGATATTATTATATCATATATTTAACAGATGCACCTAGCCATATGTAGCTGTGAAGTGCCAGGCTTTTTAGAGCTTTATACTATATTTCCTGAATGGCACTTTCTGTCTTTTGCACAATGTGCCTGTTTACTTCACTCTTGGTTCTGTCAAATCTGGTTGCTTTTGCTTAGCTGTTCAGCTGAACACCTTTCCCTGACAGGTTTTCCAGAACAGGCATTACACTTACACAGACAAGAGTATAAAATCACAAACGTTATTGCTGAACTTGTGAAAGATAAGAAAAAAAATAGGTAAGGTGAAATTCTATCGTGCCGCTTATCATTGCCTGTATACTGCTGACAGTTCAAGTATTTTCTTCATATTTCATTGGAACACGCACACTCAGTAAATTCAGATTCTACATTTAAATTAAACAGATCCAACCAAAATGAAAATAGTTTTCAGTAGCTTTTAGTATGAGGCTATAACATAAATTGATGATTACCAATAAAGTTATGTTTTATTTAAGATGTAATATTTATTCAAGCAAGGGTAATTCAACAAATCATGACAAGCAAGGCTATATATATACACAGTATCTCACAAAAGTGAGTACACCCCTCACATTTTTGTAAATATTTTATTATATCTTTTCATGTGACATTATTGAAGAAATTACACTTTGCTACAATGTAAAGTAGTGAGTATACAGCTTGTATAACAGTGTAAATTTGCTGTCCCCTCAAAATAACTCAGCACACAGCCATTAATGTCTAAGCTGCTGGCAACACAAGTGAGTACACTCCTAAGTGAAAATGTCCAAATTGGGACCAAATTGTCAATATTTTGTTTGGCCACCATTATTTTCCAGCACTGTCTTAACCCTCTTGGGTATGGAGTTCACCAGAGATTCACAGGTTGCCACTGGAGTCCTCTTCCACTCCTGCATGATGACATCACGAAGCTGGTGGATGTTAGAGACCTTGCGTTCCTCCACCTTCCGTTTGAGGATGCCCCGCAGATGCTCAATAGAGTTTAGGTCTGGAGACATACTTGGCCAATCCATCACCTTTACTCTCAGCTTCTTTAGCAAGGCAGTGGTCGTCTTGGAGGTGTGTTTGGGGTCGTTATTATATTGGAATACTGCCCTGCGGCTCAGTCTCTGAAGAGAGCTGATCATGCTCTGCTTCAGTATGTCACAGTACATGTTGGCATTCATGGTTCCCTCAATGAACTATAGCTCCCCAGTGCCAGCAGCACTCATGCAGCCCCAGATCATGACATTTCCACCACCATGCTTGATTGTAGGCAAGACACACTTGTCTTTGTGCTTCTCATCTGGTTGCCGCCACACACGCTTGACACCATCTGAACCAAATAAGTTTATCTTGGTCTCATCAGACCACAGGACATGGTAATCCATGTCCTTAGTCTGCTTGTCTTCAACAAACTGTTTGCGGGCTTTCTTATGCATCATCTTTAGAAGATGCTTCCTTCGGGGACGACAGCCATGCAGACTAATTTGATGCAGTTTGTATGGTCTGAGCACTGACAGGCTGACCCCCCACCCTTCAACCTCTGCAGTAATGCTGGCAGCACTCATACGTCTATTTCCCAAAGACAACCTCTGGATATCACATTGAGCACGTGCACTCAACTCCTTTGGTTGACCATGGCAGGCTTGTTCTGAGTGGAACCTGTCCTGGTAAACCGCTGTATAGTCTTGCTGAAGCTCAGTTTCAGGGTCTAGGCAATCTTCTTATAGCTTAGGCCATCTTTATGTAGAGAAAAAAATCTTTTTTTTTCAGATCCTCAGAGTTCTTTGCCATGAGGTGCCATGTTGAACTGCCAGTAACCAGTATGAGAGAGTGAGAGTGATAACATCAAATTTAACACACCTGCTCCCCATTCACACCTGAGACCTTGTAACACTAATGAGTCACGTGACACCGAGGAGGGAAAATGGCTAATTGGGCCCAATTTGGACATTTTCACTTAGGGGTGTATTCACTTTTGTTGCCAGCGGTTTAGACTTTATTGGTTGTGTGTTGAGTTATTTTGATGGGACAGCAAATTTACACGGTTAAACAAGCTGTACACTCACTACTTTACATTGTAGCAAAGTGTCATTTCTTCAGTGTTGTCACATAAAAAGATATAATAAGATATTTAAAAAATGTGAGGTGTGCACTCATTTTTTGAGATACTGTACATATATGTATATATATGGTCGTGGCCCTCTGGCCGAAGATAGATGTGGATCACATAAACATGCAAACACGCAACAAGACTTACAACATAAATAGACCTGAGGTGTGCCTTGGTCATCTGGTCGGTATGCCAAGAGAAGGGGGCATACCCTATATAAGTAATGGGTAATAATGGAGAAGAATGTGCTGAGAAAAGCCCTGAAAAAGGGGGATGGGAGGGAGGGTATCGTGCACTGGAACCGACAAAGAGCATGGAGAGTGAGGGTGCTTAAATACCCTCTGAGCTCCTCCCATAAATTCAGGCCAGCCCACTGGCCTTCCTACTTATGGTCGTGGCCCTCTGACCGAAGATAGATGTGGATCACATAAACACGCAACAAGACTTACAACATAAATAGACCTGAGGTGTGCCTTGGTCATCTGGTCAGTATGCCAAGAGAAGGAGGCAAAAAATATGCAGTTTAGGGAAGTAGTCCTTAATTGGTACAATGATCGATGAGCAAGCTTGGCGAAGGCTTGTGCCATCTCCAACTGAGGCTTTGGAATGTATCTAGCCAAGCAGCCGGACTACAATCTGCCTAATTAATTGATCACATGGTCTGATACTGCTGAATCTGTTTGTGATCTGGAATGAATGACCGGAGTACCGGCAGGGGTCGAGGCCCAAGTTGGACAGTGATTCTGACATGCCTGATGAATTGGTTGCCACTTGATGGGCTGATAGGGAAAGGCAATAACGGGCTAGAGTTGGAGAGACTGGGTAGGCGAGTCGGTAGCTAGACAAGCACCGCAACTGGGCACCAGGAGTTTATAGTCCGGAAGAGGCTGATGTCGACCCTGGGTCTGATCTGATGGGTTTGGAGACTTCTAGGTGATTGACGTAATAGTTTGGAAACTAGTTAAGTGGTGTTTGTATGATACCTGGCTGCTAGCGCCGCTGACGGTGAATTTGTTAGGCCGCAAAAAGAAACATAGTAGGATAGGTAGATGGCTGCTTGAATAACTAGACTGGGCTGAACCCCGAACACGGATTGTGCGAGGACTTTAGACATTTCTTAAAAGATGGTGCTCGTAATGGGCAAGCGTTTGCCCTTAGCCGTTTCAATCCATGGTTAGGTCGGCTCCAGGATACTACTGAAAATGAGCCAAAATTGAAATGTGATCACACATCCGCTGCGATTTGCTTTGCCTTGGATATGCTTATGGGTATATTGAATGGTGGTTCGAATGGGGAGCGACTTGGCTACTTTTGTTTACGTTTTTGGCCATAGCCTGGTTGTTACTAGTGAAGACCATGGTTTGTCCTGACCAAGTGTGGCCCCAGACCTGAACAGCTGCTACGACTGGGTACAGCTCGAAAAGTCAGGATGACAGAGAACCTGGAATTAACAAGATTTCTGGCGGCCAAGGACCTGCGAACCAGTGATGGGCAGAAAATAGCAGCAAAGCCTGTAGAAGCTGCAGCATCTGACTACCTGTGGTGATGCAGCTGATGCAGTGGGGATAACCTTAATATGCCGTTAGCAATGTGGGATGAGTTCCGCATAAATTGCAAGTCGACTATGGCTGCCGGGTCTTACCTAATGATTTGGTCAGCACCTTGTACATGAGTAAGGAAAACTAGGAGCCGTAAAATAAAAGAGTGGCCTCAAGGAATAATACTTATTGTAAAATTGAGCGTCCCTAGCAAAGTCTGCATCTGTTTCCTAGAACCCCCTGCGAGAGAGTAAAGTCATGAACGACCGACCTGATATGGGCTAGTTCGCCAGGAGGCAAGCTGGCTTGCATGGCGCGTGTGTCCAAAGTGACACTAAAGAAGGTGATGGCTTGTGCTGGGCTTCCTCTTTGAGTTCGGCTATGGGAACATTGTAGTTGTTGAACACCACTCTCAACCTATCAAGGTTACCGGTGGTATGTCTGGTCGCTTGATGAGTAGAAAAATCACCTAGGTAATGAATAACCATCTGACACTGGGCTCGGTGTGACAGGCTCAGTGAAAAAGACTGCTTGAACAGCTACGTCGTCTGATGTATATTTCAAGGAAAATTCCTTGGAAGGAATCAGGGAATTCAAGCTCGGAATGTGCGAAGAATGAAGTGCAGAAAAATAACCAAAATTATTGGAGAACTTGCCCTTGACAAGCCCAAAAAGGGCTGAATCTCCAGGGTTTGGAAGGTTACTGGGGGAAAGTGCCAATCACAGATCCTTTGTCTAGTTTAGCCTGTAGCAGGGTATCGATCGCTTGTTTGTCGAGGGTTGCTGACTGGAGGTTTTTTGTGGTTTTTTTTTGCATTTGTGAGTGGAGAGAGGTAGAGTGATGAAGCCGGTGTGGAATCCTGAGGTGGCGGGGGGTTGAAGGGGCAACTTGTGGCCACATTTGTGCACCCGTTTGCAGTGTGGCCAATTGGCTGACAGACAGCACAGAGCGGGGAGCGTAGGCCAGCGAAGTGGCGAAAAGAGTTCCGTGTCGGTGACACTCAAGTCGGTCTTGAGAAAAAACAAGAGGGTATTTGTCAAAAGGGGGTGTGGAAGAGGGGAAAAGGACAGAGTGGGATACAGAAATTCAAGAATGAGGAAAGAGGTACAGGAACGAAATTACATGCATAGATAGAGCCGAAGGTGTTCTACGGTCATAGAACAGTGTATAGAGGAAATTTAGAAAACTCAAGAAAGTGCGTGGCACTCGAGGTGAGCCAGGAGGTGACTGGCCAGGTAACCGATAACTCGGGTGCCTGTCTGTGCTGGGCACAAACGTGTGGACTAGAGCCCAGGGCATGCTGGGGCAAGCAGCTGGAGTCTGGTACAGGCTATGTAGGAATGTTTCCGTCTGTAGATTCATGACGCATGCTCGGTCTGCTTAACTCTTGCACTGTCAGCAAGTTGATGTTCAGCGACCTTGTCTGTGAGGTGGAGAGTGGGTCTCCGAAAAGAGAGTGTAATGCATAGACATATGTGACAGTAACTAATGCCCAACCTTAGTATGCTGAATGGTGAATGTAAAATCAAAGATTTAGTGACAGAGTGCTGCAGAATATGTGACAGAAAAGACCCGTGAACTACACCTGACTAACGCTCTATCTTTAAGGTCCTGGTATGGATCAAACCTGTAGTAGGAGTGACATGAGTGACAAAGTTATCTCTCTTTTATTTCTCTGCACGGGCTGTCCCACCCTTGTTATGCGGGTGGCCCTGATGAAGAAGCGATCCCTACGTTGGGAGGGTTTTTTTTGGGGGAAAACGTCCAATCTGATGCAGGATGCGACCTGAACTTGACTGACCTAAGGAGAAATGACAGAGAAAACGATGAGTGGCCCGTATGTTAATGCCACTGGAGACGAGTGGCCGATTAAGTGCCACTAAAATGGTGTGTGGCTGATTGTGTGCCACTGAGAATGTGCTTGTAATGGGGTGGTGTTTGGCCTTGCGCGAAGCGATTGCGAGGGATTGGTGATGATGCGTGCTCGCATCGGTTGCGAGGAGTTTATGTAAATGTGTGCTCGCAGTGATTGAGAAGTATTATCTTGATACGTGCCCGCAGTAATTGCGAGAAATTTACGTAAATACCCGCATGCAGCGATTGTAAGGAGTTTGACAGTGAGTGTTCCCAGTGATTGCGAGGGGTTTGCGATGACGCGTGCTCGCAGTGATTGCAAGGAGTTAAAAAAAATATGTGTTTGCAGCGATTGCAAGAAGTTCAAGTTTGAAATGCATGCTTGCAGCGTTGCGGGGAGTGTCAAACGTGCTGGCAGCGATTTGCAAGGCGTTTAGTTAAGCATACTTGCAGCATTTGTAAGAAGTTTGTGTTTGTACATGCTGACAGAGATCGCAAGGAGTTTTTATAGTTACGTGATTGCAGCATTTGCTAGGGGCTTAAATGACAACACATGCTTGCAGCGATCGCAATGCCTGCTTGCTGTAATGTATGGAGTAACACGTACCTGTGCTTCCAGCGATTTGCAAGACGTGGTCCTCGAATGCATGCTTTCAAGAACCTGTACTAATAAATTGCTGCAATTGCAAAATTGACCTATAGATAGGTGAAGGATGAAGATAGTAAATAGCAAGGGGGGTGTATTGTGGCCAAACTAACCGTAACTGTGCTTGGCGTGGAACTTGAACCGATGCTATGGATCGATACGAATCGGTAGTAAGGAAAAAACACGAACCGATACGAAACGGTAGTGGGCTTTAGCAAAAAGTGGGTCGACTTAAATTACATGTGAACTGATTTGCTTCGATGCAAATCCGTGGTAGGAAATAACATGAGCCGATGCAAATCGATAGATAAATTGAGGATAATTAGCGGCATGACACAAACCGATTCGAATCGGCAGAACACTAGTATAATTCATGCAAATTGGTAGTAGGAAATGGCATGAAACGATGCGACTCGGTAGTAGGAACCGATATGAACCGGTGCGACTCGGCAGTAGGAACAGTCATGAACCCATGCGAATCGGTAGTAGGAACTGATATGAACCGATGTGAATCGGTAGTAGGAACGGTCATGAATCTATGCGAATCGGTAGTAGGAACAGTCATGAACCGATGCGAATCGGTGGTAGGAACGGTCATGAACCAATGCGAATCGGTGGTAGGAACGATCATGAACCAATGCGAATCGGTAGTAGGATCGATCATGAACCGATGCGAATCGGTAGTAGGAACGATCATGAACCGATGTGACTCGGTAGTAGGAACGATCATGAACCGATGCGACTCGGTAGTAGGAACGGTCATGAACCGATGCGACTCGGTACCGGGGACTGACATGAACCGATGCGATTCGGTACCGGGGACTGACATGAACCGATGCGACTCGGTAGCAGGAATGGAAATGAACCGATGCGACTCAGTACCGGGGACTGACATGAACCGATGCGACTCGGTAGCGGGGACTGACATGAACCAATATGACTTGGTAGGGGGGACTGACATGAACCAATGCAACTCGGTAGCGGGGACTGACATGAACCAATGCGACTCGGTAGCGGGGACTGACAGGAACCAATGCGACTCGGTAGCGGGGACTGACATGAACCCATGCGACTTGGTAGTGGGAACTGACATGAACCCATGCGACTCGGTAGCGGGAACTGACATGAACCCATGCGACTCGGTAGTGGAATGACATGAACCAACATGAGTAATAGGAAATGACATGAATTGGTAGTAGGAAGTGGCGTGAACCGATGCTAATCGGTAGTAGAAAACACGAAGCGCTGTGAATCGGTAGTGGAATAACATGAACTGACATGCGTCAGCAATAGGAACTGACATGAAGCGATGCGAACTGGTAGTACGAAATGACATGAATCAATGCGATTTGGTAGTAAAAAACGGTATGAACTAATGCGAGTTGGCAAGAAGGGTAACCGATCGGGAAGATAACATGGACTGGGTAAACAACATGAGCGGTATGAATCAGTAACTAGGTACATGTTGGACTGTGGCAAGTATCTGGAATGGATTGTTTGTGGGGTAGGACATGCACCGATGCAACAATCGGTAGTCAAGAAAATAACATGAATCGATCGAAATCGGTTGAAGGGAAGGCATGAACTGATACGAATCGGTAGATAGGGTAATAAAACTAAGAGTAAGTGACATGGTCCGATGCGACTCGGTGTGTGTGATGCGTCCGATACAAAACCGTTGTGACTAGGCTCGAATCAGATTGTGGTGAGTATGCAATGGATTCGGTACAAATCGATTGTGAGGTGAATGGTATGATCGATACGAATTGGTTGTAGCATGCATGAAATTAATCTCATACGAGTTTGAAATGGCTTCAACTGAACACCAACCACCCAACCCCCGAGGCTAATTGAGTGCAGCCAAGGCCCAGGTGGGTCCAACTCCCCCTCAATCAGCCACAGAAGCTGTGCAAACAATACATGCCAATCACCCAATGGATGCAATGGCAACCACCATAGACAGTGAATGCTGTGAGCAACAAAGCCTGCATCGAGTGATATTGGATAACGGCCGACAGTGGCACAAGGCTTGGCTCTGTGCATGAATCATAAAATAGGCAGAGGGAAACTTTCAAATCTACCATGCCTGTGCCGTATGATGTCGGGCCACGAATGACACCAACTTGGGGGCAGCTAAGTACAAAAGGAGATGCAGGATAGGAAACATAATGAATTGTAACATAGCGTATGAAATGAAAGGATTCGAATCCTACCTGCAACAGCGAGCAAGCTGGTAATCGAACGCACAGACTCACAAACATGACTGAGCTGGGGAGAGCCGGCCCAGTAACATGTGCTATCATGCACTGGAACCGAGAAAGAGCATGGAGAGTGAGGGTGCTTAAATACCCTCCGGGCTCCTCCCATAAATTCAGGCCAGCCCACTGGCCTTCCTACATATATATACAGTGAGGGAAAAAAGTATTTGATCCCTTGCTGATTTTGTATGTTTGCCCACTGACAAAGAAATGATCAGTCTATAATTTATTGGAAGGTTTATTTTAACAGTGAGAGACAGAATAACAACAAAAATATCCAGAAAAAATTATTTCAAAAAAGTTATAAACTGATTTGCATTTTTATGAGTGAAATAAGTATTTGATCCCCTATCAATCAGCAAGATTTCTGGCTCCCAGGTGTCTTCTATACAGGTAATGAACTGAGATTAGGAGCACTCAAAGGGAGTGCTCCTAATCTCAACTTGTGGTGGTCAGATGAGACCAAAATCAAGCTCTTTGGCATTAACTCAACTCGCTGTGTTTGAAGGAGGAGGAATGCTGCCTATGACCCCAAGAACACCATCCCTACTGTCAAACATGGAGGTGGAAACATTATGCTTTGGGGATGTTTTTCTGCTAAGGGGACAGGACAACTTCACCTCATCAAAGGGACAATGGACAGGGCCATGTACCGTCAAACCTTGCATGAGAACCTCCTTCCCTCAACCAGGGCATTGAAAATGGTTCATGGATGGGTATTCCAGCATGAAAATGACCAAAAACACACAGGCAAGGTAACAAAGGAGTGGCTCAAGAAGAAGCACATTAAGGTCCCGGAATGGCCTAGCCAGTGGCCAGACCTTAAACCCATAGAAAATATGTTAAGGGAGCTGAAGGTTCGAGTTACCAAACGTCAGCCTCAAACCCTTAATGACTTGGAGAGGATCTGCAAAGAGGAATGGGACAAAATCCCTCCTGACATGTGCAAACCCAGTGGCCAGCTACAAGAAACGTCTGACCTCTGACTGCAAACATTTTTTTTTTGCCATCAAGTACCAAGTCATGTTTTGCAAAAGGGTCAAATACTTATTTCACTCATTAAAATGCAAATAAATGTATAACTTTTTTGAAATGCGTTTTCTGGATTTTGTTGTTGATGTTCTCGCTCTCACTGTTAAAATAAACCTACCACTAAAATTATAGACTGATCCTTTCTTTGTCAGTGGGCAAACATACAAAATTAGCAGGGGATCAAATACTTTTTTCCCTCATTATATATATATATATATATATATATATATATATATATATATACATATATATATTTATGGTCGTGGCCCTATGACCGAGATGGATGTGGATCACATAAACACGAGATAAGACTTACAACATAACAGAGACCTGAGGTGTGTTTGGTGGTCTGGCTGGTATGCCAAAAAAGGGGGCATACCCAAGGTAAGTAATGGATGTTTTAAGCGAGGATGTAATGGGAAGGGCCCTGAAAAAGGGGAGATTGGCGGACGGGTATTGCACACTAGAACCGACAAAGAGCAGGGCGGAGTGGGCTGTATAAATAGCCTCTGGGCTCCCCCCATGAATTCAGGCCATCTTTGCTGGCCTTCCTATTTATGGTTGTGGCCCTACTACTGAGATGGATGTGGATCACATAAACACAGTGTGTTTGGTGGTCTGGCCGGTATGCCAAAAAAGGGGGCAAAAGTATTAGTTAAGGGAAATATTCCTTTAATGGTACTGTTATCATTCGACAAGTTTGGTGAGGCTTGGGCCATTTCTGTCTGAGGATTTGGAATATATCTTGCGAAACATGCAGACTTCCACCTGCCTAACTTCTTGATCACATGGTCTGATACTCCGTGTTGAGATGCAGCTGAGGCTGCTCTGATCCAAAAAGAATATCCTGAGTATCGCCTGGGGTCAAGGCCCAAATTACTCAGCAGGATCCTGATGTGCCTGATGAACTGGCTGCCACTCAAGGGGCTAATCGGGAAAGGCAATAGTGGACTAGTGTCTAATTGGCAAGTGGGACAGCAATCGGTCAAACATCATGACTGGGCATCGTCTGAAAGAGATTTATGTTGACCCTGGGTCCGATTTGATGATTTTTGGATACCACGTGGTGGAGGACGTAATGGTCTGGGAAGCGAGTCAAGTGGTGTCTGCATAGTACCTGACTGCTGGTACCACTGATGGTGAATTTGCTAGGCCGTAGAAAGCCATAGAAGGCCAGGTAAATTGCTGCTTGACTGATGAAACTGGGCAAAAACCCAAGCAGGGAGCCCGTGAGGATTGCGGACATGTCCCTAAAAAAAGAGGCTGGTAATAGGCAAGCGTTTGCCACTAACTACGGGCTGATGTTTCTGGATACCACGTAGGAGGGATCTCACTGTATGGGCCGAGAACACGGGTGGTTTCTGGGGTCCTGTAAGGACCCAAAGTGCTGGATGCCGGCTAAGTATAGCCTGATAGTGTTGTGGGAAAGTGCCAGCTGCGTGTGGCAATATGATATGAAGGCCAGGACACGCCTAATGTCACCTGCTGTAGTTCAGGGGTATGAGGTTAAAAAGCTGCAGTAGGCTCTCCAAGCTGTACGACAGGCCTTAAGTAGGGAATGTCAGAATAAGCCAAAGATCGGTACACGGAAATAGACACAGAGCATACAACAGGAACAACCACACACGAAGCCAAACACACACACCATTGATCGGCATTACACTGCCAGGTGTTATACAATGTTCCTAATTAGGACCTGGGGTGGAGACCAGCTGAGGAGTGCTACTAAAGCACACAGGTGAGGGAGGCCTGACATTTAACTGGACACATGCAGCAAAATAGGCAACAGATAAGACATGAATGTTTACTGTGGTTTCGTGACAGTGCACCCCTCTTACGAGGCCTCCCCCTCCCCCGCTTGGGTCCAGGCTTGGAGGGAAAACTCAAATGAAACCTTTTCACAAGACGAGGCACAAATACCTCAGATATGTAGGAATCCACAACCTCTTCTAAGGACCAAACCCTCTCCAATGCATGAGGTACTGAAGGATGCCTTTACAGAGGCAAGGATTTGACTAACCCCGTACTCCTGATTATCCTCAGACACCAGAACCACGGTAGGGAAAGGACAAGAGAACTTATTGAGGACTAAGGACTGCAGAAGGGGAACCTGGAAGAAGTTATAAATCCTGAGGGTTTGGGGATCTGAAGTTTAAAGCAAACCGGATTAACCTTATAAATTATAGAATACAGACCAATGAAACTTTGTGCAATTTTCAAAGAAGGAACCCGGAGTTTGATGTTCCTGGTGGAAAGCCAGACCTTGTTTCCAATATCTAGAGAAGGCGGTTTATGTCTGCGATGGTGGGCAAAACCCTTAAACTTATCAGCCACTGCCCGGAGGGAATCATGAACCTCACCCCAAATGGTATTGAATGATTGTTGAACAGTAGCCAAAGCTGGGATATCCGGAGAACAGGTCATAGGAAGATGAAGCTGAGGGTGTCTTCCATAAACTGTGAAAAAGGGGGTCTTCTGAGAACTGGTGTCAACATGATTATTGTAAGAGAATTCTGCCCACGGGAGTAGAGAGGAGCAATCATCATGATGAGTGGAGACTAAGGTGCGGAGGAAGACCTCTAGCTCCTGATTAACCCTTTCAGTCTGTCCATTGGATTGAGGGTGGTAAGAAGAAGAAAAATCCTAGACAATATTGAGGGACTTGCAAAGAGCTCTCCAGAAGCGGGATGTAAATTGAACCCCCCTGTCTGAAACAATTAGGGAAGGAACCCCATGGAGGCGAAAGATTTCTTGAACAAAGATGGGGGGCCAAAGCAGGAGCAGAAGGGAAACCAGGAAGGGGAAGGAATGAGCCATCTTGGAGAACCGATCGATTACCACCCAAATGACTTTTCAGATGGCAGAAGATCGGTGATGAAATCCATAGCAATGTGAGTCCAGGGCTCCTTCGGAATAGGCAAGGGCATGAGCAGACCGGCAGGAGCTTGTGTGGAGGACTTGCCACAAACATGGCACGCCTTCACGTATCCTTTAACATCCAAACGGAGAGTAGGCCACCAGTAGTGGCGACTGATGAGCTGAAGGGATCATAGGAACCCAGCATGACCTGACACCTTGGAATCATGTCCCCAACAAAGGATCTTAGGTCTTAGTTCAGTGGGGACGAAGGTCTTGCCAGGAGGAATTTTAGACTCCAGAGTGGTGGAATGGGCAAGAATACACCTGGTCGGAATGATTGGCTCAGGTTCAGAGGTGGGTTCCTCCTCCAGCGTGTCAAACAATCTAGAGAGTGCATCAGGTCGACTGTTGCAGGAACCAGGTTTTACGTGATCATAAAATTGAAACGGGAAAAGAACAGGCTCCACCTGGCCTGTCTGGGATTCAGTCATTTAGCATTCTGTAAGTACTGCAAATTTTTATGATCAGTGAAGAATTTTATGGAGTGAGGGGACACAATTTCACTAGCTCCAATTTAATAGCAAGAAGCTCCCGATCGCCAATAGTGCAATTTTTCTCTGCCTGAGAAACCATTTTGGAGAAAAACGCACATGGTTGTCGTTTATTCTCAGATAATTGAAGAAGCACCGTCCACTTCAATAAAAAATTGGTCCCCAGGATTAGGTCTCCTCAAGAGACGATCAGAATCTCAGGCTTGTTTCAGATGGAACGCAGTAGCAGCTTCAGGAGGCCATTCCTTGGCATTAGCACCTTTCTTAGTCAAGGAAATTATAGGCGCAGCAATAGAAGAGTAGTTCTTAATAAATTGCCTATAATAATTGGAGAACCCAAAAAATCACTGTGTGGCCTTGAGGCTGGCAGGAAGAGGCCAGTTTGTAATGGCAGAGACCTTTTCAGGATCCATACGAAGACCTAAACTGGAGACAGCATCCCAAAAACAGGACCTCAGAACATTCAAAAGAACATTTCTCCAGCTTGGCATACAGGTTGTTTTCCCTAAGGCACTGGAGTACAACCCGAACATGGTTTCTGTGGACAAGCTAATTTTCCGAAAATATTAGAATGTCATCCACATAGATGACCACAAATTGATACAGCAAATCCCTGAAGACCTCATTGACGAAGTTTTTAAATACAGCTGGGGTGTTACACAGCCCAAAGGGCATAACCAGGTATTCATAATGCCCGTCTCTCGTGTTAAACACGGTTTTCCATTCGTCGCCTTCTGAGATCCCACTTGGTAAAGATGGAGGCACCTTTCAGTCTGTCGAATAGCTCAGAAATTAGGGGTAAGGGCTATCGGTTCTTGATTGTCATTGCATTTAAACCTCGATAATCAATGCAAGGTCTTAAGGTGCCATGTTTTTGGGCAATAAAAAAGAATCCTGCTCCCGCTGGTGACAAGGACTTCCGAATGAACCCTTTCTCTAGGTTTTCAGTCTCATACTCTGACATGGCCTGGGTTATAGGGATGGACAGAGGATAGGCACGACCCCTGGGCAGAGTCGCTCCAGGAACAAGGTAAATGGCACAGTCAAAGGACCTGTGAGGAGGAAGCACTTCAACTGATTTCTCACAGAAGACATCCCGGAAATTGCTATATGCAGTGGGAAGGGTAGAAGAAACCGACGTGGTGGCAACAGGAAGTCTCTCGTTCAGAACCACCTTGAGTAGACAGGACGAAAAGCAGGAGGAACCTCAAGCCAATATCTGCCCGGAAGCCCAGTCAACATGTGGAGAATGGAGCTGTAACCAAGGAAAACCCAATATCATGGGAGTTGAGGCCTTAGGTAGGACAAGAATGGATATCTCTTCGTGGTGGAGTATTCCTACTGACGTCTTAAGCGGAAGGGTGTGGAAGCAGATAGAGCCCCCTGAAAGAACCGTACCTTTGATCGCCGGAGTCTAGAGAGGCGAAAGGGTAAGCTTCATGGAAGAATCCGTTCTCCAGTCCATAAAGTTGCCAGCAGCTCCAGAATCAAGGTACGCCAGGACCGAATGAGAAGAAGCGCCGACATAAAGGAACACCGACAGCAGGAGATGTGAAGGTAAGGTTTCTGGGTCCAATACTCCACCTTCCAGATGTATTAGACCCAAGCGTTTCCCGGACGCAGTGAGCAAGTGTTACAAAAATGACCTTTGCCCCCACAGTACAGATACAGACCCAAGGCTCTGCCCCTAGCACGCTTCTTGGGGGGATAGCCTGGTCTCGCCCAGCTGCATGGGTTCCTCAGCTGGCAGGGGATGCTCCATGGATTGCAGAGAGGGGAGCTCAGGCTGACTAGGGGCAAAGGAATGCTGGCGTCCTCTTTCTAGGGTCCTCTCCTGAAAACGAATGTCAATCTGGTTACACAGGGAGATCACTTCGCCCAGATTAGTGGGGATGGTTTTCCCCGCTAATTCGTCCTTTACTCGATCAGAGAGGCCCTGTAAAAAGGTCACAACTCATTGTTCCAGTACAGCTCAGCAGTCAGAATCCGAAAACGAATAGCATACTGCCCCACAGAAGCAGACTCTTGGCGGAGGCGTAAAAGGGCGCTAGCTGCTGAAGAGACACAGCCCAGTACCTCAAAGATGTTCTGAAAGATTTTCAAGAACCTAAACAGGCTAGAAACCACTGGGTCACTCTTCTCTCACAGAGGGGCAGCCCAGGCTAAAGCCTCGCTGGACAGGAGAGAGATAATGTAGGCCACCTTAGCCCAATCAAACGGGAAGTTTTGAGGCTGGAGCTCAAAATGAATGGTGCACAAGCTGAGAAATGCCCTACAGGCCTTAGAGTCCTCAGAGAAACGGTATGGAGCCAGTAATTGCAACGGTAAGCAGCTGCGAGTGTGACTGGAACCGATATGGCCACAGGTTGCAGTGGAGGTTGTTGGAATAGAGGTCCTAGGAAGGCCTGCAGCTGGTCAAAGTAGGACGCCAATCCTGCAGGAATCACATCACCTGAGTCTGATTAGACTCCTGGGTCTCCAGTCTGCGGACTATGCACTGCAGCGGATCATCTGCAGGTAGCAGCACATCAGCCAGGTCCATGGCTAATCAAACTGTCACAGCACCTGGGGTCAGGTGACAGGTGCGCACTCCTGGGGTGCCAATCACGCCGAGGGTTGCAAAGCGACCTATAGCTGACTGCTGCTAATGAGTTCCGGCTGGTACGGGAAGAGGGGCCCCTGGAGCATGGACACTGAAACACGGGGAGCTAGTGCATCGGTTTACCCAGGGCGTGGAGTCTAAGAGCCAGTAGGTATTCGCCAGAGCCTCTGGTGGTGAGGATGGATTTGGCTGCAACTGGATCCAGGTTGCGGCCCCTGCGGTCTCCTACCTAACGCTCGGCTGGCTACAGGTGGATGAGTGTAAGCAGCAGTGCAGGAACAGCAAATGATAGTCAGCAGCCTAGCAAAGGGTCAGGGCCGCAAGCAGACAGGAAAAAGAGAGAAGAAGCTGAAGATCGGGGTATCAGGCAGGCAGGGATAAACAGAGAACGAGCCGAAGGTCGGGGTATCAGGCTGGCAGGGAAAATGAGAACAAGCCAAAGATCGGTACATGGAAATAGACACAGAGCATACAACAGGAACAACCACACGCAAAGCCAAACACACACAACATTGATCGGCATTACAGGCTTGCACTGTCAGGTGTTATATAATGCTCCTAATAGGGGCCTGGGGTGGAGACCAGCGGAGGAGGGCTACTAAAGCACGCAGGTGAAGGAGGCCCGGCCTTTAACTGGACACATGCAGCAAGGTAGGCAACAGAGTAGACATGAATGTTTACTGTGGTTTCATGACATTCAGTGTGTTGCGGGATAAGGAAAGGTTGATAAGTAGAGTTGCGCTGGCCAGATGTATCTTTAGTCCATTGTTAGTTGAGACCAAGGCGGGGTGGGGGGGTTGGTCTAGTCGGCTCCAGGTACCTGCTGGAAGAATAGATCAAACTTAAGGTGAGACAGTGCATCTGCTGCTATATTACATTCACCTGGAATGTGTTTATAATGAACTCTAAATTGGTGAAGCAGTGGTAATTGCACCAGCCTCGCAAGAAGCAAATGAGCGATTTGGACCTTCCTTGATTGATAATGTTGGCCGTGGCCTGGTTGTCTGTGGTAAAAACCACCGTCTGTCCTAACCATGTGTGGCCCCAGACTTGGGCAGCTGCCACAATGGGGTATAGTTTGAACAATGATGATGACTGCTTAAACCCTGGGATTAGAAGGATTTCTGGGGGCCAGGGACTGACAAACCAATGGTTGCCGAAAATTGCGGCAAAGCCTGTTGAGACTGCTGCATCTGTGATTACTTGTGGAGACAGAGCTGATGCTGATGGGATGAACATCGATATTCCTTTCCTGTTGGTGAGAAACTCATCCCAACACTGCTGCGTCCAATTTGAGGGTTTGCTTGGGATCTTGAACCCGCCGAGAAGGCGTGAGATAAAGGATCGCCCCTGCTGAATAATCCTCAACACAAAATTGAGCATCCCTAACAAGGACTGAAGTTGTCTCTTGGTACATGTTTGCAACTGGGGAAAAACGTGGATAACTGACTTAATATGGGCCAGTTTGTCTGGCGGCAGGCTGGCCTGCATGGCTGTCGTATCCAGAGTGATGCCTAGGAATGTGATGGCGTGTGCCAGGCCTTCCACTATATGCTTAGCTATGGGCCCGTTTAGGTTGTTAAATACCACTCTTAGTCTACTGTGGTGTGCTGGGTGTACCCCTGGCTGCTCGATGAGCAGAAAATCATCAAGATAATGAATGACCTTCTGACAATGCGCCTGGTGCAGCAGGATCCAAGTGAGGGACTGGGTGAAGACGTCGAACAGCCAGGGACTGCTTTTGGACCCGAAGGTCAACTTCGTGGCAAAATAGTAGGAATCTCTCCACTTGATACCGTGCCACCACCAGAGGGATGGCTTGATAAACATGAGCTTGAATGCGTCTGAGATGTCTGCCAGACATTAGCACCTACTTTTATGATGGCCTGGATGTCTAAGTCAACTGACGCATATTTTAGAGAAAACTCCTCTGAGGGAATCAGCGAGGTCAGACTCAGGATGTGTGAAGAATGGGGCGCTGACAAATCATACACCAAACAAAGTTTATTAGAAAACTTGCCCTTGACAAGCCCAATAGGGCTAACTCTCCAGGTCTGGAAAGAAGATTGTGCGAAGGGGCCGATAATAAAGTCCTTGTCTAGCTCCACTTGAAGCAGGGTGTCTATGGCCTGTTCGTCACTGGCCGCCGGCTGGAGGTTCTTACACTGGTGAGTGGAGTGGGGTAGAGCAATAACTCCGGTGTGAAACCCTGCTGGGCTAAAAATATAACAAATAAAGGGGTGGGGTGTGTGGAGAGGTAGTACCCCAACCAAAGCACATTCCCCTGGCTTACTCACAACCTATTTGGTTGTTTTAGCTGACATGCAATCTTCGGGTATGCTTTGTGACAAGCCCTGCAGATGTGCAGCAGCCGGAACTGACTGAAGGAACATGTGTTGTAATTGAAGTTGTTGCAGATGGCTGCACCCCCTACTCACAACACAGGCCGTCCCAATTTGTCCATCTGCCGCAGATGTGCGGGGGCTGAGAAACCCTGGCTGCCACCGAATGTGGAAGGAGAATTGAAGGGGTGCCTTGTGGCGGCTTTGGAATACCAGTTAGCTGTGTGGGTTGAAGACTGGCAAATGAGGCAGAGGGGGGAGCGTAGCCCGGCAAAATGATGGCAAAACAGCTCTGTGTCGATAATTCCCCAGTCTCTCTTGGCCTAGAACTGGGCTACCCTGGCTGCTGCCTTGGCTGAGAAGGACCGGTGGTAGTCATAGAATGAATGACCACCGTATTTGTACCCTAAATCCATCATGGTGTGGAGGTATAAGTCCAGTTCCTCTCTGCTGCTGGGGGTGGCTGAACAGATGACATCCCTGTACATGCCGACGGCCAGGACAAACTCAGAGACCGTCAGTTTGGTGGTGAGTCTGGGGTCTTTTGACTTGACGACCACAGAGATGTCTCCCCAGGAATATGCCTTATTATCAGCCAGGTCGTGAACTGAAATAAGCCAGGTTCACATCCTTACCTTCCAAAATGTCCTTCCTGACACTGGCAGGTGTGAGATGAGCGGGGAGGACAGTAGGTGTAACCTCCAACGTACCTGCAAGAGGAGCTGTTGGTATCGGGACCACTGCCGGGTCAGGTAGGGTTGTGGGTGGGCATGCTTTCAGAACTGCCACTCTGGTCTGGACATCAGAGTTTGTTGCGGCTAATGAGGAGACCAATGAGTGCAGCTGGGAGATGGCTCCAGAGATGGACTGTAGGGACGCCTGCTCGGTCCTGGGCCCTGGTGCTGCTGGTGGCGGAAAGAGGAGCCTGAATAGCTCAGCCTTCCTGGCTGTGGTGGGGTAGGGATGTCCTTGCGTCTAAGCCCGGTCACAAGCTTGGGGATGGTCCATCCCCTGAGGGACTGCACGCTGTCGCTCTCCGAGCCCGCAGAGGGTGACAGAGGAGCAGGTGTGAAGTCCTCGCTGCTGGCCTGCGACATGGCTCCAGCTATAAGTGAGAATGGGGGGGGTGCAAATGTTTAGAGGAGTCACAGTGGTAGGATAGAGAGAGGAGTGGGATAGAAAAATTTCAGAGAAGAAAACAAAAAGGGGGGTAAAAAAACAAAATGACAGATGCAGGTCAGAGCCGATTGTGTTCTATGGTGATAGAAACACTGTTGAGTGGAGATTTGGAAAACTCAAAAGAGTGCATGGAAGCCGAGGCGAGCCAGGAGTTGACTGGCCAGTTAACCGGTAGCTTGGGTGCCTGTCTGTGCTCGGCACAAACCTTGGACCAGAGCCCTCAGGGCGTCCTGGGGCAAAATGTAGTCTGGTACAGACCACGTAGAAATGCTGTGGTCTGTGGTTTGTGACGCATGCTCAGCAAGCTCAACGTTTAGCGACCTTGTATGTGAGGTGAAGGGTCACCTTTCGAAAACAGCGTTTCATGTAGAGTCGTATGTGACAGAACTAAACACCTAATGAACATGCCTAATGCTGTATGTGAAGTAAACGTTTTGTGAAAGAGTGCAGCAGGATGCAACAGAAGAACCTATGGACTACGCACCTGATAGACACTCTAGTAGTGAGGTCCTGGTTATGATCGAACTCTGGGTGACCAGAAACCTATGATAGGGGTAACATAATGCAATTTTTTTTCTTTTTTTTTTTTTCTTTTGGGAGCGAGCTGTCCCACCCCTGTGTGGTTGGCTCTAGTGAAGATGTGATTCCTATGCTTTTTCTTTTTTAATCAGGGGGAAATACGTCCGACCTGGTGCAGGATGGGATCTGAACTTGACTGAGTCAAACGATGAGTGACTCGCTTGCCACTGGAGATGAGTGGCTGTGAGTGCCACATGACATGTGATTGTTTTGTGCCGCTGGCATGTGTATTATGAGGGGCTGAGCTAAGAAACGTACTTGCCGTATTTGCAAGAAGTTATGCTTGCATGCATGTTTGCAACGATTTCAAGAGTATATGTTTGTGCGTCTACGCACCGATTCTTGCAATGTTTGCAAGAAATTGTGTCTGTATGCGTGCTTGCAACGATTGCAAGAAGTTCTGTTGTGCAGGGGAGAAATATCACTGAGGGTTTATCCGCAGTGACTGTTCATAAGCTGTATTTCAGTATCAGTGCTTGCAACGATTGCAAGATGTAGTGCAGTTGTAGACGTGCTTGAAACGATTGCAAGAGTCGTGCAGTTCTTAGAGGCATACTTGCAACCAGTGGCGGCTGGTGAAGTTTTTGGATGGGGGGGCACCAGGCCCCGCTCTTCCTTTTGACCCCTCCTACTTCTAATAAGCCCCACCCCTTATATAATCCACCCACTCCGCCCCCTGTATTCCACATATTGTGTCAGGAGTACACAGCTCAGCATCACAGGACACAGTAGACAGCTCAGCATCACAGGACACAGTATACAGCTCAGCATCACAGGACACAGTATACAGCTCAGCATCACAGGACACAGTATACAGCTCAGCATCACATTACACAGTATACAGCTCAGCATTACAGGACACAGTATACAGATCACCATCACAGGACACAGTATTCAGCTCAGCATCACAGGGCACAGTATATAGCTCAGCATCACAGGACACAGTATACAGCTCAACATCACAGGACACAGTATACAGCCCCAGCATCACAGGACACAGTATATAGCTCAGCATCACAGGAGGGGGTAAATTGCAGCCAGTATCACAGGAGGGGGTAAATTGCAGCAAGTATCACAGATGGGGTCACTTATGCAGCCAATAGCACAGGTGGGGGCAGTTATGCAGCCAATAGCACAGGTGGGGGCAGTTATGCAGCCAATAACACAGGTGGGGCAGTTTGCAGCCAATAACACAGGTGGGGGCAGTTTGCAGCCAATAACACAGTGGGGGCAGTTATGCAGCCAGTGACACAGGTGGGGCAGTTATGCAGCCAGTGACACAGGTAGGGGCAGTTATGCAGCCAGTGACACAGGACACAGTGACCGACGTATTGACGGGGTGGACACA
>BLSH010207941.1:207670-219974 GCA_018402905.1 Glandirana rugosa | reverse complement strand
ACCGACGGCAGCCAGTGACACAGGTGGGGCAGTTTGCAGCCAGCGACACAGGTGGGGCAGTTTGCAGCCAGCGACACAGGTGGGGCAGTTTGCAGCCAGCGACACAGGTGGGGCAGTTTGCAGCCAGCGACACAGGTGGGGCAGTTTGCAGCCAGTGACACAGGTGGGGCAGTTTGCAGCCAGTGACACAGGTGGGGGCAGTTTGCAGCCAGTGACACAGGTAGGGGCAGTTATGCAGCCAGTGACACAGGTAGGGTACATTGCAGAGATCCCCCCGCACTTACCCCATCCAGCAGGCAGGATTGTTGCAGAAATTCGGCATGCGGAGAGCGGCTGAGTCTGCAGAGTTCGGCACACGGAGAGAGGCTGTCCCCCCTCATCGTTCCCCGGCGGTCATGGTCTCTGTGGGAGCGGAAGTCACTTCCGCTGCCACAGTGACCCAGCCCCGCATCCAATCACAATGAGTGGAGGCTCAGGGCAGCCAATCAAGCTATGCAGGGTGCGCCTGTTCAGCGCACCCCCATAGCTTTTAATGGCCAACCAATAGGCTCAGTACTTGGCTGTCATGTGACAGCCAAGGAGCCCCAAAAAAAAAAAAAAAAGAAAGTCAATGCACCGGCGCCACCTGCAGGGGGGGGCGGGGCTGACTTTTTTTTTTCTTCTCTAGCCGGCGGGGGGAGGCGGCGCCCTAGCGCCCCTCACACACCAGCCGCCACTGCTTGCAACAATTGCAAGAAAAGAGCCTACTGATAGGCGAAAAGGATAGGTGAAATTTGAAATGTAGGACTGCAACTGTGGCTTCTAACCTATAGCAACTGTTGGGAGAGTGTAAGGGATGCGTCCAATGTAAACCAGTATGCAGTAAGTCAGGTACGAATCGTTGTGCCGCTACTATGACTAGGTTCGACCTGGTATGTACATAACATAAACTGATGTATACCGGTGTGAGTAGCGCATTGGAACAAACCGTTGTGCCACAGTTGTGACTAGGTTCAAACCGGCTGTGGTAGAAAGAACTTGAGAGCGTTATTTGTAAGGCAATGACATGAACCGATGTATACCGGTATGCGTAGTTCATCGGAATGAACCGGTATGTCACTGTTGCGAGTAGATTCGGACCGGTTGTGGTAGAATGAAAGAATGTGTGAGAGTTTATTTGTAAGGTAATGTCATGAACCGATGTAAACCGGTATGCATAGTGCATAGGAACGAAACGTTGTGCCACTGTTGCGACTTGGTTCGAACTGGGCTGTGGTAGAATGAAAAAGATCTTTCGGGAGTTATTTGTGAGGAATGACATGAACCGATGTATACCGGTAAGTGTAGTGCATCGGAACGAACTGTTGTGTCACCGCTGCGACTAGGGCTGAACCGGGCTGTGGTAGAATGAAAAAGAACTTGTGAGAGTTATTGTAAGGCAAATGACATAAACCGATGTATACCGGTATGCGTAGCGCATCGGAACGAACCATTGTGCCGTCGATGCGACTAGGTTCAGACCGGGGAGATAACAACTAGAATGGTTATTGATAACATGACTGCGCACCGGAGACTCATGAATGATTCATAAGTTCTGTTGTGAGTCGAACATGACGAGGGAATGCGAAAACCGGAATAACTTTGAGACATGATATGGAAATAAGTGTTATGAATCCTACCTGCGGACAGCGAGCAAGACTCGATCGGCAAACCATAAAGCACACTGAATTTGATTTGAAGAAACAACAGACTCACGAACACGAGTGAGCTGGAATAGTCGGCCTGGTGACGTAACGAATCGCGCACTGGAACCAACAAAGAGCAGGGCTGAGTGGGCTGCTTAAAGTGGTTGTAAAGTCTGATGTTTTTTTCCCCTTAATGCATTCTATGCATTAAGGGGAAAAACCTTTTCTAAATAGGGACCCCCCCCAGAGCCCCCCTTTTACTTACCTGAGCCCGTTCGTTCCTGTGGCTCCAGCCAATGTCACGGGTCCTCATAGGCCGGATTGATAGCCATTGGATCCCGCTGCTGTCAATCAGGTCCAGTGATGCGGGGGGGGGGGTGTGAGTCCTGCTGTTTGTGTGAATACACGCAAACAGCAGGACATGGGAGCGCCTCGGCACGTGTGACCCCAGGGAAGCTTTCCCTGACGGGTCACTCGATGCGAAGGAGGGCCCAGGAGTGTCACTGGAGGACCGCAGAAGAGGAGGTTCGGGGGCCACTCTATGCCAAACCACTGCACAGAGGAGGCATATATATATATAGTTTAAAGTTTTTTTTAGTGCAGCTCTGTCATTCTCACTTAGACAGACCCTGTGCATGTGCATGAATGCCCTGGAACAATTTGGGATCCATTGTGGCATTTTTGCACACATATGCGGTCCTGAAAACTTCATCCTGGGATTTCTACATCACGCATCTCAGGAGACAAATTGTGGAATCTGACACAGGTGCAGAAATGGTGCAGGGTCTCTTCCAGGTCCCATGTTTTCACATACAACATATATGAATTGAATTTACGATTGCAGTGCTGGAGAGAAACAGTATAGAGAGAACTTCCCCACAAGAAAGACAACACTGGACTCCATAGACTAGTAAGTACTGTATTTATTTTTCTTTTTATACAGGGACAAGTTTTAGATTTTAAATTTTTTAGTTTTGATTGTAAGGGTGGAATTCTTCTTTCAGGAGGGGAGCCTGTTCATTTCTTTCCATATATCAATGTGGGTTAGTGAGAAATGTGATGCCAAGTTTACTTTAGTCATTCAGCAGACATCTTTTTTTCTCTTGCATATAATTCAAAGTGAAGACAGCATAACTGAACATTCATTTTGCTAAGTAAGCAGGCTCTACTTCATGAGTAAATCAAGTCATATGAATCAAGCTTGTATTTTACAGTAAATGTGTCCTATTATCTGTCTTATTTTTCCTTATTTGCAGCACTTTGTTGTGTGATAGAATTGATAGATTATCCATTGGGGTATATTAATTCATATGATGTCTAGCCATCAGAACTGGGTATCAGATTTGGAGCAGGTTGGTTTATTATAATACCATTTTCCCAAATAGGAGTATTAGCCTTTGATGGCTCTGGACATAATAATCAGTTTGGAGTTTCCAGGAAATCTTGCCTCACTTGACTCGTGTACATTGTCATCAATTACCCAGGTATACCTTTGCACTAATTAAATGAATAAACCCCTCAGATTTACTGCTCTTTTTTGCTTTGTGCGTTCAGTCTCCAAGTGTTTTACCGAGCTATGGCTAATTACAAAAAAAAAGAAAATCCTTGGAGTAGTTAATGAGTTGATTCTTGGTAAAAGTCTGTTACATAAAATCAACAGCACCCTTGCTGAAAACACAATTATGCAAATTTCCTTCCAGTTTTATTTTCTCCGTTATTATACAGTAAATGACACCATAACAATAAAATAAGCTGTAGAAGTTATACTCTTTTTATGCTTGTGCCTTAAACTACTTTCTGATAAAGCATCATACATGAGATAATCACTGAATACTTTCTAAATTACATTTTTGCTTTGAAAATAATTGCTTTGTGCTCAAATGCTTTCCTGTTGCTTAATACACAGAGAGAGAATATGTATAGACACATAAACACTACGCTGGTCGGTCGGTGTTTGATGGTCGGAAGCATCCACAGAGATTTGTGAGTATTCGGAATACTGTTTTAAATACATTTTCTATTGCTATTAATACTGCGCAATGAAGTGTCTCTATGTAATATACTGAGAAGACATGCTCCAGTGAAAGTGTCTGGCATTGGATCTTCTGCCTTTATGGGTGTATGGAGATAATGTTGTGAATCATTATCAAAGCCCTTTTGACCATCTTCTAACGAAGTGGTCCAACGGTTGGGGTAAGAGGCCCCCTCGGATCCCCTCCTGCACTTTTGAGGATTTTATGCACTTTGTGGACTTTGTGCTTTGCTGGTTTTACTAGTGCAACACTAGAACTTTAAACACTTTTGCATTTATGTTTTTAAAATTTCTATTTGTTCTTATCAGGAATTTGTGCAAGCTGCTCATTTAGGTTTTGTTTTAGCGCAGGGTTTGTATTGTGTTATATATACAATATATATTGTGGGAGATTAGCTCGTGTGGATCTCTCTCTATACGATGTCAGGCTTGTCCCTGACACCTTCAAACAAAACAACTGTAAACCTTTTCTCTTGCGTCCCTAGAGCAACCAACTCTCCAGGTGTAGCTCTCCCAGTATGGCCATACTGAGTCCCAGGCCAGAGCACAACTGAGATCTCTTCATGGTTCTTTAAAGCAGCTTAAGAGGGATTTGGGTGGGCCAGAAACTCTGGGCCGGAACCAGCTCTGCCACAGTGGCTTGCAAAACCCGGGTTGGACTCTCACTAGTCCACTCCACATACCCCCCCTCTGCTCAAGCCCCTGCAGCTGAGCAACTGTCACACCCATACAGTGGACCCGGGAAAGGGCATTGCCATTATTTTGCAGCTTTCCCGCCAGTCTAAATGGCCTGCCCAATAAATAATACCTTAGGGCCTCCAAGGCCCATTTAATAGCGAGACATTCCTTCTCAATTATGGCATCATTTTTCTCATGCCGGTTTAATTTTGTTTCTGGCTTAGGTATACAACCAGGTGCTCCTCCCCATTCCTGATCTGGGACAATACAGCCCCTAGACCCACATCAGAGGCGTTGGTCTGCACCAAAAAGTCCTTGGTGAAGTCCAGGGTCACCAGCACCGGTTGTACAGAGGCCTTGATTCAACCTCTGAAATGCCTTCTCAGCTTCTGTGGTTCCACTTCACCATGACCGACCCCCTACCCCTTGTCAGGTCAGTTAGGGGGATGGCAATGGTGGCTTAGTCAGGTATGAAGTGCTTATAGTATCCCGTGATCCCCAGGAATGCCCGCACCTGCTTTTTTTGGTCAGAGGTTGGGACCATTTCTGGATTGCCTCCAGTTTGTTGGTTTGGGGTTTAACAAGTCCCCGACAGATAATGTGGCCAAGGTAGTTGGCCTCCTCTAGACTGATGGCACACTTTCTTGGGTTGGCGGTGAAACCCGCTTTCCTAAGGGAATCTATCACTGCTTGCACTCGGGGTAGATGCGATTCCCAATCTGAGCTGTGGATGACCACATCATCCAAGTAGGCGGCTGTGTAGGAGCTGTGCGGTCTTAGGGTTTTATCCATCATTTTTTGGAATGATGCAGGGGCACCGTGTAAGCCAAATGGCATTTGCTTGTATTGAAACAACCTTTCATGGTTAGAAAAAGCGGTCTTCTCTTTTGCTGTCTCTGTGAGGGGTATCTGCCAATAGCCCTTAGTTAGGTCTAGGGTTGTTATGTTCCATGCACCTCCCAATCGTTCTATAAGTTTGTCAATGCGAGGCATCAGGTATGCATCAAACTTGAACACGCTATTTAACTTTCTAAAGTCATTACAAAACCTTATAATGCCATTGGGCTTTGGGACCAGCACTATGTGACTCGACCATTCACTGTGGGACACCTCTATCACTTCCAATTCTAACATGGTTTTGATTTCCTTTGCCATGGCCTCTCATCTAGCCTCAGGGATTCTATAGGGCTTCAGATTTATGTGAGCACCTTGTTCTGTGATGATGTCATGCTGGATCACTGAGGTCAGTCCGGGTAAAGGGGAGAAAAAGTCTCTCTTTTTACTCACAAATTCCTTAAAGTCCTTTTGTTGGTCATTGGTACCCTATCCTTTTGGGGAGGGAAAACGGTCAGTAAACTCTCTCTGTCCTTCCATGGTTTTAAGAGATTAACATGGTAAATGTGCTCCAATTTTCTCTTCCCTGGCTGGTAAACTTTGTAGTTTACCTCTCCTATTCTTTCCCTAACCTCAAAGGGACCCTGCCACTTGGCCAGGAATTTACCTTCCGCAGTGGGGACTAGCAACAGCACTCTATCCCCGGGGTTGAAAGTTCGGGTCTTGGCACCCCGATTATATACCCTCCTCTGGGCTTCCTCCATATGTTTGCGTACAAGCGGCAGGACAGCTGCGATTCGATCCTGCATCAAGGAGACATGCTCAATGACACTCCTATATGGGATGGCCTCCCCTTCCCACGTTTCTTTTGCGACATCTAGCAGCCCCCTGGGATGTCTACCTGTTACATACCTGGGAGGTGAGCCAGACGGTAGAGGGAGACCTCTCCTACAACTCCGGCACACGGACTGCTGGGAGTGATACAGCAGTCATGGGAGTGCGGCGGGGTAAGAGTGCCTGATCAGTCCCGGGAACAGCGGAGCAGGAAACTGGATCAACCGACTGGACAGCAGAGCAGGATGCTGGATTAACTGACTGGACAGCAGAGCAGGATGCTGGAACAGACTGGCTGGACAGCAGAGCAGGATGCTGGAACAGATTGGCTGGACAGCAGAGCAGGATGCTGGAACAGACTGGCTGGACAGCAGAGCAGGATGCTCGAACAGACTGGCTGGACAGCAGAGCAGGATGCTCGAACAGACTGGCTGGACAGCAGAGCAGGATCAGGCAGGCTGGGTTGGCAACGAACAGGCAACAGCAGACAGACTGAGAAGACAAAGACAGGTCACAAGGCAAGCCGAGGTCAGGGCGGGCAGCGATCAGGCAGAGGTGAAGGATAATCCAGGTCAAGGTCACAAGGAACAGATACTGGAACACAGGTTACAGGAATGCAGAAGCTGCAGACCAAACAGCAAAGTGACGGTGCAGAAGTCCAGCTTAAGTAAGGCTTCTGGCACCAGCGTTCCTATCAGGCTCACATTGATGCGCGTGTGCACCAGAATGATCGGATCATTCCGTGGCCATCCTGACACTACCATACAAGAGTTCAAATGGGCCTATCAACTACTCACAAAGACCAACGAGTACGGGAGGCCAACAAGTGGGCCTCCTGGACCCAGTGGTACGATTCCTCCTCCTGAATAAGAATATCGACGCCTATAACCCACAAAATTTCTCCTCACAGACCTAAGAAAATGAACAACTGCTCTGAGACTTGTCCTTCCTTGTCATCCTGCTCTTCTCTTTCCTTCTGCCTAACCCTAATCACCTCCCCTTCTTCCCTATACTACATACTCTCTACAATTTTGAAGAACTGTTTCAACTCCATTGTTTACTAGGGTCACAGACTCTAAAGTTTGTTAATTGATAGTTACAGCTATCTCTTAGATATAATCAATATGGATGAGGGGGAGGGGCCACACCACAGAGCGCAGTTTGAGCCCAGTAGGGGTGCCTGAGGTGAGGTCCCACCGCCACCTTCCGAAACCGGTACTGAATGACAGGCAGGATGTTTAAACCTGTATGGTTGTGATTTGAGAGATATCCACCCTCAAACATGTACTACCAAACGTTTCATTGTGGTATTATCTACCCTAGTAGTATCTTGTATCTTGTATTTTATATCTTTACCTTTGTAATTTACAAAACTACAATAAAAACATTTTAAAAAAAAGAGCTCAAATGGGGAGTAACCCGTAGACGCCTGTGGAACCTCTCGTATGGCAAACGTGAGATATGGTAGTAAAAAATCCAAGTTTCTCCCATCTTTGTCGACCACCTTTTTTAACATACATTTGAGGGTTTTATTCAATTAAATCTCTCCACAAGGCCATCCATTTCGGGGTGGTAGACAGAGGTACGGAGATGGGAAATTTTGTACAACTTGTACAGTTTCTTAGTAACCCTGGACATGAAGGGGGTGCCCTGGTCCATTAAAATCTCATCGGCTTATGTAGATTTTGCTCCCTACTACAGTTCCACCTTTTCATGTATTTCCTCTGCATTGCACTCTGTTTGATGTTCTGGAATGGTGGATCAGCGAGCCCACACCACAATCTACTGGTAGATTGCGATCTACAGGTTGCTGACCCCCACTGTTGGGAATTTTTTTTAGCTAATCTTTAGTTTTAACAGATTTATTCTAAAAAGCAAAAAATGCAAAGACTAATGTCAATTTACATTTTAGCTTTTTTAAGATAGATTGTTGAAATATGAATTCTGATTGGTAGCTGTAGGTTGCTGTTGTTTGTTTAGCTAAGAAGACTCTTTTTATTCAATTATTTAATCAGGAGATGTCATATTTGCAGCACATAAAACCTATAAAAGTTAATTACATAGCACAGAATTGTACAAGTTACCATAGTGATTGGTGAAGAGCAGTTATTTGAAATCTCAAAGACAACCACTCATACACAAAGATCTTCTAATTCGTAAATGCAAAGAAAGTCACCAACAGATCAATTGACTTCCTTTAATGTTCCATTATTAGAAAAAAACAGAAACAGTGAAAAATGGTATACTTACCCGGTATGGAGGGAAAATGATCAAGGCAAATGTTGGCAAGGTTAGCATGAAAAGCTTACTGGTTTTAAAACTTTAAGTGACACTAAACTATAGTCTTATTCTCCAAAAGTAATCTATACACATCTACTGCTTAATGGCCCTGTAATCTAATTTCATGATCTTGTTCCTTATTGTGTTTTTCTGCCTCCTTGTAATGTCCTCAGTGAGTTCCCAAGCCTCTCTTTTTCCGCTTACCTCTGTTTGTTTGGAAGGAGTAGTGCATGTTAGTTGTGGTCATGTGCACTGGCTCTATGCATACTACACATTCACACATCGCATAGTCCATAATTTCTAGGCTATCTTAGGAGTGAGCAAGAGAGGGTGGCTAAATTTTTATATACAGTGGGACTATGGAGAACAAAAGTAGACATTCTCTAACCAGTTCGATCACAGCAGCAAAAAAAAGGAATTTGGAAATTTGAAGGAGGCTGAGAGAAGGTGCTTTTTTTAAGGATACATACTACACTTGAATATATATATATATATATTTAAACCAGAGTTTAGTGTCACTTTCAGTTTAATGTGAAATGAATAGAGTTGAGCGAACTTCTATAAGTCCGGGTTCTGCTGGTTCGGCCGAACTTCGGGACAAAGTCCGGGTTCGGGTCCGGACAGAACCCGAACTTTGTCCCGGACCCCGAACCCCATTGAAATCAATGGGGACACAGACTTTTAGGCACAAAAATGGCTGTAAAATAGTCCTGGAAAGTCCTAGAAGTCTGCAAAAGGAAGGAAATGGGGATAAGGGTGGGACAAGTGACCTACAAAGAAATGGGGACAGGGAAATAACTTTAAATATTTTTAAAAAAATAAAAACATAAAAAAGCAAAAATGGAGGTGAATGTGGATCATGTTCAAACTGGGTCTGAAAAGTATTAATTAACGGTAGAGGCCATATAACTGTTCTAAAATCATCTTCAAACTGTGTCCAAAAAGTATAAATAAGCCGGGAGAACCCATATCACGGTTCTGCAAACATCTGGAAACTGTGTGTGTCACTATAAATATAACCGGGAATAACTGAACATCTGTTCTGCACACATCTGTAAAGTCTGTGTGTCACTTTAAATATAGCCGCTAATAACTGAACATCTGTTCTTCACACATATGTAAAGTCTGTGTGTCACTTTTAATATAGCCGCTAATAACTGAACATCTGTTCTGCACACATCTGTAAAGTCTGTGTGTCACTTTTAATATAGCCGCTAATAACTGAACATCTGTTCTGCACACATCTGGAATGTGTGTGTGAAACTACAGCATAGAGAAGAACAGGTATATGGTTTTGCTCTGCTATAGTTTCAAACCCAGTTTGCAGATGTTTGCAGAACGGTGGGACCTGGAGGAGGGATGGGCTGGGAGTTGTGGCCCATTAAAGGCCCAGCTAGCACTCAGGTACTTTTGCTACACATTCAGGGACCCATGATCCCTGGCTTGTAATGGGTGCTCCGGGGATTCTGCTGAGAATAGGCCTTGCCGTGTGCTAGCCGCGGTGAAGAGAAAGGAACAGAGAAGCTTGATAAATTCCCTTTCAAGCTGGAAACTAAGTTCAGGGCTGGAGAGAAGTAATGGAGTGACAATTTACTAAGTTCAGTGCTGGAGAGAGAACTATAGGAGAAATGGTCAGCAAGTTAAGTGCTGGAGAGTTGTGAGGAGTAACAGTCTGCAGAGGGATAGTCTGCAGTGAAAGTGTGCATATACAGAACAGTATATGGAGTTCTTGTACTATAATTCTTTGGGTATCCCACAGTCATCCCTTATCCCCATCCAAGTTTTTTCCCCTAAATAAAACAACAAAAACAAGAGCCGGTCTTGTAAGTGTCTACAGATGTGTGAAATATGGTGTGATTGAGGGCAGCTATAAGGTGAATCACTACTACCAGCCACTCTCAAGGGAGCACATGGCTACATACCTTAGGCATAAAAGTTGGTATTATAAACTTTTATAGTGACAACAAAGTACAAATGGCTTGCAATTTCACTTTGTAACATCACTGAATATAATAAACACAATAAAAACATATATAATAACTACATGACATCGGGGTTCAATAAAACCAGGTGCTAGGCTTGCAGTCAGCAATGTCAGAAATATGAAGAACACATGATAGAAGAGATTTCCAGTGCCTGGGATAACCAGTATGGTCAAGTGCTTGCAGCAACTACATGAAAAAGCAAAGACACCTACCCCATACCTGGAAGAGGGTGAGTAAATAAAAGGGGCTCCTCTTGCATTTCCTACCCGACACTTCTGAAGGTGGTAACAGAGAGTGTGAGGACACAGATTGGCACAAGTGCCAGAGTTGCAGGCAGTACCAGACCTGTGTTGATGCCAGATGTGTGTAGCAGAGGACTGAGGATCATGGAGCAGGATTCAAGTGGAGGAACACCATGGTACCCAGGCAGGTTATAGGAATTAGGTTGAGGCCCTCACCAAGGGTGGATACAGTAAAGCAATTGGATGTCAGATCACCCCAGACTGCTTAGGCATGCCTTTCCTCCAGCTTCCCCGGAGCTGCATCACTCACCGCTGTGACTTGTAGTTCCTCCCAGAGATCTCCCCAATAGTGCTCTCTTCGCTGTCCTTTCCACTCTCCTTATGCCTGCCATCGGATTCTCACTCCATTCGGCTGCACCCAAGCTCTCCCCGGCCACGTCCACCCCCTCCCCAAACTAGGAGATCCTCCAGGCCATGACAGCCCTGCACTATCTCATCTCTGCTCTCTCAAACTCCACACCGAATCCCCCCCCCCCACTGGGCTGACCCAGAGTATTGAGGAGGCCTGCCCCCTGCCAATCCAGATTGGGGATTGATCAGGGCTCCTCAGAATACTCCTGATGGCTACACCCCCCTCCCACCTCTCTTTCCAGTACTTTCCACCAGCCTCTGGAAAGAAGTGGGAGGAGCTGGTGACCTCATCTGCGAATCATCCCAGTCCTACCTGAGCCACTCCCAGCCCAGAAATAATCAAAACAACCAGGCCTGCAAGCTCACCAGGCCTGGCCTAACAAAAATCCTGATTCCTAGCACCTACCTACAATAGAGGGCACTACACAACGAATAGACAAATAAAGAAATAAAATCAAAATTCCATAGATGTATAATGGCCAGTTAGAAATGATTCAAAACATATATGTCAACACGGAGGGGCTACCGTTGATACTCAATTGTTACCTGTGCCACATGTACTGTAGGATGTACTGTATGTGCAACTTTACAGGCACCATATACAAAGGTAAGTATTATAAAAATTACAAATTTTATTTAAATATATTTTTTTTTATATGTGTGTTTTAAAAAATATTTAAATAAAATGTGTAATTTTTATAAATCTTACCTCTGTGTATGGTACCTGTAAAGTCCCACATACATCCTTTTTCATTTTGTCCTATAATGGCCAGTTACTTTTTGGAACAATACTGTAAAATTACAAATAATTAGAGTTGAGCGAACCTCTGAAAGTTCGGGTTCTGCTGGTCCGGCTGAACTTCGGGACAAAGTCCAGGTCCGTGTCCGGACGGAACCCGAACGATCGCACGGACAACGAACCCCATTGAAATCAATGGGGACCCGAACTTTTAGGCACAAAAATGGCTGTAACAAAGTCCTGGAAAGCCCTAGAGGGCTGCAAAAGGAAGTAAAATGGGGGTAAGGGTAGGGCAAGTGCCCTACAAAAAAATGGGGACAGGGAAATAACTTTAAATATTAAAAAAAAAATAAAAACATAAAAAAAGCAAAAATGGAGGTGAATGTGGATCATCTTCAAACTGTGTCTGAAAAGTATTAATTAACGGTAGAAGCCATATAACTGTTCTAAAATCATCTTCAAACTAGGGCAAGTGCCCTACAAATAAATGGGGATAGGGAAAATAAATTAAAATCAAGTAAAAAAATGGGAAGGGGGGTGGATGTGGAGTAGGAGCCTAGAGGTTGACTAGGCCGTGACCGTGGCAGTGTAGGTGCTGTCTCTTA
>BLSH010207941.1:164794-181556 GCA_018402905.1 Glandirana rugosa | reverse complement strand
TCCTTCTTTAGAGAGTCGAGACAGAACAAGTTAGGGAAAGTACAGTACAAGGCTACAGTCCTCTAGGTGGGGATTTCAACCTCGCCCTAAATCCTCTTATAGATACCTCGAACGGTACCTCGGCTTTGCCCTTCCGGGCGCTGCGGCAGATTAAAACCCAACTCCAACTCCTCGATCTACATGATACATGGAGAACGCAACACCCTGACGAGAAGGACTTTACCTTCTTTTCTGCCCCACACAATAAGTACAGCAGAATAGATTACTTATTTGTAACTCAAAACGACCTAACATACCTTTTGAACACCTCCATTGAAACTATGGTGCTTTCTGACCACCATCCAATAACGATGACCCTAACTTTCCCTGAAAGGACCCCCCTAACTAAGATTTGGCGTCTAGACTCCTCCCTCCTGACATCGGAACATGACATGAAAGGGATTGAACAAGACAGAGCTGAGAGATTTCTTCCTACTTAATGACACGCCTGAGGTGAATCCACTTACTCAGTGGGAGGCACACAAATGTGTCATTAGGGGTAAATGTATAGCCCTTAAAACAGCCCTTAAAAAAGCCCGACAAGCGATGATTAACGATCTCTCAAATAAGATCAGAGTTCTAGAGCGCATGCACAAACAATCTCAGGCCCACAACACCTATCTGGAGCTAATCCAAACCAGACAACTCCTACTAGAGGAACTTAATTGGGGAACCCGCCGCAAACTCACTCTTGCCCAGAAACTCTATTATGAGCAAGGGAACAAGAGCGGAAGACTCTTAGCTAAAGCCCTCCATGCCCGAAAGGCCGATTCCCGCGTGTATCTATTAAAGGATACACAAGGTCGCTCCATATCTACAAATGAGGAGATAGCAGGCCTGTTCGAACACTTTTACAAGGGACTGTACAACCTCCCCTCTCCACGAGCGGTCACTGGGGCAAACCAAACGCACGCAAACTTAATCCAAGACTTCCTCCAAACCTATGGCCCGAAACCTATTCCTGTTCCAGACAGGGAACAGTTTGATAAGCCCATCTCAGCTGAAGAATTTAAAGTGGCAGTGAAACAACTTAAAACTGGGAAAAGTCCAGGCCCAGACGGTTTCACTGCAGCCTATTTCAAAACATTTGCCGATATACTCACGTCCCCATTCCTAAAAGCATTCAATACCCTACACCCTCAAGCACCCCAGCAACACAGATTACTAGAGGCCCATATAACCGTAGTCCCCAAAGAAGGCAAAGACACAACGGCAGTGACAAATTACAGACCGACATCCCTCCTGAATGTGGATATAAAAATTTTCGCTAAAATACTGGCCAACCGTCTCTTACCTTTCCTAGCCCAATTAATCGATAATGACCAGGTAGGCTTTATCCCTGGCCGGGAAGCCAGGGATAATACAACTAAAGCCCTCAATATTCACCACTGGTTAACAACGACGCAACAGAAAGGTTTCCTTCTCTCATTGGATGCGGAGAAGGCATTCGACAGGCTGACCTGGGACTACCTGGAAGCGGTCCTTGAACACATAGGCATTGGTTCACGGTCATTACAATTTATTATGTCTCTTTATACAACGCCAACGGCTAGAATAAAAGTCAACGGTCACCTGTCGAATGCCTTCCCCATCCGCAATGGAACCAGACAAGGATGTCCCCTTTCTCCGATCTTATTCGTACTCACCCTGGAGCCATTCCTGCGTCACCTTAGAGCCAATCCCGACATTCAAGGAATAGCAATCAGAGACCGTACGTTTAAGCTAGCGGCATTTGCCAATGATATCCTTTTGTTCCTTCAAAACCCACTAATCACTATACCAAATCTACTGAAGGAGTTTGATTTCTTCCGCCAAATATCCAACCTGAAAATAAATTACGCCAAATCATATGCGTTAAATGTCACACTTTCGGATGAGGAAGTAAGACTCTGCACCATGAACTTCCCCTTCAAATGGCAATCCCATGAGATTACGTACTTAGGTATACATTTAACGACACGTCTCTCAGACCTATTCCAAAAAAAAATCTACACATACTTAAATCCATCACGGCTGATTTCCAGAAGTGGGACAAACCGACATTCTCTTAGTTTGGTCGTGCGGCCATCCTCAAAATGAATGTCCTCCCAAGACTGCTCTATGTCCTGCAAGCTCTCACAATCAAACTTCCGGGAAGCTTTTTCGCAGCCTATAATCGACTGTGTCTGAACTTCCTTTGGAAACAGAAACGCCCAAGGGTGAGCTACGACCAATTGATTAGGCCGAAAGAAAAAGGTGGAATAGGCCTTCCATATCTCAAACATTATTATATAGCCACCCATCTGACGAGGGTGATAGATTGGAGAGTCCATGATGAGCTCAAGGACTGGGTCAGTCTTGAATCTTCCTTTTCTCCCATACCCGTGAAGCTAACACCGTGGATCCCCCTGGCGCACCTCCCACAGGCAATTAAGAGACATCCACTGATCGGCCCGACGTTACAATGCTTCAGAGAAGCTTGTTTGAAAGGGAACATCTCGACTACACCAGGACCGTTAACGCCGATCCGACATAACGCTGCATTTCCCCCGGGCCTTCACGGGAACTTTATAACCGACATACGGCCACACCCCGAAATGCATGCATTCCAGTTTTACGACGGAGAAAAGCCCCTTGACTGCACCCAGCTGATAACCAGGGAGGAACAAAGCTATTTCCCCCACTGGGCCTACCTGCAAATACGCCATTTCCTGAGGGATCTTTCAGACAAAGTCTCCCTGTCAAGACCGCTCACTCCATTTGACACACTATACATGCAAAACTCCCCACAGCGACATATGGTATCAACACTACACTCAATGCTATTTGCCAACACACCCGCCAACCTAGGGAAAGCCTGTAAGACTTGGGAGAGGGATTTACAGATAGACATTTCAGAAACCCAATGGGAACGCATCTATGCCTTGGCCCACAGGGGGGAAAATAACTACAAAACACTAACCAGGTGGTATCGTACACCTGCTCTATTACATAAATTCAACCCCTCCATCCCAGATACATGCTGGAGATGTCTAGAGGAAGGGGGAACGCTGATACATATATGGTGGTCATGCCCCAAAATTCGCCCCTTCTGGGCCAAGGTTAGAGAGATCACGGAACAGGTCACTACCGTACGGGTGGAACTCTCTCCAGCCCATTTATTACACCACGTCCTGGTACCCATGCGCTCGTACTGCAGATCTCTTACTATGCACATGGTCAACTCTGCAAAATTATGCATACCAAGACACTGGAAATCTCAACACGCACCGACAGTCCCAGAATGGCTTCACCGTATTCATAAAACAGCCGAGATGGAGGAACTAATCCAGATAGCTAAAGATACACCAGCTAAATACACCCACACCTGGGCATGCTGGACGCATTTTGTAACCACAGATAGGTATAAAGAACTTATATCACCCAGAGCTCTAAACGTTCCACCCTGAATCTAATATTACTCAGCAATTCGGACACAGACACGTCCCTCTGCCTTCCTTTATTCTACCGAGTCCGTGGAGGGAGAGACCCCCGACCCCAAACAGGGGAAGAAGTCGAGGACTCGCCCACCTATGCCTAAAAGAGGAGACCCACGATGACATAGAGGTCGTAACATGAATCTAGTGACCCTCTAGTTATGACTCATGACCTTCCCTGGGCTGTCGTGGAGACGGGAAGGACGGATAACACCCACCCCTATGCCCAGGCTCTCCCCTTTCCCGCTCCCCTTTCCCTTCTCCCCCCCTTCTAACCTGACTACACCCCATTATTTCCTCCATACCCCCCCCGCCCTACCCTTGTCAGTTTAATGAGTTGCACCTACCCACCCACAATTCGGGCCACCGAACGCGAGGCCAACATAAAGTTCTCTCCCCACGTAGATGGGAAAGAGACCACGTGCTCACCTTAACCCTGTGCTAACTTATCTTAACCAGACACCAAGACATAGAAGAAACTTTACCACTCCTAATACGCACGAATTACAGTTTGGCCTACGCCTTCAGATGACCTCCTACGGGTGTGAGCCCAGGTGACCACGAGCCATCCAGATATAGAGGTATCTACTTATATGATGCCCTTTTATTCAACCTGAGGATTTACCACTCTGCTTCTTTTCTTTATTTTATTATATAGAATCACACTCAGACCGCACACATCAATGGTGTCACTATAATACTCTGTTATGTTATTATACGTTTATAATGTCTCTACCTGCCCGATACATGATCCTAGACAACGGTGCAATTTAATTTTGTTTTTCTGTATCATTTATGTTATTATATACCTCTAATAAAGCTTTTATTGGAAAAAAAAAAAAAAGAAATGAACTCTGGACCTTTTATCTGCTCCTTGTAAATGGGATAATGAGGGAATAACACACACCTGGCCATGGAACAGCTGAGCAGCCAATTGTCCCATTACTTCTGGTCCCTTAAAAAGTGGGAGGCACATATACAAACTGTTGTAATTCCTACACCGTTCACCTGATTTGGATGTAAATACCCTCAAATTAAAACTGAAAGTCTGCAGTTAAAGCACATCTTGTTTGTTTCATTTCAAATCCATTGTGGTGGTGTATATAGCCAAAAAGATTACAATTGTGTCGATGTCCCAATATTTATGGACATGACTGTAAATTATAGGTATTGGAATGTCCTTGACAATTTGGCTGTTAATGATAAATTTCGTATTTAAGTTCACTAACAGCCAAATTTGAAAGGAAATTCCAATACCTATAATATAATAGTTATTTGTTAGTTAGGTATTATTTCACATTTTCTTTCTTATTGTCGAATTTCCGAATCTCCGAATTTTCAACTTCAAATTTTCAGATTTTTTACTTCCGAATTTCCGACTTTTTGAATTTCGGCATTTTCAAATTCAAAATTACAGAATTCGAGAATTTCTGAATTTCGAATTCCAAGTTTCTGATTTTCTGATTTCTGAATTTTCGCAAATTTACTAAAAAATAAAAAATTGAACGGAAGGAAAACTAACAAATTTTGCGGCCGTGCACATATCTACTAGAGACGTTTTTAGTACAAGTCACTAGGTATCACTCAACGTAGCACAGCACTTTCTAATTATTTTCTACATTTATACAATTTAGTCAAATTGTGATGCTTGCAGCTGTCTACTTTAATCGCGCAGTATCGTTTTAGGTATTAGTAATCATATTGCTGACTATTGCTGATTTCCTTCAAAAATTGTATGCAAGTGCACCTAAAAGAATTGATGCTGTTTTGAAGCCAAAGGGTATTCAAATATTAACTTATTTTTAGATTTAGATTTTTCTTCTGTTTGCTCACTCTGCATTTTTTAAATTGATAAAAATAAACAAGAAAAATCTATTTTTGAATGCAATCATACTTTACATTTTTTTCTTAACACCTGCCTAAAACTTTTGCTAATGAGACAGTAAAATGTTAAAGTCAAATATTTCCTTTAAAAAAGATTAATTAATGTGTCAACATTCAAACTGTCAATATTTCTGGTGAATTACATAGTTACATAGTTGGTAAGGTTGGAAAAAGACCCAAGTCCATCCAGTCCAACCTGTGTGTGTGTGCTTATATGTTAATATGTATATTAACATATAAGTATATAACATATAATATAGATATATGTATATTTTTTTAAATGATTGATGCTCCCCGCTGAAACCACTGCTTGTGGAAGAGAATTCCACATCCTTACTGCTCTTACAGTAAAGAATCCTATACGCAGTTTATGGGCAAACCACTTCTCTTCTAATTTTAGGGAATTGCCGCGTGCATTTTTAAATTCTCTTTCATTACCTTTCACAGTGGGGTCGCCCGTACAGTATTTGTACCTTGAAATCAGATCCCCTCTCAAGCATCTTTTCTCCAGACAGAGTAAGTTCAATGCTTGTAGTCTTTCCCCATAGTTGAGATCCTCCAGTCCCTTTATTAATTTTGTTGCCCTTCTCTGGACCCTCTCCAGTTCCAGCACACAGGGCCGGACTGGCCCACCGGGATATCGAGACATTTCCCAGTAGGCTGCCTGCCCTGGGGCCACATTGAGCTGTGGCTGCAGTGTGTACCATGCCCACAGACTCTGACATCTCCTGTACCATGCCCACAGTCTCTGACATCTCCTGTACCATGCCCACAGTCTCTGACATCTCCTGTATCATGTCTGCAGCCCCTGACATCCCCTGTACCATGCCCACAGCCTCTGAAATCTCCTGTGGCTGCATGAGGCAGTGAGGCTGCATTGATGGGCACAGTGAGGCTGCATAGATCTCTTGTACCATGTCTGCAGTCTCTGACCATCTCTTGTACCGTGTCTGCAGTCTCTGACCATCTCCTGTATCATGTCTACATTCTCTTACCATCTTTAGTATCATGTCCTCAGTCTCTAACCATCTCCTGTAGCATGCCCGCAGCCTCTGACATCTCCTGTATCATGTCTGCAGCCTATGACATCTCCTGTACCATGCCCGCTGCCTATGACATCTCCTGTATCATGTCTGCAGTCTCTGACATCTCCTGTATCATGTCTGCAGCCTCTGACATCTCCTGTACCATGCGCCCGCAGCCTCTAACCATCTCTTGTATCATATCCGCAACCTCTGACTATCTCTTGTCTTATATCATGTCTCTGAGGGAGTCTGGAGAGGAGTCAAGAGTGGGAGCGCTGCCAGGATGGGGGTCATGGCAGAAGTCAGACATGTGTGGACTGTGGAGAGGAGACTATAGTATTAAACTAGAGCCACCAAGCTGGTGCCGACTGACTGAGCCCTGCACAGAGCACCTGAGAGGAGGTCAGTGACAGCGTCGCCAGGCCATTCTGAGGGGGGTCACTGATGTAAGGAGGGGAGTGAATACAATAATGTAAGGGGGCACTGATATAATGGTTTTCCCCCTTAAGACCAACCCCCCATTACCTTAGTGTATTCTTTCTGCGGAAGGCAGTCTCTGGTCACCAGAGTCCCCCCCCCCCCACACAGTCCCAGAGTCTCTGGTGTCCCCCTTGATGATTGCTCCAATTTTACCCCTTTTAACTGAAATTTGCTGTTATATGTGCATATAGAGCCCTATGTGCTTTCATATCTGTTGTATCTATATATAATAAACTCTTTAAATGTGCTTTAAAATGCATGGTTTTCCCTTTTATGAACAAGAAAATAATGATGTTATGCTGTTGGGCTAGTATAATAATGCCACGGGGCTAGTATGAAATTATTTACAGGGTTTTTATTCCCAGTCTGGCCCTGCCAGCACATCCCTCCTGAGGACTGGTGCCCAGAATTGGACGGCATACTCAAGATGCGGCCAGACCAGAGTCTTGTATAGTGGTAAAACTATCGCTTTATCTCTGGAGCTAATCCCCTTTTTAATGCATGCCAATATTCTGTTGGCTTTGCTTGCAGCAGCCTGGCATTGCATGCCATTGCTGAGCCTGTCATCTACTAGGACCCCCAGGTCCTTTTCCATCCTAGAGTCCCCCAAAGGTTCTCCTCCTATCGAGTAAACTACATATTTTCGGCACCCAAATGCATTATTTTACAATTTCCAATACTAAACCTTATTTGCCTTGTAATTGCCCACCCCATTAATTTGTTTAGATCTTCTTGTAAGGTTTCCACACCTTGCGTGAAAGTTATTGCCTTGTTTAGCTTTGTATCGTCCGCAAATACGGTAATTGAGCTGTTTATCCCATCCTCCAGATAATTTATGAATAAATTCAATAGGATTGGTCCCAGGACAGAACCCTGGGGGACCCCACTTTCCACACCAGACCATTCCGAGTACTCCCCATTTATCACCACCCTCTGGAATCGCCCCTGTAGCCAGCTTTCTATCCATGCACTCGCCCTTTGATCCATGCCGACAGACCTTATTTTGTACAGCAAAAGTTTATGGGGAACTGTATCAAATGCCTTTGTAAAATCCAGGAACACCTCATCTTCATAGAAGGTTAATAGATTGGTCTGGCAAGAATAATTCTTCATGAATCCATGCTGATTACTGCCAATGGTACTGTTCTGATTAGAGTTGAGCGAACACCTGGACGTTCAGGTTCGGAGGGTCCGAACGAACTTTGGGAAAAAGTCCGGGTTCGGCACCGAACGTTGCCCGAACTTTATCCTGGACCCCGAACCCCATTGAAGTCAATGGGGACCCGAACTTTTAGGCACAAAAATGGCTGTAACAAAGTCCTGGCAAGGGCTAGAGGGCTGCAAAAGGAAGCAAATGGGGGTAAGAGTAGGGCAAGTGCTCTACAAAAAAATGGGGATAGGGAAAATAAATTAAAATCAAATAAAAAAAAATGGGAAGGGGGGTGGATGTGGAGTAGGAGCCTAGAGGTTGACTAGGCCGTGACCGTGGCCGTGTAGGTGGAAGTGGCGGTGGTCGAGGAGGAGGTAGCCAACACTGTTTTTTTTTTGTTTGTTTATAATTGGTGTATCCCCTAAAATATTGAGGCCTATTCAAAAAAACAAGTATACGAATGGCTGTGTGAGTCCGGTCTAAATGTTTATTCTGCACAAGGTACAGACAAGTCTTGTGTGATCCATGCCTTGTTTCATTTTAATAAAGGTTAGCTTGTCCACGTTGGCTGTGGACAGGCGGCTGCGCTTGTCTGTGATAACGCCCCCTGCCGTGCTAAACACATGTTCAGACAATACACTGGCTGCAGGGCAGGCCAGCACCTCCAAGGCATAAAGGGCAAGCTCAGGCCATGTGGTCAATTTGGAGACCCAGAAGTTGAATGGGGCAGACTCATCAGTCAGTACATGTAGGCATTTGCACACATATTCTTGCACCATGTTGCTGAAATGCTGCCTCCTGCTAAGACGTTGTCTATTAGCTGGTGGTGCTGTTTGTTGTGGCGGGCTGCTGACAAAGCTTTGCCACATTTCGGCCATGCTAACCCTGCCTTCTGAGGTGCTGGCGGTGGCACAGCTGTGTTGGTGGACTCTTCCTCCTCCTCCTCCTCTGCCTTCACCTGAGCCCCCGGTGTCATTTGGGAATGCCCTCAGCAGCGCCTCTACCAGTGTGTGCTTGTAGTCGCGCATCTTCCTCTCACGCTCCAGTGAGGGAATTAAGGACGGCACGTTGTCCTTGTAATGGGGATTCAGCAGGGTAGCCACCCAGTAATCAGAAGAAGTTACAATGTGGGCAACTCGGCTGCCGTTGCGCAGGCACTGCAGCATGTAGTCGGCCATGTGTGCCAGGCTGCCCAGAGGCAAAGGCAAGCTGTCCTTTGTGGGAGGTATATCATCTGTGTCCTCTGTATCCCCCAGCCACGCTCCAGTGATGCCCACGAGCTGCGTTGGGTGCCACCCTGCTGCAATTCCTCCTCCTCCTCATCTTCCTCGTCCTCCTCCTCCTCCAGAACTGTGCCCTGGCTTGAATATTTTTGACCTGGCCTATGCTGGTGCAGGAACCCACCCTCCGAGCCACTTGTGAATGACTGGCCTGATAACTTGAAATGACCCCTCTTCCTCCTCCTCCTCCTCATCCTCCTGTGCCACATCCTCTTCCATCATGACCCGAAGTGTTTTTTCAAGGAGACATAGAAGTGGGATAGTAACGCTGAGAACAGCGTCATCGGCACTGGCCATGTTGGTGGAGTACTCAAAACACTGCAATACGCTACACAGGTCTCGCATGGAGGCCCACTCATTGGTGGTGAAGTATTGCTGTTCCGCAGAGCGACTGACCTGTGCGTGCTGCAGCTGAAACTCCACTATTGCCTGCTCATGCTCGCACAGTCTCTCCAGCATGTGCAAGGTGGAGTTCCACCTTGTGGGCACGTCGCATATGAGGCGGTGAGCGGGAAGGCCAAAGTTCCGCTGCAGTGCAGACAGGCTAGCAGCAGCAGGGTGACAACGCCGAAAGTGCGCACAGATGGCCCGCACTTTATGCAGCAGCTCTGACATATCTGGGTAGTTTTTTTAGAAAATTCTGTACCACCAAATTCAGCACATGCGCCAGGCAAGGGATGTGCATCAAACCGGCTCGGCCCAGAGCCACTACGAGATTTTGGTCATTGTCGCACACCACCAGGCCGGGCTTGAGACTCAGTGGCAACAACCACTCATTGGTCTGTTGTTCAATGCCCGTCCACAGCTCCTGCGCAGTGTGGGGTTTATCCCCCAAACATATCAGTTTTAAAACAGCCTGCTGTCGTTTCCCCCTGGATGTGCTGAAGTTGGTGGTGAAGGTGTTACGCTGAGCGGATGAGGGGGTGGTAGAGGAGGAGGAAGCGCAGTAGGAGGAGGAGGCAACAGGAGGCAAAGAGAAATGCCCTGCAATCCTTGGTGGCGGAAGGACATGAGCCAAATGGCTAGCCGGCTCAGGCCCACCCACCACAACATTTGCCCAGTGTGCAGTTAGCGAGATAGATCGTCCCTGCCTGTGCTTACGGGTCCATGTATCAGTGTTTATGTGGACCTTGCCACAGATGGCGTTGCGCAGTGCACACTTGATCTTGTCCCCGACTTGTTTGTGCAGGGAAGGGATGGCTTGTCTGGAAAAGTAGTGGTGGCTGGGAACCACCTACTGTGGGACAGCCACCGCCATCAGGTTTTTGAAACTGTCCGTGTCCACCAGACGGAATGACAGCATTTCAAAGGCCAGGTATTTTGAAATGCTGGCATTCAGGGCCAGGGATCGCGGGTGGGTAGGGGGGTACTTCCTCTTTCTCTCCAGTGTTTGGGAGATGGACAGCTGTAAGCTGCCATGGGACCATGTGGAAATGCTTGGGGACGGTGGCGGACATGGTGGCGTTGCTGTCAAATCATCTGTTTGCTGGGTGGCAGGTGACACTCTCACTTTAGAGGTGGAGGAAGAGGCTGAGGCAGCAGCAGAAGAGGAAGCAGGAGGAAGCCGAGACCTTTCTTGGATTTTGAGGTAATTATTCCAATGCAGCTTGTGCCTTGAATTTAGGTGCCTGGTCATGGGGGTTGTGCTCAGGTTGAGAACATTTATGCCCCGGCTCAGGCTATCATTGCACAGCGTGCAAATCACTCGTGTCTTGTCGTCAGCACATTGTCTGAAGAACTGCCAGGCGGGGGAACGCCTTTGTGCTGCCTTTGGTGTGCTAGGTCCCTGGGTGCAGTGGGTAGTAGCAGGCCTACTGTCTAGGGGACGCTTGCTCTGCTTTTGCAACCTGCTTCATCTTTTGCTGTGCTGGTGCCTCTGTGCGACCACCACCTCTTCCTCCAAACTGCACTCGTCACTCGCATGACCCTCATTCCATGTGGGGCTAGGACCTCATCATCCTCCACATCATCTTCCACCCACCCTTCATTACTGCCCTCCTTGTCAGTCTGCACACTGAGGAAAGCTGCAGCAGTTGGCACCTGTGTTTCATCATCATCAGAGATGTGCTGCGCTGGTGTTTCCATGTCCTCATCCTGCAACAGAAGTGGTTGGGCATCGGTGCACTCAATGTCTTCCACTTCTGGGGCAGCGCTATATGGGTGGCCCACGGAAAGCACACCAGGAGAGTCATAAAAAAGCATAAGAGTCTCTTGCAGGACTTAGGGCTCAGACTGCTTGGCTAATTTACAAGGGGCTGAGGTGAAAGACAGATGGCCATGGGGTTCAGGTGCCAACTCTGAGCTTTCATCAAGGGACCGGGAGGGAGACAATGTGAAGGAACTGGAGGCATTGTCAGCCACCCAATCTACTATCGCCTGTACTTGTTCTGGCCTCAACAATCGTTGAGGGGCATTTGTGCCTACCATATACCGGTGAAGGTTCTGTTGGGTACCTGAGGAAGGTGTTTCCCTTGTGCATGTAGCTGGCACACCTTGGCCACGTCCTCTCCTTTCAACAGGAGCTTCACCAACACCACCAACACCAGCAGCATCAGCATCACCAGCAGCACCAGGACCACCATGACCACGTCCCTTATTTGCTCTCCTCAGTGTGCCCGCAAATGTACTATGTAGCCCTATGTAAGTATTTATTAATACCAATTAATACCTTTTTTTTTCTTGTCAAAAAGATTTATTGAAGTTTACAGAAAGGAGTTACATACGAGGTATGTAGCGCACACCTGCTTCATACGGAGCTATACATACAGCACAATTAAACATTGTAGATTATGTTATGCATGAATATAGAGTGAGTTATTGGTTTGGCAGATAAGACTGACAGATGTACAATGAGTATGCATGAAATGCTAAGAAATAGACCGCAGAGATCCAGACTAGAATCTCAGGCACCCCCATTGGGATCAGACTGTGCCCGAGTTGGAAGTCCAGATCCGAAGCATATACAACTTGAGGTGTAACTTCAGTCTATATCCATATGAATATTAGATACCAACAAGTCAAAACCACTTAGTAAGGCTTAGTGCAGCATGCTAGTTCTGCGTTAATAAGATCTATAGGAAGAAGAGGAATGTGAGCGAGTAGTGGCCAGGTGTAGAGGAGGTTAGAAACAGAAGGAGGAAAGATAGAATTAGACAAGTAGAAAGAGTATAGAAGAGAGCTCCAATTATTACCTTTTTTTTTTTTTGAAAACACCAACGTAGCCGGACTTTTTATTTTGGTGCAAGAAATGCACCGCTCACACCAACAGCTGGAAGCTCTCCCTTTAGAACTAGGAAATGATTTTTGAACAATAATGTGTCACTAACAGCAACAGCTAGAACCTCTCCCTTTAGAACTAGGAGATGGTTTTTGAACAATAATGTGTCACTTACAGCAACAGCTGGAAGCTCTCCCTTTTGAACAATAAATAATCTGTCACTTACAGCAACAGCTGGAACCTGGCCCTATAGGAGTAGGCAATCATTTTTGAACAATAATTTGTCCCTCTAAGCAACAGCTGGAAGCTCTCCCTTTAGAACCAAGAGATGATTTTTGAACAATAATGTGTCACTTACAGCTGCAGCTAGAACCTCTCCCTTTAGAACTAGGAGATGATTTTTGAACAATAATCTGTCCCTTTAAGCAGAAGCCTCTACCTAGTTCAGTCAGATCGCTCAAAGCAGCAGTATGTGAAATCTCAAATTACTTCCACAATCTGATCGTTGTGTACGGTCCCACAATCTGATCGTTGTGTATGATCGTAACGATCGTTGTGTTAGGCAGGGTTTGATCTGCAATCTGTCACTCAAAGCAGCAGTATGTTAAATCTCAAATTACTCCCACAATCTGATCATTGTGTACGATCGTAGCGATCATTGTTTTATGCAGAGTTTGATCTGCAATCTGTCACTCAAAGCAGCAGTATGTGAAATCTCAAATTTCTGCAATCTGTTTCTCAGAGCAACAGTAGTAGTAATCTCAGGATGCAGGATCAGATGTTAAAATGTCTGCAATCTGTCCCTCACAAAAACGCTGGCAGCTTCCTCTCCATATACTATTCAGAGTCTTAGAGAGCATGTGACTGCTGCATCAAGTGACTCCAGCTTATATAGAGGCTGGGTCACATGATGCACTGGCCAATCACAGCCATGCCATTTGTAGGCATGGCTGTGATGGCTTCTAAGGGCAAACCATAGCCCTGAAGGTATTCAACATGCGTGATCAACTACCAGAACCCAGAACCCGAACCCGAACGTTTTTTGAAATGTCTGTGTTCGGGTCCGGGTCCCGGACACCCCAAAGTTCGGTATGGACCCAAAGGTTACAGTCCGGGTTCGCTCAACACTAGTTCTGATTACTAAAATCTTGTATATAACCCCTTATCATCCCCTCCAAGAGCTTGCAAACTATTGATGTTAGGCTAACTGGCCTGTAGTTTTCAGGGATGTATTCCGGCACTTTTTTTAAAATTGGTGCTAAATTGGCTTTTCTCCAATCAGCTGTTACCATTCCAGTCAATAGACTGTCCATAAAAATTAGGAACAATGGTCTGGCTATCACTTGGCTGAGTTCCTTAAGGACCCTTTGGTGCCAGCCATCTGGTCCCGGTAACTTATTAATGTTGAGTTTATCAAATCTAATTCTAATTCTGTCCTCTGTTAGCCATGAGGGTGATTCCTGTGACGTGTTATGAAGATTAATATTACAGGCTTGGTTACTGAACCCCCCTTTTTCCCTTTTGAAGACTGAGGAGAAGAATAAATTCAAAAGCTTCACCATCTCTCCATCTTTCGTAACCAGATTCCCTTCCTCATCCTTTATTGGGCCAATATGTTCTGACCTCCCTTTCTTACTATTTATATACTTTACTATTTTATATTTTATATAAAATTTCTTGTTTTTTTTTTACTCTCCTCCGCCTTTCGTGTTCTATCTTAGCCATCCTGATTGCACCCTTACATTTACTATTATATTGTTTCTATAGGTGGAATGCTGATGATGACCCCTCAGCCTTGTATTTTTTGAAGGCTTTTTCCTTTGCTTTTATATGCAATGTTACATTGGTGTTAAGCCACCCAGGACTAGTTGGCTCTTTTGAATGTTTTTCTCCTAGGAATGCACTGGCCAACACCTTTACTTAATATGTTCTTAAAGCACTCCCATTTTTCCTCTGTGTTCTTTGTTCTTAGGAATTCATCCCATTTAATATCTTCTAGCAAACAGCAAAAATTAAGTGTTTTTGTATTACCCTTGTGTTTCCTATTTCTGTGATTTATACTGAAACAAATTGACCTGTGGTCACTGTTTCCTAAGTTGCCCCGTATTTCAACATCTGCTATCAGGTCTGTATTTTAGTAATCAGTAGTTCTAGTAATGCTTTCTTTCCTGTTGGTGCATTTACCATCTGACCCATGTAATTGTCCTGCAGACATTTAGGAAATGGCGAGCTTTAGACAAATGTGCGGTTCCTTCCGCCCAATCTATATCTGGATAATTAAAATCCCCCATTATAATGACACTTCCCATCCTTGCCGCCATTCCAACCTGTGATAGGAGGTCCGCCTCCCCCTCCTCTCTCTGGTTAGGAGAATAAGTTTAGCATCATTTGTGTCCAAATCAACATATATGCCCTTTACTGTATAACCTAGGACCCTTCAATTTTTTTCAGTTTCAATCCTTTTATTAAAGGCTTAAGCTTGCCATAGATGGTACGATTTTCTTTTCTGCAATCACGATTTCCCTCTTGCAAAACTCTCCTGGTGGGGGGGAAGGGGGGGCACGGGAGCCATCCCTACCAGGACAACTCACAGTGATTATTGCTAGCAATACTCCCATGAAAAATCCGATATGCTGGTTGTACCCAAGTCGATTGATATATCGATTTGGGTAAAATCATCCTGCCCGTGGATGGTTTGAATATCAGCCGGTCCCTGCTGAACAGGCCAAGATTTAAACCATCTATGTCTGTCTTTACTGTAAGTAAATAGAGAGCAGAGCAGACATAGAACTTTTATGGCAAATGCAGGTAGAACTTGCAAGCAATGCAGGCGAGACACAGTTTGAGAATAACAAACAACAGTGGTGTATGTATATAGTAGGTACAGCAAGCTCTTAGGGATCAAACTAGACCATCAAAACCAATCAAGGATGGTATAAAAAAAAATTGCCAAATTCCATAAGCGCTGGTCAAATATGGTAGAACCTAGTTTCTGCTCCATACTGCTGCATAGGACCACAGAAACAAGAAGACTAACATGGTGCTCTCCACTCTCTTCACACTCTCATCACATACATATTGTCATATCCATATTTTTATATATTATTATTATAGTGTCTAAGAAATTTACTTTGTGGCTACGAATGGCTGCACATTGTTCTGAGTTGTAATTCTTTTTTGCAATCATGCGCAATATTTCTCATTTCACATTACTGTACACATTACAAGAAAATTGTAAGTTCTGTTCAGTAATGAGAAAAATTGTGCACTTTGCTCCTTCAGTATTTTTTCTTTAGGAGATCTGAATTGACTCTTTAAAGCTGTGAGCATAAAATTTTACCATTCCATAGTTATGGTCATACAAAGTTAGGACAAACTTTTGCAAATTTGGTCCAAATATGACATTTCCAACTCCATCAAACATTTTTTGTTCCCTTTTGGCCACAGAGGAGGGGACAGTGTTATAATCACCAAAATACATTCTGTTTTTGAGAACATATCTGCATATGCCAAGAACCAGTTATGAAATACAAATATATAAAGTTATTCTTATTAATCAACTTGAAATAACGTTTCACGAATCTATCTCTACTGAAAAATTAATGCAATGATTTGCTATGGGTTAGGGTAGCTATTATTGCACTTTGTATGCTCATCTTAGCTCTTGCACTAACCTAATAAAACTGCCTGTCATAGATTATGATACTTGATGATGAGAAGGTGAGCTGCCTTCAAATGCAGTGGAACGGTTCTATTAGTTCTACAGCTAGAACTGGTTAGATAGAGAAATGTGAGCAGTGAGATATGTTTTTGGCACAGTTGGAAGAAACATATAATCTGCTTTGTTTCTTATTCTTTTAAGGTACTGAGCATTGAGAGATGAAGCAAGCAGGGCAGATGACCAGGCCACGTGGGAGGAGGCAGACCAGAAGAGAACCTGAGGAAGATGCAGACTATTTCCTGATGGTGGCTGAATTGGAGTGGACTTTCATCTGAGCATTTCCTTATGACCAAGAGGACAAGAGTAAAGTCAGAGAGAAACACACTGCTCTACCAGCTGCTACTTAACCATAGTTCAAACCACACACTTTACCAGGTGCTCTGGCTTCAGGAAGTCTTCTCTCTTCCAATAGAAATCCATCATAGTAAAAAAAAGGAAAAGTCGGCACTCTGGAACTGCAGTATCAAAACTTCTTTATTCCATATCGTCCAAATAGGAATAGGCTTACATG
>BLSH010207941.1:142395-153566 GCA_018402905.1 Glandirana rugosa | reverse complement strand
CATTAGTAGGCATGGCTGTGATGGCTTCTAAGGGCAAACCAGTGAAACGCTTGTTGATTGGCTGCCCTGCAGCTATTCAACATGCGTCATCAACTACCAGAACCCAGTACCAGAACCCGAACGTTTTTTGAAATGTCCGTGTTCGGGTCCGGGTCCCGGACACCCCAAAGTTCGGTACGGACCCAAACGTTACAGTCCGGGTTCGCTCAACACTATTTAACACTATCTAGTATCTAACACTAAAGGTCATTCCTACATATAAAATATGTCAATAGCTTATACTTTCCCTAGTCAGGTGCTTAGTCAGAGATTGAAAGCAATTTAGGACACTGTGCTGTAGCGCTTTCTGTGTTTCCTAGAGAACTTCAGCTGAATGGGTTAACAATACCTCACCTTCATCCACCAAGGGGAGCTGACAAGCAGAAGGAGCTCAGGAGACTTGATGGCTGGCAGCACTGAATCATGGAAAATGAAGTTCTAGAAAGAAAATTTACTATGGCAGTCTATGAACCGTTTGACTACAATTCCCAATAAGAGCCGGGTATAAGGGGAGAGAGATTTGTATTTTCTCAGGCTGAATAACAAGGACCTTGCTCTTTGCTGCGAGAGGACTGAGGTGCTTAGGACCGAAGTTGCTCCAGGCAGATTCAAAAGTGAACTGACATCTGAATATTGAGACCACTGTTGCTGTATTGATGGGACTGGTGAGAGGACATTGCAGTTATTAACCTCTTGCTGCTAGAAGAGACTGAGCACATAGGGACTGGCTATTTTTTTAGCAATATTATTTACTGAAAGCAGACTTTACTGGGACTGTACTCATGTGTATCACCATAAAGATTGGGCCCCAATGCTTGGCAGCTGAAGAACTAGAGCATCGGAATTGGAATGCAGACAACACGGCGGAAAATGGTTCATTCCTGCTTGAAGTTCCTGGTATACTTTTAAAATGTGAGTGCGATATTTTAGTTTCTGAATAAAAAGCCTATTTTAAACATATTACACAAGATACTGTTCCCTATTCCTTTTATGCCTGTGACAGGGAGGATTCCGGCTCCAATTCAGGACTGTCCTTTTGCATGTACCCCCTAGTGGGGACCGTGGTCTGGTGATTGTTCTGGGCATTGGGGAGCACGGAGCACTGAGTGGATCACAATTGAAGTGAATTTTGAGTCACCTAAAAAGCAACTTGAGGATTTTTTCCCAGCAGTATTTGGCAGCAGATTACTTGGAAGAAAGCATATTGAGAAACTATTTTCAAAGGAAATTGCACATAGACTGTTTACCTTGCACGGATTATTGCACAGCACTTTGCATTTTTTTATAATTTTTTATTTTTTTAATTTTTTTTTATGGTTTTCTTTGCATAATTATATGTAAGGGTACAAAAGTATATTTTGCACGGCACTGGGCACTTTTTGTTTGTATACATTATATAAATATATATGCCATTTTGCATAAATTAGGATTTGATATACATTGATTGGAAGTGATTATATATAATTAATTTGTTGGATTTACATTTACATATATTAATTTATTTGTTTACCGCTTCAATATTTACTGATTTATCAGGGTTTAAAGATAAATGCTATTTACTATCAGCATAAGAGGAAATCATATTTAGGCTGGAGCCATTTTATACTTTGGAAATCCTTTGGAACTATACCTATTGGAACACCTGACAACCTTAAATATAGAATAGCACCCATTTTTACCACGAATTTATATTTCAGTTATTTTATTATAGTTAGTATTCTGGGAATTTTTGGCAATAGTACCTATTAGAACACCTGACACCTAACCTGACAGTCACAAATATAGAACAGGGCTCATTTCCATTAACAATTTACTAGTGTGTAGAATCAGCTGCATGCCATTTAACCCAGAATAACTTAATTTGATTGTATACTTTGCGGGGGATAACACCAGAGGTTGGGTAAGAATAAAAACGGATGCTGCTTCTTTAGTTTACAGAGCTGAAGGAGAAATCTTTTTATTGTGTTTTGCTCAGGCTGGAGTTGAGTGGTCAGTACTAATATGGTGAATCTCACATCCATTGCTTCATAAATATGCCCCAAAAGGTGTGTTTGTTATTGTGTATTTGTGGTGTATTATTCTAATTCTGGGGAACTAAACAGTTCCTGGTTGCAACACCATTGAAGTTACAATAGTCCCTGCTATTCTGTTTATATTTTGTGCTAACATGATGATATTGCCTGTGTCTACACAAAACCTCAAAATAATCTCCATTATTAGGCAGGGTAAAAATATCCAGCAAACTTAAGTAATAGTAGTTTATCTGTGCTTGGTGATTAATTTTCTTTGTGAACTGCTTCAGTACTTTTTCTCAAGATTGTAGACTGTTTTCCTAGGATTGCAATCAGGACTGTTAAATCATATGCCTTATGTGATGGTTAGCTAGCATCTACAGTGGGGAAAATAATTATTTGGTCCCCTGCAGATTTTGTAAGTTTGCTCGCTTACAAAGAAATGAAGAGTCTATAATTTTTTTATCATAGGTGTATTTTAAATGATAGAGACAGAATATCAACCAATAATCGGCCTGTACCTTTAGCAGAGAATCGGCCACAAATCATAATGTTTCCACCTCGGTGCTTGACTGTAGGGATGGTGTTCTTAGGGTCATAGTCAGCATTTTTCTTCCTCCAAACACGGCGAGTCAAGTTAATGCCAAAGAGCTCAATTTTGGTCTCTGAAGTTTGCCACTGAACATCTAAATGATTCAGAGAAGGATTGGGAGAAAGTGTTGTGGTCAGATGAGACCAAAATTTAGCTCTTTGGCATTAACGCAACTCACCATTCTTGGAGGAAGAAAAATGCTGACTATGACCCTAAGAACACAATCTCTATAATCAAGCATCGAGGTGGAAACATGATGCTATGGCACCATTTCCCTGCTAAAGGTACAAGCCGTCTTTGTCGCTTTGAGGGGCCAATGGACGGGCCATGTGTTGTAAAATCTTGGATGAGAGCCTTCTTCCCACAGCCAGAACACTGAAGATGGGTTGTGAGTGGGTCATCCAGCATGACAATGACCCAAAACATACTGCCAAGGCAACAAAGGAGTGGCTCAAGAAGAAGCACATTAAGGTCATTGAGTGGCCTAGCCAGTCTCCAGACCTTAATCCTATAGAAAATGTATGGAGGGAGCTGAAACTTCGAGTTGCCAAGTGATAGCCAATAAACCTTAAGGATTTAGAGAAGATCTGTAAAGAAGAGTAGACCAAAATCCTTCCTGAGATGTGTGCAAACCTGGTAACCAACTACTTACCTCTGTGCTTGCCAACAAGGGTTTCTCCACCAAGTACTAAGCCATGTTTTGCTTGGGGATCAAAAACTTATTTTACTCACAGAACTGCAACTACAAAACATCTGTCAGTGTCCAATCAACATCTGTACCAGTGCAAAAAAAGTCAGTGTCCAATCAACAGCTGTACCAGTGCACAAAACATCTGTCAGTGTCCACTCAACATCTGTACCAGTACACAAAACATCTGTCAGTGTCCAATCAACCTCTGTACCAGTGCACAAAACACCTGTCAGTGTCCAATCATAAGCTGTACCAATGCACAAAACATCTGTCAGTGTCCCATCATAAGCTGTACCAGAGCGCAAAACATCTGTCAGTGTCCAATCAATATCTGCAACAGTGCAAAACATCCGTCAGTGTCCAATCAACATCTGTACCAGTACACAAAACATCTGTTGGTGTTCAATTAACACCTGCACTTGTGCACAAAACATCTGTCACAGTGTACGTGTCCCATCAACATCTGTACCAGTGCACAAAAACATCTGCAATAGTGTTTCATCGCAACATCAACATCTGTCAGTGTCTGCCAGTGGACAATCAACATCTGTCACAGTGTACAAGTGCACCTAAACATTTGTCAGTATACCAGTGTCCCACCAATAAATAAATAAAAAATGCAAAGTGCCCCAGTCCCCCTGTGCTTGCATGCAAAGGTGAACACACACGTTGGTTCAATATGCATACGTAAATGACGATCACACCACACATGCTAACTAGTACCAGACCTCCTGTATAACTCCAAACTGGTAACCAATAAAGGCTTATAAAGTGTCACCTATGGAGATTTTCAAATATTGAAGTTTGGCACGATTTCACAAGCGTGCACAATTTTAAGGTGTGACATGTTTGGTATCTATTTACCTGGCACAACTGGCCTAGCCAGTCTCCAGACCTTAATCCTAGAAAATGTATGGAGGGAGCTGAAACTTCGAGTTGCCAAATGACAGCCAAGAAACCTTAAGGATTTAGAGAAGATCTGTAAAGAAGAGTAGATTAAAATCCCTCCTGAGATGTGTGCAAACCTGGTAACCAGCTACAAGAAACATCTTACCTCTGTGATTGCCAACAAGGGTTTCTCCACCAAGTACTAAGTCATGTTTTGCTTGGGGATCAAAAACATATTTTATTCACTGAACTGTAACTCAGTTGATAACATTTATATCATGTGTTTTTTCAAGATTTTTGGTTGATATTCTGTCTCTATCATTTAACATACAACTATGATAAAAATAATAGACCCTTCATTTCTTTGTAAGTGGGCAAACTTACAAAATCTGCAGGGGATTGAATATTTATTTTCCCCACTGTGTATATAATATGCTTGCTGGATGGTAGGGTGTATGTAACCTAGGCTGCTCTAATATTGTACTTGGAGGACTGCTGGAAAACATACAAGGACACATACAAATATCAGTTAGAGATAGCCTATGCAAGATTTCAATTTAAATTTTTTAGTCCAATAATTTGTCCTTTTCTGCTAATTAGGAGACATTTTATTTTATATCTCAAGTTGGGTGATCAATTGTTCATGGGACCTTTGAGTCGAGTGTTCTCATAAGGATCAATTTTTGTGTCCCAAAATCCCTTTTGCCAGGAGCCTTCCCCAATGCCTTGTTTGCATCTAGTGGTTGAGGTCAGTGTTATATACACCTGTTTTTATCTGTTTGCATGATTTTGAATTGAGATACATGCCACGCTCTGCCTATCTTACTCATATTTATTTCATAAATATATTTCACCACTTCTTGATGAAGCAGGTAGTAACCTGATATATGCGTTGAAGATTCCGTTTCCCCTGCACCCCAGAACAGTGTCGGCTGGTGAAGTTTTAGGATGGGGGGGCGCCAGGCCCCGCCCTTCCTTTTTGATCCCTCCTATTTCTCCTAAGCCCCACCCCTTATAGAATCAACCCACTCCGTCTCCTGTATTCCATATATTGTGTCAGGAGTACACAGCTCAGCATTACAGGGCACAGTATACAGCTCAGCATCACAGGTGGGGTATCAGCAGCCAGTAACGCAGGTGGGGTATCAGCAGCCAGTAACACAGGTGGGGTATATAGCAGCCAGTAACACAGGTGGGGTATCACAGCCAGTAACACAGGTAAGGTATCAGCAGCCAGTAACACAGGTAAGGTATCAGCAGCCAGTAACACAGGTAAGGTATCACAGCCAGCAGCACAGGTGGGGTATCAGCAGCCAGTAACACAGGTAAGGTATCACAACCAGTAACACAGGTGGGGTATCAGCAGCCAGTAACACAGGTGGGGTATCAGCAGCCAGTAACACAGGTGGGGTATCACAGCCAGTAACACAGGTGGGGTATCACAGCCAGTAACACAGGTGGGGTATCAGCAGCCAGTAACACAGGTGGGGTATCAAGAGCCAGTAACACAGGCAGGGTATCAGCAGCCAGTAACACAGGTGGGGTATCAGCAGCCAGTAACACAGGTGGGTTATCAGCAGCCAGTAACACAGGTGGGATATCAAGAGCCAGTAACATAGGTGGGGTATCAGCAGCCAGTAACACAGGTGGGGTATCAGCAGCCAGTAACACAGGTGGGGTATCAGCAGCCAGTAACACAAGTGGCCCACCTATATCTATATGCACACACGCTAGACACACAAAACGCATACACCCATACATACACAAATTAAAAAAAAAAAAAGCCTGTACATGGAAAGAGAAGCATATACACAGATTGGCACATGTACACCATTCATATAAGAAACCTATATCCATACATACACCTCTAGCTACACACACGCTAGGCATACACAGACACAGGAAACCCATGCATACACACAAATGCAAAAAAAACATCATGCACATGGAAACAGATCCGCATGCATACTAATCACATAAAACCCATAGAGAGCCATCTGAATAAGAGAAGGTCCCCGTGCTGAACTCAATCAGGGAAGTGTAAAGTGCTGGGTAATAGAAGGTGGCTGATAGATCTGGAGGCTAAGAGCTCTTTACCTAATGGTGGGACAGCAGCAGAGTGCAGGCAGACACAGTCCTGCCATCCAGGCTCCTCTCTCCTCTCCAGGTCAGAGAGAGGTCGCACTCCGAGTCTCACAGGGCCAGTCTACTACTCCTCTCCCGGGGGGGGGGTGAACAAAGAACAGCAGGGCTTGTTCATTCCAGTGCAGGAGGCAGAGCACAGAGTACTGTCTGTGTTTTCACTGTTCACATAATAATTACACACACATATATTGTGTGTGTGATACAGGGGCAGCGGCAGAACTGAGTATTACTTAGTACAGACCTGTGTGCCCCCCCGCCCGAATGGTCAGACTCACTTACTCAGACTTCACATCACCCGCCCCTCCCTGTCTCCACCTCCCTAGTGCAGGAACAAATTAGGGAGCTCAATAGGCGGGCCAGTCCGGCATATCAAACTGTCCTAATGAGCTCCATTGACCAGCAATAGGGGCTGCCAAGAGAGCAAATGAGCGTGGAGAAACGATTTCTCTGTGCTTCTCAATGACATTTTTTATCATGTCTAGGACGGACGCCCTGTTGCTAGGTAGATTAGAAAAAAAATCACAATTTGACGCTTTTTTCCTAATCTACCTAGCAACAGCATAAAAAATAATTATATAGTTTTTTTTTTTCTGCAAACTTTTTTTTTTTAAGCAACAGCAGAAAAATATAATTATATAGTTTATTTTTATTTTATTTTTTTTTGCAAACTTTTTTTTCTTCTGCAAACTGGTGGGGGGCGTTGCCCCAGGAGCCCCTATGGGGGAGCCTCCACTGCCCCAGAACAGATTTGTTTTCAATCCTCTAAACAAGGTCACATGTGTAGCACTACCTCTGTAGGAGTTGCTGATATCAGGGTTCCCCACTGCTGCACAACCAGTCACACAGCATTTCCTTCTGGCATTCAAAAACAGAAACCAGTCCTTTGGCTTGTTTTTGTTGTTTTTATTTAGGGGATGATAACTTGCATGGGGTAATGGATTACAGGAAGCCCAACTTGAAAATGTTTAACACAAAACCAGGGACAACTTCCTCCCTGTTTACAGATTCCTCTTCTTCCATCCTCCTGACAAACATGGTTCCATGTATACAGCTTCTGCTGGGTCACTCCTGGAGAAATGAACAGTCATTTCTTAGCTCGGCAACAGCCCATTACAGGCTAGGAACTTGCAAGTAGCACATGTGGAGTGAACAGCATCTCTCACCACCTTCTGCTTCCCTATAGACACCGATCCCAACTCTACTGCTTGCAAAAATGCTAGTCCACCTGGCTGCCACCAGCTCACCTGGCTGCTTTCCCTTTCCAGTCCTCCCAACTGATGCACAAATGGAAACTTCCCAGGGCAAGGTTGGATGAAGACTTGGAACACTGCTGTCTTCAAGAGAGCACTGCTACAGCTGGCAGTCTCTCCTCTTGTCTGTCCCTGCACTGTACTGATCTACTTACTGTCTCTCCTTGCTCCTGCTGCCTCTCCGGTTACGGTCGCTCCAACTGCCGCTTGTGGTGTGATCCTTCCAGGGTAGCCTCCCGAGCTTCAGCCCGAGGTAAAACCCTTCCCTGGTAGGGGTCCCTCAAGGGCCACCAACAACCTGCTTCTCCATCTTCCACCTGACTTCCTGACTGGCATGACCCATGTCTATTTAAGGGCTCCTTTGTCCCCTTCCAGGCCTACTCCTGGGGATTGACTAAGGGGCCCTAAATATTCAAGGCACCCCTCATAGCTTCTACCCACTATCTTCTAGAACGTTCTCCAACATTCTAGAAACAGGGGGAGGCACCAGAGAGCTCCCAGTCCTGAACTCTAGTAACCTTTACCTAATTACTGACTCACAAGCTAAACATGAGTCAGAGGATAGTTTACCTACTTTCACTATTAGTAGCACACACTAGAGGTTGCTACAGGTGTGATCCTGTTATCAAGTAGTATATGTGATATTTGTAGTGAAGTGGAGTACTAATTTAGTGGAACATTTCATATTTGTGGCATGATCATGATATTTTGATACAGGGCTTTGTTGATCTTTTAAAGAAGATCTATTTTTTACAAATGGAGTTTTATGCGTTGTACTCATTTTTAACGGATATTGTTATATGCAATTTGATACAGTTTTGTGTTTTTTTTTCTATATTTAATTATCCATACATAATGGGTGCATTGCTTTTCACTTTAGTTTGTCATTAGGGGATTTTGTTATTTTGTGTTTCCATTATTTTCTTTTAAAGATTTTGTTTGTTCTCTGTGTCAATGTATCTGTGTGTCTAACAGTATCTCTACTTGTTTTTCCCAAGCACAAATTTTATATCTATTATTATTTAATAAAAATGTCAAAGACAGAAAAACAATAGCAGCTGAATACTTAAGAATCAGAGATTCTACTTATTTCGGCAGCGTCATCAATTCAAAAGAAATCTGCAAATGTCAAGAGCACTCTGTTTCCCATTTGTCTTAGTGAAGGCAGGAATTGTTCTAGTGACAGTAAAGACCATTGTTTTCAAATGATGAAGACAAACTAATTTGCTGACACCCAGGCTTTGATTTCCCAATAAACATGTCAGAATATATCAGCATGCACAAAATGTCATTCACGGGAAGATAATGTATATATACGACTGAAACATATATCTTCCATTAAAGTTTCCACCGATTTTTCATCCGAAGGCCTTTCTGACAATGCATTTCCACTTTAGTCAATCTCTAATAGCATGATATCTTCACTGAACATAGATTACTGCTAGGCATGACTTAATCAGGAAAAGTGCTGATTCGTCACTTTTTAATTCTAGTGAATATTTTTGCAAGATCTGCAAGAGTTATCCACTGAATAGGTCCTAATGAACCTAACTACATTACCAAAGCATTGCTGTAATGCTTCAGACAGTAATAGTAGCCCTGTAGAATTTGTAGGAACCTGTAGAATATTTAAAAAGTATTTTAGATTATATTTTGGAGGAATTCTAGTGCATCACTTTTCTGCTTCTTCTCCTACACCAGGGTGCACTAGAACAATATTTTTATTTGGCAATTAGTTCTTTGCACTGCAACTCCTTCCATATATTTTTAGAATGTAAGCTCTAACAAGCAGGGCCCTCTGATTCCTACTGTACTAAACTGTATTGTACTGTCTGCCCTTATGTTGTAAATTGCTGCATAAACTGTTAGCGCTGTATAATTCCTGCATAATGATAATCATAGATTCTAGTGGATTGTTTCTGGACCTTTTCTCAACAAGTGGCTGCTTTATCTCACATGTTCAAACACTCCAGCACATGTTTTTTTATGTTCAGATAAATGCCTAGAGTGGAATTTTTGGGTGGGCTTCACACTTTTTTCCCTTGACGTATGTGTTGGCTTCCTCTAAAAATCCCAAACCTTAAGGGTCTGGTATAAAATTTGCGGGGACAGTACTACACTCTTTGTTTTCTTTTCTTTCTTTCTTTTTTTTTTTTGCATAAGGTCCCCCTTAAAATCCATACCAGACCTGAAGGGCTTCTTTGTTTGTATGGATTCCCAGCCAGTAAATGAATGAGGTCAGATGACATCATTGATTGGAAAGGATATGGTGGATAGTAGCACCCACCACTTCCTTAAAGCAGAGCTCCACCCATAAGGGGAAGCTCCGCTTGTCTGCCTCCTCCCCCCCTCCGCTGCCACATTTGCCCCCTTTCAGAGGCGTACTGAGCCGGAAGTTCGGCCCCCCTCCTTCCCCCACAGCCTCCTGGAACACTTCACATGCGTGCATGTGCAGTAGGAAACTGGCTGCCGGTTTCCTTAGTCAAGATGGTGGTGTCAGTACCTGATATCCGCTTAAAGAATCGGCTTGGGTGAGGACACCGCTGGATGCCTGAACAGGTAAGTGCCCTTATATAAAAAGTCTGCAGCTACAGTATTACTCCTCTTTAACATTATTTGACAGGAAAAAGGTACCTGTCATATTTAGTAACGGGGCAATAACCTTCTACTGTATGTGATGTTTGGCTCATGATGAACATGTTCAAAGTCGAGCCTTCAGGATAAATGCCTTACTGCCAATACGCTTTTAAACAAGTAATAAAGGGCAGAGACCTGACCTTAGATAGAGCTAGGAGCAAAATGCTGGCCCAGACCCAGCCATGTTCCCTCCTGCCACCACTATTTTTTATGTTTTACATTTTTTTTTAGCATTATATACAGACTAGAATTTGTTTATTATTTTTTCTGTTTAAATTTTTTTTCCTCATAAGGCCATTCCTGCTCTGACCAAGCAAACATGGTTAGCAGGGAAGGCAAGGTTGTAACAAAATATCACATCTCCCGAATTAAGGCAGAATAGCGTTTACAGAATACTCAAACCAAATGTAACTCCTGATCTAAGGTCATTAATGTGAATACCAAAGCAAAAGGTCTTCAATCCAGCTTAATGTGTTGTAGTGTAAAGTGAATGGGAAGACTGCGCTGACCCTAATATATAATGTATCCCTGTATACACAGCTGCAGCAATGAGGTGTGATCCCTACACCATAAAACAAAAGTAAACCAAATAAAGCTGCGCTTGTGAAAGGATATAAAACACAGTGCTAAATGAAGTATAAAGGTATCTGTAAATTATGCATACATATAAATGAAATATATTTTTCACTATTAAACATAAGTGCATTTAAATTCCAGTGACAGTGGTCAAACAACCAATCATAACAAAGTCCTCAAACAAATCCTCCAAAAGTGGATCAGCATGCATCCAACAGTGAACGAGACCTCCACCACGAATAGTTGTACCCTTACCAGATCGCTTGGACTTCTTATCACAGGAGGTCAAACACACGTGTGTGGATTGGGCCTCCACAGAGCCACCTCGATCTTGGGTTTAC
>BLSH010207941.1:118275-138374 GCA_018402905.1 Glandirana rugosa | reverse complement strand
CCGACCTCCTTTTTTATATTCGAACCAAAATCTTTCTAACAAGAGTTTTAACGACATTTTTTCAGGTCCTTTCAGGATCTCCAGACGTTTTCCTTCCTTTTACCCCCATTCCCACCCTGTTCACGGGATGTTTCTTTACCCCTGTCCCTTTATTGATTTTCGTAAAAATTTTTATTTTTGGATTTTTTTCGTTTTTACCTCCACCTACACCTGGTAGAAGTTTAGAACAGTTATATGGCTTCTACCGTTAATTAATACTTTTCAGACTCAGTTTGAAGATGGTCCACATCCACCTCCATTTTTGCTTTTTTTAGGTTTTTATTTTTAAAAATGCTTTTAGTTATTTCCCTGTCCCCATTTCTTTGTAGGGCACTTGTCCCACCCTTACCCCCATTTTCCTTCCTTTTGCAGACCTCTAGGACTTTCCTGGACTTTTTTACAGCAATTTTGAGAACAATCTTTCTAAAACCAAGCTTATATTTTTTCCTCCAGCCTGTACCCCCCCCCCCCGACATCTCCATCAAGATCAATTATACACCCATCAGTCCCTCCCCTCATGCCAAGATTCTAGGTGTAATTCTAGACTCTGACCTGTCCTTTCAGCCCCAAATCCAATCACTATCCAAATCATGCAGACTTTTCCACCGAAACATCTCCAAAATATGCCCCTTTCTAACCGTAGACACCACTAAGTAACTTATTCATTCCCTTGTTATCTCTTGGCTTGACTATTGTAGCTTCCTCCTCATTGGCCTACCTCTCCACAAGCTCTCCTTCAGTATATCATGAATGCCACTGCCAGACTCATCCAACTTACCAACCATTCAGTGTCTGCCACTCTTCTCTGCCAATCCCTCCACTGGTTTCCCATTTCCCAACTAATAAAATTCAAAACACTAACAATAACATACAAAGCCAACACAATTCTGCCCCGAGCTACATCACCAACCTTATCTCTAAATATTACCCAAACCATCTTCTCGGCTCCTCCCAAGAACTTCTGCTCTCTAGCTCCTTTGTCACCTCCTCTCATCTTCATCTCCAGGGCTTCTCCAGAGCCTCTCCCATCCTCTGGAACTCACTTCCCCAATCTGTCCGGTTATCTCCTTTCCTGTTTGTCCTATCTTTTAGGCGATCTCTGAAAACTCATCTCTTCAGGGAGGACTACCCTGCCTCCAGCTAACAACCGAATCTTCTACTCCCCTAATCAGTTCATACCTCACAGTCCCTACCTTTTGTTTCACCAGCCCCTCCCTCTTAGATTGTAACGCTCTTGTTTTGAATTGTAAAGCGCTGCGCAAACTATTGCCGCTATATAAATCCTGTATACTAAAAATAATAATTTGTAAATGGTTTAAAAACAGTTTTATAATTTTCCATATTGTTCTGTTAAGCCATACTACTTTCATTTACCTATTAGTAATGTCATTAAGAGCTAAAAAGTAAAAAAAATAAATAAATAATGAATTTACAACAAATGGCTAGCAGCAGGATAGCTTCATGAATAATAGGCCAAACTGGAATATGTCTAACTTTTATTTTATCTGTTGGGACAGGAGGCATCCGGTGAATGTAATCAGTTGTTGAGGACAGATATTGGTCCTTAAATGTATTTAAATGGTGTACGTAACTGTGTATACAGACAGTGCAGATAAGAAAATGTAATCCAGCACTCCAATTAAAAGAACTCAAGCATAGTTTGTTAAAGTAGATGCAAACCCAACCACCGACATGTCAAATAAGCCTTAACAGCTGGTGATACTGTTATAAAACTCCAGAAGAAAAACAGTAATTGCTACATAAACCAATACCTATAAGCCCTACTTTAATCTGTATCTATGCACATTATCAGAAACACTCCCTACCCTTTCCTTACTATAGTTAAACACATTGTCACTATGGCTTCTGGGAAAATGCCTTTATATAGATAGGGGACTGGAACATACCAAAGTCCTCATTATTAACCATTCTAAACCTTCTGACCTAGGTTAGGAGGCCTAGAAAGTGCGTTATTAGCAACTGGTTGTTGTAATGGCTAACATGCTTGAACTGAAGCTCATCCCTAAAAAGCAGTGAGCAGCCAATTCTTAAATATACTGTAAATTATAGTGGCTTAGGGTCAGTTTAAGTTATGTTTTAGAAAAAAAACAAAATATATTATTTTAAATATAAAAAAATAAATATGTTTTCCCTTTTATTCATTTATTTTTTTAATTTCTGACCAGAATAAATAAAGGAACAAGACTTATACAAAACCGTTCAATAGTCACATCACACACTTTATTTATTAACATCAGCATTGTAGCTGCAATCCAATATAAACTTACTTGAAAAATCCTCTGTCATGTAGATCTCAGCCATTAATCAATAGATGAAAAACTATAATCTTGTGAATGTGTTATCTCATGGCACTTTGATTCCTGTACTGACTCTGCCTCCTGAAACTCTTTCTCTCAGCACCTCTGTAGCTCAGAAGGCAGGCTCTGTGATTGTGAAATATGTGTCACAGCAGTGCCTATTCACAGGAATACGTCACAGAATTTAAGGAAGTAAATGTGTGGGTATCTTTACAAAGTAGGTTTATACATTTCAAGAGGTTTCAGATTAATAGGTGTAGACTGCAAATAACTCAAGCCGCACTGCTCCTCCATCTTTTGACGATGGGCGGGGGCAAGTGGTTAATTTCATTGATTAACACTTGTTATTTTTTATTAGGGAAGGAGGAGTATCTGTTTTTATTACTTTGGGTAAAGAAATACACACTACAGTTAAGAGATATAATGAAGGGGGGTGCTTTATGTTCATGCAGGGAAAATGGGGTAGTAGTACCATTAGACAGTTGGAGATATGAGCAAATACAGAGCAATTTATAGCTTCTTTACCTCATCCAATACATTCAGGAGACAACTTATTACCAATAGAAAAACTTTTCAGCTCCCTGGGAAATGCACATTTAATTTTTTGTATTTACGGTATACTTATTAGCAAAATAAAACCAAAAATACCTTCATATGTGAGCAAGTGGGAGCAGGTGCTTGGGCTGCTGGAGAATGAACACCATTGACTAAAAATATTAAAGAGGGAGAGCTTTTCCTTTCCTTGGTAGATCTGAAAACAAAGGAGATGAACTTTTTATTAAATAGATTAAGGTATTGGCAAGGTTGTATACAAGTATGGTTATACAGTATCTCACAAAAGTGAGTACATCCCTCACATTTTTGTAAATATTTTATTATATCATCTCATGTGACAACACTGAAGAAATGACACTTTACTACAATGTAAAGTAGTGAGTGTACAGCTTGTATAACTGTGTAAATTTGCTGTCCCCTCAGAATAACTCAAAACACAGCCATTTATGTCTAAACCGCTGGCAACAAAAGTGAGTAGACCCCTAAGTGAAAATGTCCAAATTGGGCCCAATTAACCATTTTCCCTCCCTGTTGTCATGTGATCGTTAGTGTTACAAAGTCTCAGGTGTGAATGGGGAGCAGGTGTGTTAAATTTGGTATTATAGCTCTCACTCTCTCATACTAGTCACTGGAAGCTCAACATGGCACCTCATGGCAAAGATCTCTCTGAGGATCTGAAAAAAATAATTGTTGCTCTACATAAAGATGGCCTAGGCTATAAGAAGATTGCCAAGACCCTGAAACTGAGCTGCAGCCAAGATGGCCAAGACCATACAGCGGTTTAACACGACAGGTTCCACTCAGAACAGGCCTCACTATGGTCGACCAAAGAAGCTGAGTGCACGTGCTTAGCGTCATATCCAGAGGTTGCCTTTGGGAAATAGATGTATGAGTGCTGCCAGAATTGCTGCAGAGGTTGAAGGGGTGGGGAGTCAGCCTGTCAGTGCTCAGAGCATACACCGCACACTGCATCAAATTGGTCTGTCGTCCCAGAAGGAAGCCTCTTCTAAAGATTATGCACAAGAAAGCATGGAAACAGTTTGCTGAAGACAAGCAGACTAAGGGCATGGATTACTGGAACCATGTCATGTGCTCTGATGAGACCAAGATAAACTTATTTGGTTCAGATGGTGTCAAGCATGTGTGGTTGAAACCAGGTGAGGAGTACAAAGACAAATCAAGAATGGTGGTGGGAGTGTCATGGTCTGGGGCTGCACGAGTGCTGCCAGCACTGGGGAGCTACAGTTCATTGAGGGAACCATGAATGCCAACATGTACGGTGACATACTGAAGGATGATCCCCTCCCTTCGGAGACTGGGCTGCAGGGCAGTATTCCAACATGATAACGACCCCAAACACACCTCCAATATGATCGCTGCCTTGCTAAAGAAGCTGAGGGTATAGGTGATGGACTGGCCAAGCATATCTTCAGAACTAAACCCTATTGAGCATCTGTAAGGGCATCCTCACACAGAAAGTGGAGGAGTGCAAGGTCTCTAACATCCACTAGCTCCGTGATGTCATCATGGAGGAGTGGAAGAGGACTCCAGAGACAACCTGTGGAGCTCTGGTGAACTCCATGCCCAAGAGGCAGTGCTGGAAAATAATGGTGGCCACACAAAATGTTGACACTTTGGACCCAATTTGGACATTTTTACTTAGGGGTCTACTCACTTTTGTTGCCAGGAGTTTAGACATTAATGGCTGTGTGTTGAGTTATTTTGAGGGGACAACACATTTACACTGCTATAAAAGCTGTACACTCACTACTTTACATTGTAGCAAAGTGTCACTTCTTCAGTGTTGTCACATGAAAAGATGTAATAAAATATTTACAAAAATGTGAGGGGTGTACTCACTTTTGTGAAATACTGTAGCTCAGAAGTGTTAAGGGGAGGTGCCCTCTCTATGCTGGAGGGGATGTGGAGAATTAGGTACCCTGGGGCACATATGGTGGCATTGCCCGAAGATAAAAGTATTTGGGAAGGGATTACTATACAAGATATAACAGGAAGCAAGTAGGGTGGGATCTTTGGAAGTGTCTATTTCACTGTGCGGAAATACCAATGGTCCAATACAACAGGCCTTTATTACCTTACTTGCTGAATGCAGCTAAAGGTTTAATCCCTAAGTATTAGAAGATGCAAAAAATACCTAGTATTGGGGAATGGGCCACAAAAGTTGATAATATATATGAAGTCGAAGAGATAATGCATACATGTGAAGATCCCCTTTATAAGCTGGAAGCAAGTTGGAAAGACATGGTACAATTTAAGACATCAGAGAGACATATAGAATTAAGAATTAGGGAGCATGGTGGCCAACAGAGGGCATTTTGTGTGTATGGGTAAATAGGAAGTGGGAAAGGTTATTGGTGTTTTTGTTTTTTTTATTGGGGGGTGAGGAAGAGGGATATACAGTATATATATAATAAGAATATGAAATTGTATTGACAAGTTTTTATGTTTGAAAACAAAAATAAAGAGAGAATACATTTAAAAAAAGATGTTGATACATATAACAATAGGTCTGATATTATTTTTGAGAAAACAATAGGCTCCGTGATAACCACTTAATTTAGGCTATAACCATTGCTCATAAAAGACTATATATTCATTTGTGGTACATAAATAATGGGGTCAATTCAAATTGGATCCCAACTGACATTTTGCCAGATGAAGTCACCTAGAAATCAAGGTACAAAAGAAACCCATACATCAGATAATGGTTCACCTCCACCGGGAATTCATTATGACTTATTTGCATATGTACAAAAGAGTACATATGTGACAATTGTCTAAAAAACATTATAAAACTTCCTTATGTTAACAAGGGAAAGGAGCACTGCGTAACACAAGAGAGAAATGGAGTTACTGAATCTTTATAATTTACAGTATCTCACAAAAGTGAGTACACCCCTCACATTTTTGTAAATATTTTATTATATCTTTTCATGTGACAACACTGAAGAAATTACGCTTTGCTACAATGTAAAGTAGTGAGTGTACAGCTTGTATAACAGTGTACATTTGCTGTCCCCTCAAAATAACTCAACACACAGCCACTAATGGCTAAACCACTGGCAACAAGAGTGAGTACACCACTAAGTGAAAATGTGCAAATTGGGCCCAAAGTGTCAATATTTTGTGTGGCCACTAGAGTTGAGCGAACCCGGACTGTAAAGTTCGGCTCCGTACCGAACTTTGGAGTGTCTGGGACCGGACCCGAACCCGGACATTTCAAAAAAAGTTCAGGTTCGAATTCGGGGTTCTGGTATTTGATTCCACGTGTTAAATAGCTGCCGTTGCTAGAAGAAACTTTCCCTATAGAACTTGGAGATGATTTTAGAACAATAATAGGGCTCTCTAAGCAACGGCTGGAAGAAACTTTCCCTATAGAACTTGGAGATGATTTTAGAACAATAATATGGCTCTCTAAGCAACGGCTGAAAGAAACTTTCCCTATAGAACTTGGAGATGATCTTAGAACAATAATATGGCTCTCTAAGCAACGGCTGAGAGAAACTTTCCCTATAGAACTTGGAGGTGATTTTAGAACAATAATATGGCTCTCTAAGCAACAGCTGGAAGAAACTTTCCCTATAGAACTTGGAGATGATTTTAGAACAATAATCTGTCCCTGTAAGCAACAGCTGGAACCTTTCCCTATAGAACTTGGAGATGATTTTAGAACAATAATCTTTCCCTTAAAGCAACAGCTGGAAGAAACTTTCCCTATAGAACTTGGAGATGATTTTAGAACAATGTTCTAAAATCATCTCCAAGTTCTATAGGGAAAGTTTCTTCCAGCTGTTGCTTAGAGGGACAGATTATTGTTCTAAAATCATCTCCTACTTCTATAGGGAGAGGTTCCTGCTGTTGCTTAAAGGGACAGATTATTATTTCTTGCACAAAATTAAAAAGTGCATCTACATTGCTGGTTTAAAAAAAAATTCTAAAAACTACATTTGCGTCCAGCGGTGCATTTCTTGCACAAAAATAAAAAAAACAGTGTTGGCTACCTCCTCCTCCTCCACCGCCACTTTCACCGCCTCCTCAACCTCCAACTCCACATCCACCTCCATTTTTTCTTTTTTTATGTGATTTTAGCTTAAAAATTATTTTAAGTTATTTCCCTATCCCCATTTCTTTGTAGGGCACTTGTCCGACTCTTACCCGCATTTTCCTTCCCTTTGCAGACCTCTAGGACTTGCCAGGACTTTGTTACAGCCATTTTTGTGCCTAAAAGTTTGGGTCCCCATTGATTTCAATGGGGTTCGGGGTCCGGGACAAAGTTCGGGTCAAGTCAGGTCCCGAACCCGGACTTTTTCCCGAAGTGCGGCCGAACCTGCAGAATCCGAACTTGCAGAGGTTCGATCAACTCTAGTGGCCACCATTATTTCCCAGCACTGCCTTAACCCACTTGGGCATGGCGTTCACCAGAGCTTCACAGGATTCCTCTTCCACTCCTCCATGATGACATCATGGAGCTGGTGGATGTTAGAGACCTTGAGCTTCCCTACCTTCCATTTGAGGATGCCCCACAGATGCTCAATAGGGTTTATGTCTGGAGCATGCTGGGCCAGTCGATCACCTTTACCCTCAGCTTCTTTAGCAAGGCAGTGGTCCTCTTGGAGGTGTGTTTGGGGTCGTTATCATGCTGGAATACTGTCCTGTGGCCCAGTCTCTGAAGGGAGGGGATCAGGCTCCGATTTAATATGTCACAGTACATGTTGGCATTCATAGTTCGCTCAATGAACTGTAGCTCTCCAGTGCCGGCAGCACTCATGCAGTCCCAGACCATGATGCTCCCACCACCATGCTTGATTGTAGGCAAGGCACACTTGTCTTTGTACTCCTCACCTGGTTGCTGCCACACACGCTTGACACCAGCTGAACCGAATAAGTTTATCTTGGTCTCATCAGACCACAGGACTTGGTTCCAGTAATCCATGTCCTTAGTCTGCTTGTCTTCAGCAAACTGTTTGCGGGCTTTCTTGTGCATCATCTTTAGAAGAGGCTTCCTTCTGGGATGACAGCCATGCAAACCAATTTGATACAATGTGCAGCGTATGGTCTGAGTACTGACAGGCTGTCCCCCCACCCCTTCAACCTCTGCAGCAATGCTGGCAGCACTCATACGTCTATTTCCCAAAGACAACCTCTGGATATGACGCTGAGCATGTACACTCAACTTCTTTGGTCGACCATGGCAAGGCCTGTTCTGAGCGGAACCTGTCCTGTTAAACCGATGTATGGTCTTGGCCACCGTGCTGCAGCTCAATTTCAGGGTCTTGGTGATCTTCTTATAGCCTAGGCCATCTTTATTTAGAGAAACAATTCTTTTTTTCAAGATGTCAAAATGATAAAGCCGCGCTGGAAATAAGTCCTCAAGGGGCACAACTTGTCAGATGTTTGTTCAAAACACCCAGTGCACAACACACTTAAGTGAATCCACCACCGTATAGTGAGGGGGCTTACCAGACACCGCTGGGAGCCCAGCTTTGTGTTGTTATAAGGTTCCACTCGCTCCTCACTAGATACCAATAGAGACAGCCTCGACCAGGTATATGTTGGACCTCAGCAACCGCTCACTCACAGCAGGGCAGGTTAGCGCAAAGGCAGAAAACCAATATATATATCCGTGCACCAGGGAAGAAGAAGGGCTCGATATAGTGAAGTACCGTAATGGAATTTATTCAGGTAATAATAAAATATTGTACTCACATCGATAAGTAAAATGCACGTGTAAAAGAAAAGCCGGCAATCCTCAGTAGCTGGTGACGTCAGCGCGGGGTGTACTCACTTTTGTGAGATAGTGTACATGCTAGTTATTTCTTTTATCATATCTTGCAACTGATCCACAACGCATTTTTTCAATCCCCATTCCAAATTAAAGGTACTGTATACATACTACTATGTATACAGTGCCTTTAATTTGGAATTGGAATTGAAAAAAATAAGTTGTGGATCAGTTGCAAGATATGATAAAAGAAATAACTAGCATATACACTATCTCACAAAAGTGAGTACACCCCTCGCATTTTTGTAAATATGTTATTATATGTGCATATGCATGATGAAAAAATGTGTTTTGTTTCGATTCGTTAATCTAGTTAGTTTTGTTAAATTCAGTTGATATGTTTGATTTGTATTCCGGATTCATAATTGGAATTTTTCTTCGTATTCACCGATTTTTTTCGATTCAAAACATTCGAATCAATACATTTTGAATCGGTCGAATCAAAAACTTTATAATTTTTTTTTCTTTGATTAGAATGTGGCAAAGTCAGCAAACAAAAGAAAAATCTTCCTCAAATGATTACAATGACTCTTTAAATCACCTTTGACTTAACTAAAACAGCATTATTTCTAAATGGTACTCTAATAATACACACAGTCTTTGATTTCACCAATATGTGTATAGTTAGAATTCGACTGGATTTCGAAATAAAATTAGTCCTAATTCCGTTTCGGTTTTTGGAGCATTCGGTAACATTCATTTATATTGTAATTTGGGTATTCGGATATATCCGAATCTCTGAATAATAACAATTAGTCTGAATATCAATTTGGAATGAAACAAACCACACATGTCTAATACGTAGCTTGACAGGTGGCTGGTCTGTCACTGAGTGTACCTGAACAGGTGTAAAACTGATTGGAGTCAGGTGTTGCCCACAAAAGAGAGTAAGTAGCGAGCAGCAATCTATATGTAAGCAGACAACAGGCCTAGTGTGGTGACCAAGGCCGGGTTCACACTTAGTGAAAATGCGGTTCACAGCAGGGGTCCGGTGCGTCCCTGTTCTCTGTTTCAGGGATGAACCAGGCCCGATTTTTTGCCTGAATTCGGACCTGAAACGGAGCCAAAGACACACAGGACCCTTGTGTGGCCGCCACGGAGATGTGTGAACCGGCTCCATTTAGAGCCAGGCACGCACTTCTGTCATGCAAATTGGATGCAGGGAAACGTGCATCCAATTTGCATATGTGTGAACCCAGCTGAAGGAGTCAGTTATACAGAAAGGCTCAGACAGGGGCAGCTATGTACTATAGAGTATTAGAAAGAGCTGTGACAAAATAACCAGGAGGCGGACATATGTTTGTATTCGTTGTTATGCTAAATAACCTCTGCTTGGGAAGAACACTATGTTAATTTGAGATTTGGGTGAATAAAAGTGGGAAAAAAGCCCTAAAACACATTCTGCTGAGTGGGCCAAATCATTGGAAAGCTTTAATTTTGGAGATAAATCTCAGAATAGGCAACTCTGTGAGCAGAATAAAAACTGGTAGTCAAGTAGTCTTTGATGTTCCAGTATGACCTGACCTCCATGGAGTACCTGTGAAAACACAGACTGATCTTCCATTAGATCAGTGGTTCTCAACTCCTGTCTTCGGGACCCACTAACAGGCCAGATTTTCAGTATTACCTTGGGGAGAAGCAGACTAGAATACTGCAATCACTGAGCAGCAAATTATATCACCTGTGATATATTTCAGTTATCTTGCAAACCTGGCCTGTTAGTGGGTCCCGAGGACAGGAGTTGAGAACCACTGCATTAGATACTTCATGCACGAAGCACATTGTTTGAAGTTTGATAGAATTTGCTCGAGTGTTTCAATGCAGACAGTCAATTTATGTGTGAAGATTTAAGTAAACCGTCATATAAAATTTTGAGTTCAACCATTCACTGGCTAAACCAAATTAAGGTCTCCAAAAATCCTGACAAAACTTAGGTTATCTCTACTTTAGAGTGGTTGTAAACTCCTGACATGAAATAGCAAAAAAGCACATCCCTCTCTAGTGTGTATTTGTCTCAATCCAGGGCACTAAGGGGTTGATTTACTAAAGGCAAATAGCCTGTGTACTTTGCAACGTGCAATTGCACTCTACAAGAGCAGTTGCTCCAGAGCTTAGTACATGAGCAGAAGCTCTGCTGACTTCCATCATACAATCATGTGCAAGCAAAAATGATCTTTTTTTTTTTTTTTTTTTTTCATGTGATTGGGGGTTCTTTGTAAAGTGAAATTTACTAAGTTCTGGAGCAACTGCACTTGCAGATTACAACTGCACTTTGCAAAGTGCACGGTCTATTTGTCTTTAGTAAATCAACCCCTAAGTGTATTTTCTCTCTGCTGTCTTATTCCTTTGCTATCAGCATGAATTACTTTTGACAAGTTTTCATGACACCAAGAGATAAAAGGTGACAGAGGAGAGGCACTCCAGGACATGGCCTGTGATTGACAGCCTCACTCTGTTCCTATGTGCTTTGTTAAGGGGGACGTGTGCCTTCTCTTTAATCAGCTCTCACTGAGTTCTGTAGCGTGTAACTACAGCCCCCCCCCCCTTGCTTTCAGAAGCTCACAAATGCTGTTGGAAATGCTTGACTTTGAACGACTGTACAGAAAGAATTGCTGCAGATAAAAAGATACAACGCATGTAGGAGGATCTGTTTCATTTCTGTGTATCAACAGAGGCCAGTCACTTCACTTTGTATATGTAAGGGTTTACAATCACTTTATGGTATGATTACTGTACATGCATGAACTGCAACATACCACATGCACATTATATCAGAACCTAGTACTACATGGACTGATGTGAAAACTTTAGACCATTGCAGTTTGAGGAAAATTAATATATAAATCAGTATGATTAGAAAATAGGGCTGATTTATAGAAAAAAAATGATTACTGCTTTTTTTTGAGTTTATCTCCCTTTTTACTACGACTTGGCGATGTTAATGAAACAACACTTGTATCAGTGAAGAGCCGGCTTGTCTAATTATAAAAAGAGAAACAGGTTGGGTTGAAAATATTCATTGACATTTCTAAATATTCAGTGACCCTTACATTAAACAGCTGCACATTTTCAATTATGTTTCCTTTCCTGCTAATATGTGGTTTTAACAGACTGATGAATATTGATAAGCATCAACAACTTCTCCATTAATATTCATTTTAACAGCAAAATTAATTAAGTGAGGCATATTTATATTGCCGGTGCCCACCCAAGTCCCATATAGCCAGCCATCGCTATTACATGATGCAGAAATACTTGTATTTGCAGGTCTATGGGCCAACTTCTATAGGCACAGGGGCCAAGTGCACAGCAAAAATAATGTTTTATAGGTTACTTAATGGTGTGCCCTAGCAGAAATAGCATTTGGAAAATTATTAAGATAGAAGTATAAATATAAAGTATTAATCTTTTGTAGGAAAAACGGTGTATCCCTTAGATTCGGCCAAGTTTGTCTCACCAAAGATGCTAGCATGCGGGCTAAAGGATAGGCTAACAAAGTAATTATGGAGCCTACTCCTGCTTTCTGCAAGGCATCCAAAGCATGGGCAATGGGATATTGCACCCATACACATTTTTAGTAATCATTTTACGTTTTAATGCATTGTATAAAATATTTTTGAGTTTTTTCTTCAGTTCTAGAATGGGGTCACCATGCCAGTGGCGGCTGGTAAAATTTTAGGATGGGGGTGCCAGACCACGCCCTTCCCCCCACTTCTTTTAAGCCCCGCCCCTTATACACCCATCACAGTATGTTTATCCTTGATTTAAATTCTATCGCAACCTTAGGCTGGAGGGGATCACAGCAGGGGTCCGGTGCCTCCCTGTTCTCTGTTTCAGGGATGAATCAGGGCCACATTTTTGGCTTAATTCAGACCTGAAATGGGTCAAAAGGCACACAGGACTCCTGTGCAAATAACACCGGAGCCGCTCTGGAGATCTGTGAACCCACATCCAATTCGCACAAGTGTGGACCCAGCCTCAATCGTACAGTTCTATAAAAATAATGTAAATCTTCTGTAAAAATTACTTTTTACTCATGAATAGAGTTGAGCTAGCTTCTAGAAGTCCGGGTTCTGCTGGTTCGGCCGAACTTCGGGACAAAGTCCGGGTTCGGGTCCGGACAGAACCCGAACTTTGTCCCGGACCCCGAACCCCATTGAAATCAATGGGGACCCGAACTTTTAGGCACAAAAATGGCTGTAAAATAGTCCTGGAAAGTCCTAGAGGTCTGCAAAAGGAAGGAAATGGGGGTAAGGGTGGGACAAGTGACCTACAAAGAAATGGGGACAGGGAAATAACTTTAAATATTTTTAAAAAAATAAAAACATAAAAAAAGCAAAAATGGAGGTGAATGTGGATCATCTTCAAACTGGGTCTGAAAAGTATTAATTAACGGTAGAGGCCATATAACTGTTCTAAAATCATCTGTCAAAAAAGTATAAATAAGCCGGGAGAACCCATATTACTGTTCTGCAAACATCTGGAAAATGTGTGTGTCACTTTAAATGAAACCGGGAATAAGTGAACATCTGTTCTGCAAACATATTTAAAGTCTGTGTGTCACTTTAAATGAAACCGGGAATAAGTGAACATCTGTTCTGCACACCCCTGTAAACTGTGTGTGTCACTTTAAATGAAACCGGGAATAAGTGAACATCTGTTCTGCACACATCTGTAAACTGTTTAGAACACTTTACCTAAAACCGGGAGGAACCATACACCTGTTCTGTGAACATCTGGAATCTGTGTGTGAAACTACAGCATAGAGAAGAACAGGCATATGGTTTCGCTCTTCACACACAGTTTGCAGATGTTTGAAGAACAGTGATATGATATCACTTTCTTCAAACATCTGCAATCTGTGTGTGAAACTACAGCATAGAGAAGAACACTGTTCAATGCACTGGCCAATCACAGCCATGCCATTAGAAGGCATGGCTGTGATGGCTTCTAGGGAAAACCAGTGAAACATTTGTTGATTGCCTGCCCTTGGCAGCTGTTCAACACATAGAATAAAATGCCAGAACCCCGGACCTGAACCCGGACTTTTTTGAAAAGTCCGGGTTCGGGTCCGGGTCCCGGACCCCCCAAAGTTCAGTACGGACCCGAACTTTACAGTCCAGGTTCACTCAACTCTATCCATGTTCATCAGATCCTCCATAGAGGAGAATGGAGCTGTGACAGGTCAGTCTCTGCAGTGCAGAGACTGTCTTGTCATCTGTCGGCTCAGCGGGGATCAACGGACGGGCTCCGCTCATGTGAAAGGGGCCTTAGGGTGTAGAGGCTGGGTTTTTTCCATCGTATATTACTCAGGATAGGTTTGGGACAGACTCACTCTGACTCAAAAATCCTTGCAGTCAGCCATGATACATTATCCTGAGAAAACATCCCAATGGTAAAAGAAAAAATATTAGGCTTGCTGCATGAATAAGAACACATAACAAGCATATGCTGGGGTTTTAACAGATTTGACTGCAAAAGTGGAAATAAGCTTTAGCCCTGGTTCACAGCAGATTCTGAGTGTTTCCCGCACCGCATCACAATCACTGTGTTCTGCAATCTACTACAGGCGTCCATTAAAAATTAACGACACCCCAAAAGCAGGTCGCAAATGCTTTTTGATGTGCTGCAATTTGAGCCATCAAAGAATGAATGGGCTCAAATCGCACTGCACAGAATTGCATATAATTTTCACAGGAATGCGCTGTGATTCACATGCAGTTTCCAGTGTGATCCCAGGCGTAAAGCTAAACTTTAAGCTGATACTAAAAGCACCAATTAATGCGGTTATCTATTTACTTGAAAAACATTTTTTTAAAGAGTAACTCCACTTTTGTTGAGAAAAAAACATTCCCCTCTGGGTGATCTATGTACATTACAAGGATTTTAACAAATTTTCTTATTCTGGAGAAATAGCTCTTTGTTTGTCTGTGTCCATGTGCAAAGTTAATCTAATGGGAGTGATTTTATCTATCAGCTGCTGCATTTGCGGGACTGTAATAAGGAAAGTGGCAGGGTCTGCATCCCCTTAGATGTGATTTCCCTTTGGGAGTATCTCATCAAATTTCTGGGAAAATCAGTGAGCCAATCATTCAAGCAGTAAATGACAATGCAATATGGCATCCTGGAGGTGTTCTGTACACAGTTGCTGTACAGATCGCCTCCAGGATGCCCTATTGTATTGCATTTTTCAGAGAATTACAGAGCTGCAGATTGAAAAGCAAAGGTAGATTTTAATAACATTCAATTACAATATGACTTGTGTAGCAATTGTGTACGTTATATTATTTATTTATTTATTTTTGCTATTTTTTCCTCAGGAAAGTGGAGTTACCCTTTATATGCAGCTAGTATAAACACCTTTCATCAAACTTGCATTTTATTTTGATCCTTTATAACTAAGTTGGTGAAGGGCCATGCTGGGGGCCAATCAAGTGTTCTGCATTCACATGTGGTTACAAAAACATGCAGACAGGAGGAGAGAGCAGAGAGATGTCTTCATCAGCTCTTTCTGATCTTATAAAGCTTGGATGGACAGTTACGTGAAAACATTCACAGCACCTGTCAGCCTGTCATTGATTTGTACAGGCTGCTGGACATTGTTGGTCGTGAACACCTGTGCATACCCGCCACAAAGAAGCGCTGATTGGTCTTGTGCATGAGTCTTTGATACACCCTTAGACACTGTAGACCAGGGTTTCTCAAATAGGGTTCAGTGGAACCCTAGGGTTCCTCCAGAGGTTGCTAGGGGTTCCTAGCAACCGCTTGTTGGTACAACCAAAGTTCTCTAGTCTGCTCATCCAACTTCTGTTGTACGACTGTCGCACATAGGCTGTTCTAATCGTGCGTACTAACGGTCGGATGATCGTACAACAAGCGGTTGCATGACTGTTTTCATACGTCCATCGCACCGTGTGTATGAGGCTTAAGGAAGAAATAAAATTATGGGTCATCAGGGATTCTCAGATGAAGTGTTAAAAAATGGCACCTGACAGTGCTAGTAATTTGTCATTGGATAAATTATCCAAGGCAAGTAGGGACGTTGCAGTTGTAAGCTTTTCTCTGTTTGTTTTTTTCTTTTAGGAAACTTAAGTGACCCCACTTTTTTCCATTTCATTTAAATTTTGCCTATTTTTAGACAGATTTAAACTAACTTTTGGCTGACATTAATTAATATTAAAATATATTTTGTCAAGAACTTATTAACTATTAGTTTAACATATATACACCATGAAATGTATTCCTAATTTAAATTAAAAATCAGATTTTGAAAGACATACTCCTCTTGTTTTATAACAGTTACACTTTGTTACTATTTACAAATCGTTATAGGCTATTTTATCTTAATGGAAACATGTCTGGTGAGTATCAGCATAAACTAATTGTACAAAGCTAACTTACATTCAGAGGCTTTTAATACAGACAAGAATAGAAAGGAAATTAAATTATTGCACAAAAACAAACAGTTTCTGCTCCTTCTAATTTTGGATGCATAATAGAATCACGAGTTTACATTTAGACCTTGAAAGAGCAGTTATGTAATGAAGAGGACAGTGAACTGCGAATCTGTTTTACAAATAAGTTTTAGCATAAAATAGTTTAGTTCCTGAATTTTATAACTTTTGTATTTGGAAAGTGGGTGAGCATAACAACACATGGACAGCACTAAATGTTTTAGGCTTTATCACTACAAATGTATTTATTTATATTTATAAAGCAGCAAACCAAATATTCAGTGCAGATAAATAAATCACTGTCATTTAAAACACAACACCAGGACGTGTGAATGTTTGGTGGATGTCAATTTAATACATAATAAATGTCATATTTAGTACTTAATTAGTAAACAACAAAATATCATTATCACAGTTACATTTCTACTCAAAACCCATCTATTCATAATGGTTTTGGGTAATTTTTTTTTTAGAATTGTTAAAATAATTGTAATAAAGTAATGCAACATTAATAAAATAATGATAACAATTCATGTAATTACTTTTTAAAGGTTTTTTTATTTTAAAAAATGCTTTATTTTTTTAATTAGTTATATAAAATGTTTACTAATGTCAAAGGAAAAAATCCATAAGCCGCACATCATGAAGCAGGCCCATAACCCAAGTGAGATGAACGGAAGCCTCAGCCCGGACTCCAGCTAGGCCACACCGCCAATGTGCTTTGCTCTGCCCCTTGGAGCTTAACCACTTAAGGTTCACCCCCTTTCATGAAGCTATTTTTTTCGATATGGCACCGCGTAACTTTAATTGAAAATTGTGCTGATGTGTGACACTGTACCCAAATACAACTTATGTTCTTTTTTCCCCACAGATATAGCTTTTTCTGGTGGAATATGATTATCTCTGAGGTTTTTATTTTTTGCGCCAATTTTGAAAAAAAAAAAAAAACAATATTTTTACTTTCTGCTATAACACATATCCAATTAAAAAAAAAATAAAAAATCTAATGTATTCATCAATTTAGGCCAATATGTATTCTACTACATATTCTTGGTAAAAAAAATCCCAGTAAGCGTATATTGATTGGTTTACGCAAAAGTTATAGTGTCCACAAACTATGGGATAAGTTTATGGAACTTTTTAAAATTTATTTTTTTTTTACTAGTAATGGCAGCGATTTGTGATTTTTAGTGGGACTGCGACATTGCGGCAGACAAATCGGACACTAAGTAACATCTTTTGGGGACCAGTGACACTAATACAGTGATCAGTGCTAAAAAAAATTCACTCTCACTGTACCAATGACACTGGCAGGGAAGGGTTTAGCATCAGGGGCGATCGAAGGGTTACGTGTGCTCCTAGGGAGTGCTTTCTGACTGTGTGGGGGATGGGTTAACTGGAGGAAGACACAGATCCGTGTTTCTGCTTAGCAAAAACGCAAGATTTCCATCTTCTTCTCTGACAGAACATCGGTGTGCTTTATTTACGTCCGCCAGACCCGCTGATTGGCTCCCGCTGTGTCCAATCATGTAAAGGTAAGTGATTTCACGCAGGAGGGCTGCCCTGCCACAGTATATCTGCGCGGGGCGGTGCTTAGGTGGTTAACCCATGAATAAGCTCCATGGGGGGAGAAAAATACGCTGGGGCATGGCCTGACTGGAGTCCGGGCTGAGGCTACCATTCATCTCACTTAATGCACATGGGTCTGCTTCATGATGTGTGGCTTATAGATCTTTCCCTTTGACATTGCTGCAGCTTGGAGCTAGGACGAGCACTCACAGTGGTCTAGCTGGACTTTACCTCTCAACCTGAGTGGCACCTAAATTTTGTCTTTTTGGGTCACAGTATATAAAATCTTTGACAAATAAAATTTGCAATTCAGGGTACACATGTTACACAGAAGAGAGAGGGGGGGGGTGTCACTGCTCTGTTTTATTCGATTTTTGTGTAAATTTGAGCTTGAGCTAATGAGCACTGTAAATAACAGTTTTATGTCACTTTTTCTCAGCAAAGAAGATAAGTATAGCGTGAAAATAAGAACAAGAAAATATTAATATGCTAAATTCATCTTTCCTTGAAAAAAATATATATGTGTATAGACAATATACAGGGTGGGCCATTTATATGGATACACCTTAATAAAATGGGAATGGTTGGTGATATTAACTTCCTGTTTGTGGCACATTAGTATATGTGAGGGGGGAAACTTTTCAAGATGGGTGGTGAAGAGTGGGAGAAGAGGGTTGCATTGACAATCCAACACAATGGGCAGCACATTGAACACATTTTATAAGTGGTCAGAAACTTGTAAATAACTCATGAAAGAATAAAGTTACGTTAAAACCACACCATTGTTTTTCTTGTGAAATTCCCAATAAGTTTGATGTGTGACATAACCCTCTTCCTATTGAAAAAACAAAAGTTGGATTCAAAATGGCTGACTTCAAAATGGCCACCATGGTCACCACCCATCTTGAAAAGTTTCCCCCCTCACATATACTAATGTGCCACAAACAGGAATTTAATATCACCAACCATTCCCATTTTATTAAGGTGTATCCATATAAATGGCCCACCCTGTACATTAAATATACATTTTTTGTGAGGCAGTATTTGATGTGTATGCACGTTATCTATGTTTGTCACCACCTATTTATAGTAAAGGGATCCAAGGCTTGTATCTGTTATGGGTGGGAAAACAAACTTAATAAGTTCTGGTCTGGGTCCTGGAGCCAAAAAACTTTCAGAGCTAAGAGCAAAATAAAGCCACATCACTAAGTCCACATCTTACCTGTTAGCCAGACCAACCTTTTTATATGTGAATATGTTTATAAACCTGTTTATATCTAAGTGCTCTCTCTCTTTCTCTTGATCTCTCTGCTGTGAGAACCTGCTGTTGGGTGAAAAGACTGAGTGCTGATAGAACATTAAAAAGGTGCCTGTTTGTTTAGGGGTCCATTAGAAGCACCCTGCTAGTGAGAAACTGACATAAGTTTAGTTAGTATCCCAGAAGAGCAGATGTTTATTTTATGCTATGGAGTTGTTGTACGAAGCCTTGCACTTAAACTGCGTTTGTTTATTGCATGCTAAATAACAGTGAAGGGGAGGGGACTGCTTGGACCATTCCTAAGAGTCCCTATCTATTGGTTTACTGCTGCCACTTCCAGTTGGGTCTGTCCCCATTATTATATATACGCATTTTAATTTTGAATCATAACTGTGAGAAATAAATAAAAAATAATGTATCACTGTACATTACCTCCCAACACTTATCATTGCAAATGTATTAAAATGCTTTAAGGCACAATAATACTTACTTATCTGTGAAATTTAAATGTATAGTATGTTATTGTATGATAATTGCTGTCTCAAATCTCACCCAAGAAGTGTCTGTATGTCAACTTATGACAATAAATGATATCCTTATGCTTCAAAAATAATCCATACACATCCACTACATACAATGCCTTGAAAACGTATTCATACCCCTTGAAATTTTCCACATTTTGTCATGTTACAACCAAAAACGTAAATGCATTTCATTGGGATTTTATGTGATAGGCCAACACAAAGTGGCACATAATTGTGAAGTGAAAGGAAAATGTTAAATGTTTTTCAACATTTTGTACAAATAAATATGTGAAAAGTGTGGCGTGCATTTGTATTCAGCCCCCCTGAGTCAATACTTTGTAGAACCCCCTTTCACTGCAATTACAGCTGCGTGTCTTTTTGGGGATGTCTCTATCAGCTTTGCACATCTAGAAAGAGACATTTTGCCAATTCTTCTTGGGTCAGTCTCAGGTCTGGATTTAGGTTAACTCTTAGAAACCGTTGTGAACTTTTAACGACAAGTGTCTGCGAGAGATAGGTTAGACTGTTTGGAACTCGATAAAACGTTTCTTCTTAACCGTTTTACAGAGAAAGATCTAC
>BLSH010207941.1:65689-76622 GCA_018402905.1 Glandirana rugosa | reverse complement strand
CTCACCTCCTTCTCACAGCTCCGTGTCTTAGGTTCAACGTACTCCAGGTTACACTTCAAAGGTGTTAGTCACTACTAAACCCCTCGGTACAGTAAACGACCACAACAACCAGGTGACACATAATAGTTCAGGTTTCAGTACCAGAACCCCGGACCCGAACCCGGACTTTTTTTGAAAAGTCCGGGTCCCGGACACCCCAAAGTTCGGTACGGACCCGAACTTTACAGTCCGGGTTCGCTCAACTCTAACCATGATCCATTAAACCAGGTAATGGTACTTTTGGCAGTGTGGGCAAAAATAAATCAGCATCTGCGTGAAGCTGGTCATCAGAGGGAAGCATGAAGTTCCTGGTAGAGGACTGCGCTGACTTTGGACTTGATAATACACAGTGGACCAACAACACCAGCAAATGACATGGCTCCCCAAATCATCACTGATTGTGGAAACTTCACATTGGACCTCATGCAACTTGGATTCTGTGCCTCGACACTCTTCCTCCACTCCAGACTCTGGGACCTTGATTTCCAAATGAAATGCAAAATTTTCCACAGTCCTTGATGATTTAGGGATCCATGTCATCTGCTGGTGTTGGTGTGTGGTGTTGGCTGTGGGGAGAGGCGGGCGTTTCAGGACAAGTCTGATCTTGGGAGGAGAGCAGGTTGAGTTCTCAGCACAGTTAGAAACCTGACCACGCTGTATGATCATGTCAGAGCAGGAACACCAGATATTTCATACAAAGGAAGCAAAGAGAACAGGATATTTTTTCCATACAAGTACATGGTATGACAGGCGCATATCAGGAATATGAAATTTTGGTTTACATATTCTTTAACTATTATAGGAAAAATTCAGTTCACCAACCTTTCTCTGCTGTCTGGCAGGGCTGTGTGAGGCGATTTTCTTTTCCTGCAATCGCTCAATTCCCCCATAAACACAGTCAGACATTTTGTTCTACCAGCCGGGGGGCGCGGGAAGCCGTCCCCTCCAGGAGAAAGCAGTGATTATTGCTAGCAGTTATAACAAACACTAGCAATAAGCACAAGTACAATCTGACAGGCTGGTTGTTTCGATTGATCAACTTGAGTACATTTAGCCTGCCCATACATGTTTCAAATCTCGGCCGGCTTAAATCTCAGAATTGGATAGGTGGAAATACAGTACAATGCCTTTAACAGATAAAACAAATCCCATCTATGTATAGTATCTCAGCTATGTATTTATCTGCATGTGAACAACAAAAGACAGATGCACATTAGGAAAATGTATGTAAAATGTTGACATCATAGTCTAATTCCATATTTGTCATTGTAGTTATTACTTTCTAAGTGCAAAAATATAAAGTTGATAAAGTGTACAAATTCTCTGTGTAGAGCAGAGTAACCTTTAGATAGCAAAAGCACAATAAAATATGACTTGCAAATAACAAACATGCTCACATTAATCACCCACACTTGTCAAACTGCACAAAGGAAATTGTTCACATTGAAATGTATTTAACTGTCAGTGCACATATTGATGTGTTTTTACTACATGCTCGCTTCATGCTTTAATTACTAAGTAGGCAGCATAATTTCTGTGCTGTCCGTATGACATAATAAAAGGCTGTTTTCTATTGTTATGTGTTCAAAATAGGTGGATTGTTTGGTGCCATTGTCCTATATTGCATTAACTGCAGATGGGAAGCTATACAAATCTCCAGACACTGTGGCCTATAATTATTTTACAGCTGCATCCCAAACAGGCACAATACCGCGATGAGTGTTTGGGATAAATGTGCTAGATGTTTCTATATAACTTGCTTCTTTCCAGAAAAATCAATAATCCGTTGCAAAAATACATATGATAATATCATATATAATACTGTGTATAACAATGCATTCATACATAGTTGACAACAAACAATTTTAAGGGACAATTTGCTGTAAACGTGTTTAGCTTGCTGTTCATGATACAACAGGAACATACCACAATTCATCATGGTTTCTTTGCTAAAATAAAATATGAATGTATAATTATTCTCTCAATAAAAACAACAAAATTGGTCTCTAAGGCTGGATTCACACCTATGCATTTTTTGCATTTGCAGATTTGCTCTACAGAACGTGTTCCATAGGAAACCATGTAAAATGGTCTGTAGTGCAAATCTGCAAAAAGCAGAAAAAATGCATAGGTGTGAATCCAGCCTAATGTACACTGAGGATAGATCAAAGTTTGTGTTTATTTTATATGGCCTTACGTGGGCTGCACTGGGACTGGAGTACTGTTGGACAAGTCACTGCTTAACAAATAGCAGCAGTGTCTTCAGCCTGCAATGCAACCTGGGTTTACACTAGTAAAATTTCTATTGAAAAGTTGTTCAAACATTTAGGAAAATTTGTACGGAAATTCTCAGTACATTCGACTGTCATTCAAAAGTAGTTCAAGATTTTGTTTGCTTTTAACAATCAATTTTGAAAGGAACAGACTTAACAGGACAAAAACCACATACACTTAGAAATTCAATAAAAATTTCCCATCCTGCGCTTTCGAATTTTCTTATCACTGTGGTTGAAAACCAACGTCAATTTGACCTCATTAATTACTAGAACAACAAATGAACTTACTTTTACAATGGAAAATATCGAACAAAATTCTACTAGTGTATACTCAGCTTTAATTGGCCATTGAGCTGCTTATCTGATAGACCTGATAGGCAGACCAACCACACAGTTGAGTACAGGACACCTGATTGTCCCACCCAGCCTAAGGCTTCATGCACACAGGACTTTAAAAAAACAGCCAAAAAAGTGCAGTAGCTTATCAGGGATGTTTTCAGCTTTTACCAGCATTATATTGCAGCCGTTTTTTTGCATTTTTTTCCCATTTTTAAAGGGCCAGCATTTTTTTTTTTCTAATTGGTCTAAAACAGGGATCCTCAAACTACGGCCCTCCAGCTGTTGCTGAACTACACATCCCATGAGTCATTGTAAAACTCTGATATTCACAGACATGACTAGGCATGATGGGAATTGTAGTTCCTGAACAACTGGAGGGCCATAGTTTGAGGACCCCTGGTCTAAAACATCCAAAAACTGAAGTTTTTAAGTGTTTGAATGTTTTTACAGCTGAAAACAGTCCAAAAAAACCCTCAGCTCTTGGGGTTTTTTTACAGCTCAAAAACGCCCCAGCTAAAAACAGTTGATAACAGCCCATGTGTGCATGAACACATAGGATAACATGATGGAGGGTTTATTGACTGTAGAAAAAAACTTCTGCAGCTGAAAACAGCTGCTGAAAAACAGTCAAAAAACATCCTGTGTGCATGAGGCCTTAGTACGGCTGTATTGTGGTTTTCACAAAAAAAAAAAAAGCACATACATAATGGCCCTGGGAAGACCAGTGTAAATTAAAATCATGTATGCATGAGTCATAAAACTACCCATGACAAACTAGCCTTGAAAGTCTATAATAATGATAATTATCAGAGATGCTGCTAGGATATTGTTCTTTTTTACAGAATAAGAATTAATAATACGACTGAAGAATTCACTGGCTCTTCATTGTCATTTACCTTATCAGTAATATCAACAGAGATCTGTACTATTATGCGGGGAAAAAAAAAAAGGAAGAAGAATCATGACTTTTAAGGCTTGAGTTGATAGGCAAATGCAGAATGCTTTTATGTACATTCAGCTTGCCTCTGAAATCAAAATTCATTAACAACATTTGGCTGCTCTGCACAGTCCTGTATGGTAACCTTATAAAGCTGCCTATATTACATAGGCAGTGCATTTAGTATATCCTAAGGCAGGCCATAGATAAGTAGAAAAATGAGCTATCGCTCAAATGAAAATTGAAATTTGGAAAGCAATGTGAGAACCGCACAATGGGTTCCTATACCTGCGCAAATGAATACATGACTATTTATGGGGCTGCTCGTTGTAAGGTCAAGAAAGTCATAAATGTGTAAAGAAGGTGTTTAACCGGTTCCCGACAGTGCACTGCCTATTTACGGCGACAGTGTGGATGTAAATGGGCGGCGATCGTGGGCATAGCTAGGGGGCGTGCGCGCCCCCAGCGCGGTCTCGGCGATCCCATTCGCTACAGGACCATTCAATCTACAGGTATACAGATTACCCACCGTATATTATTTTACATACCTTTTATAAGTTTTAACCCCCGATCGCCCGGCGGTGACCCCTAGCGTGCGTTAAGGTCAGTGTAAACACCAGGCAGGGTCAGTTAGTTAGGTACTCTGACACGTATACACACACATTAGATAGGTGTTAGTTACTATTGCAGTATCTGATCAGATCAATATCTGTGATCTGATCAGATATATATATTAGCATCCCCAATAGATCAGTGTTCTAAAAAAATGCAGCGTTAGCGGGATCAGCCCAGATACCTGCTAGCACCTGTGTTTCGCCTCTCTGCCCAGCCCAGCCCACCCAAGTGCAGGATCAATAGTTCGCTGACACTTACCAATCACAGAACACATATCTGCAGCGTTCGCAGAGATCACGCCCGATCCCTGCGAAATCTGACAGTGATTTTGGTAGCGTTTGAAATAGGCTCTGACAACCAGGTGCACTTTTTTGCCTGTGAGTCACACTTGTGTACCTATAAATTTAGAAGCCATGTCAAATCCGAGGTACACTAGTGAAGAGGCCTACGCGTTGTTGAGTATGACAGATAAGAGCGATGGGGAAGCCTTACTGTCAGATTCAGACTCATCATATGAGCTCATAGATGACAGCGGCTCCATGACAGATAGCTCTGATGACGGAGTGGTCCCTGCTAAGGTGCATGAAAAGCAGGGCTTTTGTATGGAGCAGAGAGCCAGTACTTGCGCCGCTACTCCTTCTGGTGACCTGGCAAGCACCAGCATTCTAGTACATCCTGGTCATTGATGAACCAGCACTGCAGTAACACTTGGTCCTATAAGTGCAGTTCAAGCTGGTGTGGCTAGCACAAGTAATGCCCCACAGCCACGAAGACTAAGACAGGCCCGCAGAGCCCATAGTGCCCTTCCTGGTGCACTTGCAAACCCTGATTGGCAACCCACCACTGATGCAGCACCTGTACTTCCCCATTCACTGGCCAGCCCGGAATTCAGGTGAATACAGTTGACTTTAGGGCCATTGATTTTTTTTTCGCTGTATTTCACTGAAGATCTCTATAGATCTATTGTGGACCAAAGCAATTTATATGCTGGTTAATACATCGCCGCTAATCCCCATTTGTCACTTGCCAGAGATTGGAAACCAATCAGGGTTTCCGAATTTAAGACCTTTCTCGGCCTTACCCTCATCATGGGCATACATAAAGAACCTGAATTGCGGTTATATTGGTCCACTGACTCAATTTATCATATGAATGTCTTCTCTACTTCCATGGCCAGGACATGATTTGAGCAGATCCTGCGGTTCATGCACTTCTGTGACAATGAACTCGGTCGTCCATATGGGGACCCTGAATTTCACAGGCTCTACAAGATTCGGCCCCTCATAAACCACTTCAACACCCAGTTCACAGCACATTTTATTCCCAACCAAGTTGTGTGTGTGGACGAGTCCCTGATTAAATTTGCTGGACATCTTGCTTTCAAACAGTATGTCCCCAGCAAGCGTTCCAGATATGGGGTCAAGATGTATAAGCTCTGTGACAGGGCCACAGACTGTACATGTAGTTTTATGGTTTATGAGGGCAAAGATAGTCACGTAGAGCTGAAAGGATGCCCAGACTACATGGGGAGTGCTGGCAAAATTGTGTGGAGCTTGGTGTCACCCTTATCCGGAAAGGGGTACCATTTGTATGTGGACAATTACTACACAAGCGTGCCACTTTTTAGTCACTTGCTTGATCACCAAATTGGCGCACGTGGCACCATGCGACCTAATCGCCGGGGCTTCCCCCAACAGCTGGTAGAATCCTGACTTAGTCAGGGGGAAAGAGCCTGCTTGAGATGTAGTAATTTGCTTGCGATGAAGTGGAGGGATACAAAGGATGTTTATGTTCTTTCCTCCATTCATGCAGTCATGGCTATCCAAATTAGAACGGCGACTGGTGTTGTGGAGAAACCCCTTTGTGTCCACCAATATAACCAAAATATGGGAGGGGTGGACCTCAATGACCAGTTATTGGCGCCGTACTTAATTGCCCGTAAGTCCAGACGCAGGCACAAAAAAGTGTCTGTTTACTTATTTCAATTGGCTTTGCTGAATGCTTTTGAGCTATACAAAGCGTCAGGACGGACTGCAATTCCAGGAAGAGATCATCAGAGCCCTTCTGTATCCAGATGGTTCTGCACCCCATGTTCCCAATCCAAATGCAGTGAGTTATAAAAAACAAAAATAAATAAATAAATAAATAAAAACCACAAACAGTTGTAAGTTTCCCTGTTTTTCTATCTCTATTTTTTCTCTATTCTCTTTCTATTGCTCTCTCTATTGTTGTTTATGCATATCTGTAATGTTTTGTTGCGGTTTATTATAGTGGGTTTTTTTTTGCAGGTATGCAATGTTTTTATGTAACGTTTAATTCTTTTTTTATTCTTAGCAGTAATATTATTATTTTATATGTTACTGTGTTTTATTAATCTTTATTTGATTTTCAGGTACGCCAGCTGCAGCGCTAATTTATTTAGGGTGACAGCAACAGCGTTTGCTCCCACCATATAAAAAGCAGTGACTCCAGCGCTGTTGGAGGTGATTTCACCACCACAGTTAATAAAAAGAGCAAATATATCGGAGCATAGGGGCAGTGGGTAGAAATTGGGACGGATTGCCCCTATGCTCCGGTATATTTTTTTTAAAAAAGTGGCTATGTCCACCATTAGAAGTGGGAGGATGAAGGGAGGTTTCCTAATGGTGGGCATACCCACTGATTGATTCTTTTTTTTTCATTTAATCCACAGGCTGCTTGAAAAAAAAAGAACATTACAACATATGCCCAACAAGGACCAGCGACACATTAGTATGTTGCTGCTCTTAGAGTGTACTGGAAAGATGCCTGCAGGTATAGGTATCATCTAGGTATTGTTCTTTTCACCCAGCGGTCAGCTTTCATGTAAAAGTAATCCTAGTAGCTGATTAGCTGCTAGACTGCTTTTACAAGCAGTGGGAGGGAATGCCCCCCCCCCGGCCATCTTACATGGTTTTCTCGGGCTCTCCTGTCCCACCAGGGACCTGAGAATGCAGCCCGTGGTTCCGACAGCTGACCATAGAGCTGACTGAAGACTAGAATGGCTCCAATCATCTCTATGGCCTAAGATACTGGAGGCTATGAGAATTTCATGACTTTGGTTTCGTCGGATATAAACCGCGCCATTGGGAAATTGTGGAAGCATCTTATCACACCGATTTCGGTGTGGTCAGATGCTTTAAGGGCTGAGGAGAGGTCTAGAGTCTAATAGACCCCAAATTAAAAAAAAAAAAAATATGCAACACTACCTATTTTTATCATAAAGGATATTTAAATTTCCCATGATAACAATAAAAATAATAGAACAAAAAAAAAAAGATGAAAGGGACAGTGTAAACATAAAATAAAAAGCAAAATGAATAACTTATAAAAAAATGCACCCCTGTCCTCCCGTGCATGTGCGCAAAGGTGAACGCAAACGTCGGTCTCATGTCGTATGTAAACAGCAATTGCACCATGCATGTGAGGTATCACCGCGAACGTCAGATCGAGGGCAGTAATTCTAGAAGTAGATCTCCTCTGCAGATCTAAAGTGGTAACCTGTAAATGCTTTTAAAGGCTTTTAAAGATGTATATAGTTTGTCGCCGCTGCGCATGTATGCATTATTTAAGTATGTCATGTTTGGTGTCTATGTACTCGGCATGAGATCATCTTTTATATTTCAACAAATATTTGGGCAATATAGTGTATTTTTGTGCATTAAAATTCAAAAAAATGTTTTTTTTTTCACTCAAATTTGGTTTGAAAAATTGCTGCGCAAATACTTTGTGAAAAAAAAAATTGCAACACCCACCATTTTAATCTGTAGGGCCTCTGCTTTAAAAAAATATATAATGTTTGGGGGTTCAAAGTAATTTCCTAGCAAAAAAAAAATATTTTTTCATGTAAACAAAACGTGTCAGAAAAGACTTGGTGGATGATGTGTGGCATAGGCTTCTAATGTTGGGCATAAAATGCCAGGACACTAAAACCCCCCCCAAAATGACCCCATTTTGGAAAGTAGACACCCCAAGCTATTTGCTGAGAGGCATCTTGATCCCCTGGAACATTTTATTTTTTGTTGCAAGTGAGTGAAATATGACATATAATAAAAAAAAAAATACACAAAGTTGTCAATGAAATTATATATTGCTCACACATGCCATGGGTATATGTGTAATTACACCCCAAAATACATTCTGCTGCTTCTCCTGAGTATGGGGATACCCCATGTGTGAGACTTTTTGTGAGTCTATCCGCATACGGGACCCCAAAAACTAATCACCGCCTTCAGGATTTCTAAGGGCAAAAATGTATGCATTCACCCCACACTACCTATCACAGTTGCAGAGGCCATGAAATGCCCAGATAGTACAACCCCACCCAAATGACCCCATTTTGGAAAGTAGACACCCCAAGCTATTTGCTGAGAGGCATGTTGAGTCCATGGGATATTTTATCTTTTGCCACAACTTTCGGGGAAATTACTTATTTTTTTTCAAAGTTGTCACTAAATCATTTATTGCTCACACATGCCATGGGTATATGTGAAATTACACCCCAAAATACATTCTGTTGCTTCTCCTGAGTACGGGGATATCCCATGTGTGAGACTTTTTGGGAGCCTAGTTCCAAAACCAATCGCCGCCTTCAGGCTTTCTAAGAGCATAAAATGGTGATTTTACTCCTCAGTACCTATCACGGTTTTGGAGGCCCTGAAGTGTCAAGGTAGCACAAAAGCCCCCCAAATGACCCCATTTTGGAAAGTAGACACCCCAAGGTATTTGCTAAGAGGCATGGCGCATATTTTCCAACTCTCATTTGTTTTGGAAAATGAAGAAATAAACAGAAAATGTATTTATTTTTTTCTTTTTTCAAATTTCAAAACTTTGTAACAAAAAGCAAGACCTGTAAAATACTCAACGTGCCTCTCAGCAAATAGCTTGGGGTGTCTACTTTCCAAAATGGGGTCATTTGGTGTTTTGTGCTATCTGGGTATTCCATGGCCTCCGAAACTGTGATAGGGAGTGAGGAGTAAAATCACCATTTTATGCCCTTAGAAAGCATGAAGGCGGTAATTGGTTTTTGGTGTCCGGTACGCGGCTAGACCACCAAAAAGTCTCACACATGTGGTATCCCTGTATTCAGAAGAAGCAGCAGAATGTATTTTGGGGTGTAATTTCACATATACACATGGCATGTTTGAGCAATATATAATTTAGTGACAACTTTGTTAAAAAAAAAAAATTGTAATTTCCCCAAAACTTGTGGCAAAATATAAAATATTCCATGGACACAACATGCCTCTCAGGAAATAGCTTGGGTTGTCTACTTTCCAAAATGGGGTCATTTGGGGTTTTTTCTTTGCTATCTGGGCATTTCATGGCCTCCGCAACCTGGATAGGTAGTGAGGAGTAAAATGTACCCTAGTTTGTAGACGCTATAACTTTTGCGCAAGCAATAAATATATGCTAATTGACTTTTTTTTTACACGAGTGCATTTTGGCAAAAAATTATGACTAAAATTTTGTTTATTGTATTTCTCTAATAACAAAAAGTAGAAAATATCATTTCTTTCTCGGACATCAACGGACACAGAGCAGGCTATATATTCTATACATACTGGGTTATATGCCACCTATAGGTGAATGGACACTGGTAATCAATAAAAAACAAACAGGAAGTTCCCCCTCGTATATAACCCCCTCCCACACTGGCAGCACTTCAGTTTTTTTGCCAGTGTCTTGAAGGTGGATGGTCACTTCTACAGGGAGTGCAGAATTATTAGGCAAGTTGTATTTTTGAGGAATAATTTTATTATTGAACAACAACCATGTTCTCAATGATTCCAAAAACTCATTAATATCAAAGCTGAATATTTTTGGAAGTAGTTTTTAGTTTGTTTTTAGTTGTAGCTATTTTAGGAGGATATCTGTGTGTGCAGGTGACTATTACTGTGCATAATTATTAGGCAACTTAACAAAAAACAAATATATACCCATTTCAATTATTTATTTTCAGCAGTGAAACCAATATAACATCTCAAAATTCACAAATATACATTTCTGACATTCAAAAACAAAACAAAAACAAATCAGTGACCAATATAGCCACCTTTCTTTGCAAGGACACTCAAAAGCCTGCCATCCATGGATTCTGTCAGTGTTTTGATCTGTTCACCATCAACATTGCGTGCAGCAGCAACCACAGCCTCCCAGACACTGTTCAGAGAGGTGTACTGTTTTCCCTCCTTGTAAATCTCACATTTCATGATGGACCACTGGTTCTCTATGGGGTTCAGATCAGGTGAACAAGGAGGCCAAGTCATTAGTTTTTCTTCTTTTAGACCCTTTCTTGCCAGCCACGCTGTGGAGTACTTGGACGCGTGTGATGGAGCATTGTCCTGCATGAAAATCATGTTTTTCTTGAAGGATGCAGACTTCTTCCTGTACCACTGCTTGAAGAACGTGTCTTCCAGAAACTGGCAGTAGGACTGGGAGTTGAGCTTGACTCCATCCTCAACCCGAAAAGGCCCCACAAGCTACTCCTACCTCAGTTCGAGTTGAGGGTCAGGATGACGGTCAAAGACCTTCTGTGCAAGAAGTTCGTCACCATGTCCTTCTTCAGACGTAGGAAGTTCTTTTTGTACTAAAAGTACGTCCTGTTACGAGGTAGTGTGCGCAGGTTCATGAGGTGTCGCACCGACCGTTCTTTCCCAGATTTTCTTCTTTTTGATTACTGAACCGGAGGAACAAGTGGACTAGACTT
>BLSH010207941.1:21507-40047 GCA_018402905.1 Glandirana rugosa | reverse complement strand
ACGGGTCCTTACGTCGGAGTGGACACGGTTCCTTACGCATTCCTTGGCACAGGTGAGGCTGCATTCCTGGGCACTGGTGAGGCTACATTGCTGAGCACTGGTGAGGCTGCATTCCTGGGCACTGCTGAGGCTGCATTTCTTGGCACCGGTGAGGCTGCATTGCTGGGCACTGGTGAGGCTGCATTCCTGGCCACGGGTAAGGCTGCATTGTGGGCACTGGTTAGGCTGCATTGCTGGGCACAGGTGAGGCTGAATTGCTGGGCACTGGTCAGGATGCATTCCTGGGCACTAATAAGGCTGCATAGATAGGCACTGGCGGTGAGGCTGCATTGCTGGGCACTGGTAAGGCTGCATAGATGGGCACTGGTGAGGCTGCATTGCTAGGCACAGGTGAGGCTGTGTTGCTGGGCACTGGTGAGGCTGCATTCTGGGCCCCTGTGAGACTCCATTCCTGGGCACTGGTGAGGCTGCATTCCTGGGCACTCGTGAGGTTGCATTGCTGGGCACTGGTGGGGCTGCATTCTTGGGCATGGGTGAGGCTTCATTGCTGGGTACTGGTTAGGCAGCATTGCTGGGCACTGATGAGGCTGCATTGCTGGGCTCTGGTGAGGCTGCATTCCTGGGCACAGGAGAGGCTGCATTGCTGGTCAATGGTGAGGCTGCATTCCTGGGCACTGGTGAGGCTGCATTGCTAGGCACTGGTGAGGATGCATTCCTGGGCACAGGATAGGCTGCATTGCTGGAGACAGGGGAGGCTGCATTCCTGGGCACAGATGAGGCTGCATTCCTGGGCACAGATGAGGCTGCATTGCTGGACACAGGTGATGCTGCATTCATGGACACTGGTGAGGCTGCATTCCTGGGCACTTGTGAGGCTGCATTGCTGGGCATTGGTGAGGCTGCATTACTGGGCACTGGCAAGGCTGCATTCCTGGGCATAGATGAGGCTGCATTGCTAGGCACAGGTGAGGCTGCAATCCTGGGCACTGGTGAGGCTTCATTCCTGGGCACAGGTGAGGCTGTATTCCTGGGCACTAGTAAGGCTGCATAGATGGGCACTGGTGAGGGTGCATTGCTGGGTGATGGTAAGGCTGCATAGATGGGTACTGGTGAGGCTGCATTGCTGGGCACTGGTGAGGCTGCATTGCTGGGCACTGGTGAGGCTCCATTCCTGAGCATAGGTGAGGCTACATTCCTGGGCGCATGCGAAACTGAATTCCTAGGCACAGGTGAGGCTGCATTCCTGGGCACAGGTGTGGCTGCATTCCTGGGCACAGGTGAAGCTACATTGCTGGGCATGGGTGAGGCTGCATCCTTGGGCACAGGTGAGGCTCTATTGTTGAGCACTGGTGAGGCTGCATTCCTGGGCACAAGGGAGGCTGCATTGCTAGACTCTGGTGAGACTGCATTCCTGCATTTCTGGGCACTGGTGAGGCTGCATTTCTGGGCACAGGGGAGGCTGCATTGCTGTGCACTGGAGAGGCTGCATTGCTGGGCACTGGTAAGGCTGCATTAATGGGCACTGGTGAGGCTGCATTCCTGGGCACAGATGAGGCTGCATTGCTGGACACAGGTGATGCTGCATTCATGGACACTGGTGAGGCTGCATTCCTGGGCACTTGTGAGGCTGCATTGCTGGGCATTGGTGAGGCTGCATTGCTGGGCATAGATGAGGCTGCATTGCTAGGCACAGGTGAGGCTGCAATCCTGGGCACTGGTGAGGCTTCATTCCTGGGCACAGGTGAGGCTGTATTCCTGGGCACTAGTAAGGCTGCATAGATGGGCACTGGTGAGGGTGCATTGCTGGGTGATGGTAAGGCTGCATAGATGGGTACTGGTGAGGCTGCATTGCTGGGCACTGGTGAGGCTGCATTGCTGGGCACTGGTGAGGCTGCATTCCTGAGCATAGGTGAGGCTACATTCCTGGGCGCATGCGAAACTGAATTCCTAGGCACAGGTGAGGCTGCATTCCTGGGCACAGGTGTGGCTGCATTCCTGGGCACAGGTGAAGCTCCATTGCTGGGCATGGGTGAGGCTGCATCCTTGGGCACAGGTGAGGCTCTATTGTTGAGCACTGGTGAGGCTGCATTCCTGGGCACAAGGGAGGCTGCATTGCTGTGCACTGGAGAGGCTGCATTGCTGGGCACTGGTAAGGCTGCATTAATGGGCACTGGTGAGGCTGCATTCCTGGGCACAGGTGAGGCTGCATTGCTGTGCACTGGAGAGGCTGCATGGCTGGGCACTTGTGAGGCTGCATTGCTGGGCATTGGTAAGGCTGCATAGCTGGGCACTGGTGGGGCTGCATTCCTGGGTGCTGGTGAGGCTGCATCACTGAGCACTGGTGAGGCTGCATTTCTGGCCACTAGTGAGGGTACATTCCTGGGCACAGGTGAGGCTGCATTCCTGGGCACAGTTAAGGCTGCATTGCTGGGCACTGGTGAGGCTGCATTGCTTTGCACAGATAAGGCTGCATTGCTGGGCACTGGTCAGGCTGCATTCCTGGCCACTGATCAGGCTGCCTTGATGGGCACTGGTCAGGCTGCATAGATGGGTACTAGTGAGACTGCATTGCTGGGCGCCAGTGAGGCTGCATTGCTGGGCACTGGTGAGGCTGCATTCCTGGGCACAGGTGAGGCTACATTCCTGGGCACATTCGAGGCTGCATTCCTAGGCACACGTGAGGCTGCATTCCTGGGCAGAGGTGTGGCTGCATTCCTGGGCACAGGTGAGGCTGCATTGCTAGGCACAGGTGAGGCTGCATTCCTTTGCACAGGTGAGGCTTCATTCCTGGGCACTGGTGAGGCAGCATTCCTGGCCACAGGTGAGGCTGTATTGCTGGGCTCTGGCGAGGCTGCATTCCTGGGCCCAGGTGAGGCTGCATTGCTGGGCACTGGTGAGGCTGCATTTCTGGACAGAGGTAAGGCTGCATTGCTGGGCACTGGTCAGGCTGCATTCCTGGGCACTGATCAGGCTGCATTGATGGGCACTCTTCAGGCTGCATAGATAGGCACAGGTGAGGCTGCATTGCTGAACACTGGTGAGGCTACATTCCTGGGCACAGGTGAGGCTGCATTGCTGGGCACTGGCCAGGCTGCATTGCTGGGCACTGGTCAGGCTGCATTGTTGTGCACTGGTGAGGCTGCATAGATGGGCTTTGGGCACAGGTGACTAAATGATTTAGGGGTGTGTACCGCGCTTATGGGTTGTGCTGTTAGACTGCTGCCTTCCAGGGATTCCCTCCCGTAGGTGGGATGTGTAACTGATAAAGGGGGTGCTTGGATATGGCGCTGTCTCAGCAATGGAAAATATGTGTGTCCTCTATGTCCTGTGATCATATGTGCTTATGGGATACTATTTTTGGTTCTTGGTCGAAGTATTTATTTATACTTTCGTGCATGTGTGTCATCTAAAAGGTTCAAGTGTGCGTGTTCTTTCATATGTAGTAGTAATTCATAAGGGAAATTTTGTGCCAATGTGTAAAATTAATAGTAAGTATTAGAAGGATTTTTTTCCTGTGTGTAAAATAAACTATAACATGTGTTACTCATAAACTATATTTTCATATAGTTTATACTGTTAGTGGTGGGTTAGTATCTTAACTGGAAAATATATCAGAGTCCAAACAAAAGTGATATGCAAACAAAAAATAAATAAATTAGTCCATCAAGTGCAAAGATTGTGACTTCAAGTGATTGCTCCTTATATCTTTAGTGACTTTGAAATGGTGAGTACATTCGTGCTCCCCCTATAGATTTCCTCCTTACCAGAGGGCACTGCCCCTGCAGGGGCCGCGTGCCTGTCTTTAGTTAATCCTGGAGACTTGTTCCTGGGTAGGGGGTGCTCCTCTATTCCTCTTAAGGGGGTGCCTTTTATCCTGGGTATATTCCTTCTCCTGTTCGGTCGTTCTCCCTTCTTCCGGAAGTTAGGTGATCTCAGGGTGAATATCCAGCGGTTTAAAAAATAAAAAGCAGAGAGGACTCCATAGTGCAGCTTGTTTCAATGTATCCTTAATTTTATTAAAAAAAAGGGGAATTTGGATACAAAGCTTTAAACAAACGAGGGTGGGTGGTGGTTCCAAGGGTAGGTGGGCTAGGTATGGGATAGTTCGTTCAGTGTCCCAAAAATTAATAAATAAATAAATAGATGTCACATAGCCGGTGGAAGCGGGTCGGCTGGATGGGTGAGCTCTGCAGCTCTCCTCGCTGTGTCAGCGTGCGTTCCAGCTTCCCTTCGCCTCAAACCGGATGTGATGTAGGGCTTCCTGCTAGGTCAACTGACGCGTTTCGTCATGGACGTTTTCAAAGGTGTACCTAGCTATGGAAAAGACGTCTTTTATTTCCGTAGCTGGGGCGGGGAGTTCACTGCGTTTATGTTGCTATTGGTGGAGCCGTGCCCTAACCAATAGTATAAGTCTGATGTGGTAATTAAACCGTTCGGTCAGATAATAATCGTGTGTATATACAAAACGCTGTGAAGTCTCCGTTTTTGCAGGAATATTAGAATATTTAGAAATATATAAAAATTAGAAATATTTTTAAAAAGCCCAGCAGTGCAATAAATCAAACTGGTAAAACCATTAATACATCAAACATCGCCATAAATGCGTATATAAAATATATATCTAAAATCTAAAAGTCTTATTGCCTCAGTAGTGTCTAGGTATTAAGAAAATCTGGCGTATAAATGATATTTAAGCTAGAAAAGAAATATGTATAAATTGTGAGATACAAATAGAGGTGTGTAAAATATGTCTACATTTAAAATAGGATCTACGGTTATACTACGGTTGTAAAATTAGAGGTATATAAAATATGTCAACATTTAAAATAGGATCTACTGTTATATTACGGTTATAAAATTAGAGGTATATAAAATATGTCAACCTTTAAAATAGGATCTACGGTTATATTGCACACTCTGAAACGTGTGGTAAATATTAGCAGGAATAACAGTAGAACTTCAGATATGTATTACAACTGGCAGAACACCATGTGAAAACTGACGAGGGTTAAAAATTAGAGATAAAGATCTCAACTGCTTTATCTCTAATTTTTAACCCTCGTCAGTTTTCTTAATACCTAGACACTACTGAGGCAATAAGACTTTTAGATTTTAGATATATATTTTATATACGCATTTATGGCGATGTTTGATGTATTAATGGTTTTACCAGTTTGATTTATTGCACTGTTGGGCTTTTTAAAAATATTTCTAATTTTTATATATTTCTAAATATTCTAATATTCCTGCAAAAACGGAGACTTCACAGCGTTTTGTATATACACACGATTATTATCTGACCGAACGGTTTAATTACCACATCAGACTTATACTATTGGTTAGGGCACGGCTCCACCAATAGCAACATAAACGCAGTGAACTCCCCGCCCCAGCTACGGAAATAAAAGACGTCTTTTCCATAGCTAGGTACACCTTTGAAAATGTCCATGACGAAACGCGTCAGGTGACCTAGCAGGAAGCCCTACATCACATCCGGTTTGAGGCGAAGGGAAGCTGGAACGCACGCTGACACAGCGAGGAGAGCTGCAGAGCTCACCCATCCAGCTGACCCGCTTCCACCGGCTATGTGACATCTATTTATTTATTTATTAATTTTTGGGACACTGAACGAACTATCCCATACCTAGCCCACCTACCCTTGGAACCATCACCCACCCTCGTTTGTTTAAAGCTTTGTATCCAAATTCCCCTTTTTTTTAATAAAATTAAGGATACATTGAAACAAGCTGCACTATGGAGTCCTCTCTGCTTTTTATTTTTTAAACCGCTGGATATTCACCCTGAGATCACCTAACTTCCGGAAGAAGGGAGAACGACCGAACAGGAGAAGGAATATACCCAGGATAAAAGGCACCCCCTTAAGAGGAATAGAGGAGCACCCCCTACCCAGGAACAAGTCTCCAGGATTAATTAAAGACAGGCACGCGGCCCCTGCAGGGGCAGTGCCCTCTGGTAAGGAGGAAATCTATAGGGGGAGCACGAATGTACTCACCATTTCAAAGTCACTAAAGATATAAGGAGCAATCACTTGAAGTCACAATCTTTGCACTTGATGGACTAATTTATTTATTTTTTGTTTGCATATCACTTTTGTTTGGACTCTGATATATTTTCCAGTTAAGATACTAACCCACCACTAACAGTATAAACTATATGAAAATATAGTTTATGAGTAACACATGTTATAGTTTATTTTACACACAGGAAAAAAATCCTTCTAATACTTACTATTAATTTTACACATTGGCACAAAATTTCCCTTATGAATTACTACTACATATGAAAGAACACGCACACTTGAACCTTTTAGATGACACACATGCACGAAAGTATAAATAAATACTTCGACCAAGAACCAAAAATAGTATCCCATAAGCACATATGATCACAGGACATAGAGGACACACATATTTTCCATTGCTGAGACAGCACCATATCCAAGCACCCCCTTTATCAGTTTGGGCACAGGTGAGGCTGCATTCTCAGGCACAGGTAAGGCTGCATTGCTGGGCACTGGTGAGGCTGCATTCCTGGCCACAGGTGAGGCTACATTGCTGGGCACTTGTGAGGCTGCATTGCTGGGCACTGGTGAGGCTGCATTAATGGGCATAGGTGAGGCTACATTCATGGGCACATGCGAAACTGAATTCCTAGGCACAGGTGAGGCTGCATTCCTGGGCACAGGTGTGGCTGCATTTCTGGGTACAGGTGAAGCTGCATTGCTGGGCACGGGTGAGGCTGCATTCTTTGGCACAGGTGAGGCTGTATTGCTGAGCACTGGTGAGGCTGCATTCCTGGGCACAGGGGAGGCTGCATTGCTAGACTCTGGTGAGGCTGCATTCCAGCATTTCTGGGCACTGGTGAGGCTGCATTCCTGGGGACACGTGAGGCTGCATTGCTGGGAACAGGTGACATTGCATTCCTGGGCACTGGTAAGGCTGCATTGATGGGCACTGGTGAGGCTGCATTCCTGGGCACAGGTGAGGCTGCATTGCTGTGCACTGGAGAGGCTGCATGGCATGGCACTTGTGAGGCTGCATTGCTGGGCATTGGTAAGGCTGCATTGATGGGCACTGGTGGGGCTGCATTCCTGGGTGCTGGGGAGGCTGTATTGCTGAGCACTGGTGAGGCTGCATTTCTGGCCACAGGTGAGGTTACATTCCTGGGCATAGGTGAGGCCATATACAAAGTCCATAAGCAATGATCTTCATGTGTTATAGTCCATATTGGAACAGTATATAGGGCAAAAATTGGAAAAATCAGGGAAGGAAAATCAAACTGAAGCATAAGACACCGGAAGCTGCCATCCACAATGAGCAAATCCCAACTCACAGAACCTGAAAAAAGCAGAAGAGAGGAGGCTCTTCTAAGTACAATATGCCAGTACCACTTTATTAAAAAAAGGTTAAAAACACTCACAAGATCAATGTGTATAAGGCACATCCAACATCCAATTACAAGGGGGAACCGAACACTCGGGTGGTCCTCTAAGAACGATGGTCATCCACAACGGTCGTTCCTCCTGCACGCTGTATGATGGAAAAAGCCGGCTCGCGGCGTGTAGGTCAAATGGAGGCTTGGAGCGCAAACACCTGGCACAGGCGGGATGGCTTCACTAGAATGTGACGCGTTTCATTGGCTGGCAGACTCCAATGACATGGGAGGCTGCGCCACTTCGTCAAGCAATCAGGGGCGGATGTGGGGGAATGTTAGCACAATACACATCATTCTTATAGTACTCATGGGGGAAGGCACAGGGGCAGGGGAATGGGAGGGGAAAGGGGCTGGGAAGGAGGCAGTAAAGGACACACAACAACTATCAATGATCTTAAAAGTGCAAAGCCAGAAATATAATAAAAAGCAGTTTAAAAAGGCATTGCTGGGCACTGGGGAGGCTGCATTGCTTGGCACAGATAAGGCTGCATTGCTGGGCACTGGTCAGGCAGCATTGCTGGGCACTGGTCAGGCTGCATTGCTGGGCACTGGTCAGGCTGCATTCCTGGCCACTGATCAGGCTGCCTTGATGGGCACTGGTCAGGCTGCATAGATGGGGACAGGCGAGGCTGCATTGGTGGGCACTGGTGAGGCTTCATTGCTGGCCATTGGTAAGGCTGCATAGATGGGTACTGGTGAGACTACATTGCTGGGCACTGGTGAGGCTGTGTTCCTGGGCACAGGTGAGGCTACATTCCTGGGCACATTTGAGGCTGCATTCCTGGGCAGAGGTGTGGCTGCATTCCTGGGCAGAGGTGTGGCTGCATTCCTGGGCACAGGCGAGGCTGCATTACTAGGCACAGGTGATGCTGCATTCCTTTGCACAGGTGAGGCTGCATTCCTGGGCACTGGTGAGGCAGCATTCCTGGGCACAGGTGAGGCTGTATTGCTGGGATCTGGCGAGGCTGCATTCCTGGGCCCAGGTGAGGCTGCATTGCTGGGCACTGGTGGGGCTGCATTGCTGGACAGAGGTAAGGCTGCATTGCTGGGCACTGGTCAGGCTGCATTCCTGGGCACTGATCAGGCTGCATTGATGGGCACTCTTCAGGCTGCATAGATAGGCACAGGTGAGGCTGCATTGCTGAACACTGGTGAGGCTGCATTCCTGGGCACTGGCCAGGCTGCATTGCTGGGCACTGGCCAGGCTGCATTGCTGGGCACTGGTCAGGCTGCATTGTTGTGCACTGGTGAGGCTGCATAGATGGGCTCTGGTTAGGTTGCATTGCTGGACACTCATCAGGCTGCATTGCTGGGCACTGGTGAGGCTGCATTCCTGGGCACTGGTCAAGCTGCATTGCTGGGCACTGGTCAGGCTGCTTTGCTGGGCACTGGTGAGGTTGTATTGCTGGGCACAGGTGAGGCTGCATTGCTGGGCATTGGTCAGGCTACATGTCTGGGCACTGGTCAGGCTACATTGATGGGCACTGGTCAGGCTGCATAGATGGGCACTGGTGAGGCTGCATAGCTGGGCAGTGTGCACTGGTAAGGCTGCATTGTTGGGCACTGGTGAGTCTGCATTCTTGGGCACAGGTAAGGCTGCATTGCTGGGCAGTGGTGAGGCTGCATTCCTGGCCACAGGTGAGGCTACATTCCTGGGCACAGGTGAGGCTGCATTGCTGGGCACTTGTGAGGCTGCATTGCTGGGCACTGGTGAGGCTGCATTAATGGGCATAGGTGAGGCTACATTCATGGGCACATGCGAAACTGAATTCCTAGGCACAGGTGTGGCTGCATTCCTGGGCACAGGTGTGGCTGCATTTCTGGGTACAGGTGAAGCTGCATTGCTGGGCACGGGTGAGGCTGCATTCTTTGGCACAGGTGAGGCTGTATTGCTGAGCACTGGTGAGGCTGCATTCCTGGGCACAGGGGAGGCTGCATTGCTGGACTCTGGTGAGGCTGCATTCCTGCATTGCTGGGCACTGGTGAGGCTGCATTCCTGGGAACACGTGAGGCTGCATTGCTGGGAACAGGTGACGTTGCATTCCTGGGCACTGGTAAGGCTGCATTGATGGGCACTGGTGAGGCTGCATTCCTGGGCACAGGTGAGGCTGCATTGCTGTGCACTGGAGAGGCTGCATGGCATGGCACTTGTGAGGCTGCATTGCTGGGCATTGGTAAGGCTGCATAGATGGGCACTGGTGGGGCTGCATTCCTGGGTGCTGGGGAGGCTGTATTGCTGAGCACTGGTGAGGCTGCATTTCTGGCCACAGGTGAGGTTACATTCCTGGGCATAGGTGAGGCCATATACAAAGTCCATAAGCAATGATCTTCATGTGCTATAGTCCATATCGGAACAGTATATAGGGCAAAAATTGGAAAAATCAGGGAAGGAAAATCAAACTGAAGCATAAGACACCGGAAGCTGCCATCCACAATGAGCAAATCCCAACTCACAGAACCTGAAAAAAGCAGAAGAGAGGAGGCTCTTCTAAGTACAATATGCCAACCAAAAAAGGTTAAAAACACTCACAAGATCAATGTGTATAAGGCACATCCAACATCCAATTACAAGGGGGAACCGAACACTCGGGTGGTCCTCTAAGAACGATGGTCATCCACAACGGTCGTTCGTCCTGCACGCTGTATGATGGAAAAAGCCGGCTTGCGGCGTGTAGGTCAAACGGAGGCTTGGAGCGCAAACACCTGGCACAGGCGGGATGGCTTCACTAGAATGTGACGCGTTTCATTGGCTGGCAGACTCCAATGACATGGGAGGCTGCGCCACTTCGTCAAGCAATCAGGGGCGGATGTGGGGGAATGTTAGCACAATACACATCATTCTTATAGTACTCATGGGGGAAGGCACAGGGGCAGGGGAATGGGAGGGGAAAGGGGCTGGGAAGGAGGCAGTAAAGGACACACAACAACTATCAATGATCTTAAAAGTGCAAAGCCAGAAATATAATAAAAAGCAGTTTAAAAAGGCATTGCTGGGCACTGGGGAGGCTGCATTGCTTGGCACAGATAAGGCTGCATTGCTGGGCACTGGTCAGGCAGCATTGCTGGGCACTGGTCAGGCTGCATTCCTGGCCACTGATCAGGCTGCCTTGATGGGCACTGGTCAGGCTGCATAGATGGGGACAGGTGAGGCTGCATTGGTGGGCACTGGTGAGGCTTCATTGCTGGCCATTGGTAAGGCTGCATAGATGGGTACTGGTGAGACTGCATTGCTGGGCACTGGTGAGGCTGTGTTCCTGGGCACAGGTGAGGCTACATTCCTGGGCACATTTGAGGCTGCATTCCTGGGCAGAGGTGTGGCTGCATTCCTGGGCACAGGTGAGGCTGCATTACTAGGCACAGGTGATGCTGCATTCCTTTGCACAGGTGAGGCTGCATTCCTGGGCACTGGTGAGGCAGCATTCCTGGGCACAGGTGAGGCTATATTGCTGGGCTCTGGTGAGGCTGCATTCCTGGGCCCAGGTGAGGCTGCATTGCTGGGCACTGGTGAGGCTGCATTGCTGGACAGAGGTAAGGCTGCATTCCTGGGCACTGATCAGGCTGCATTGATGGGCACTCTTCAGGCTGCATAGATAGGCACAGGTGAGGCTGCATTGCTGAACACTGGTGAGGCTGCATTCCTGGGCACAGGGGAGGCTGCATTGCTGGGCACTGGTCAGGCTGCATTGTTGTGCACTGGTGAGGCTGCATAGATGGGCTCTGGTTAGGTTGCATTGCTGGACACTCATCAGGCTGCATTGCTGGGCACTGGTGAGGCTGCATTCCTGGGCACTGGTCAAGCTGCATTGCTGGGCACTGGTCAGGCTGCATTGCTGGGCACTGGTGAGGTTGTATTGCTGGGCACAGGTGAGGCTGCATTGTTGGGCATTGGTCAGGCTGCATGCCTGGGCACTGGTCAGGCTACATTGATGGGCACTGGTCAGGCTGCATAGATGGGCACTGGTGAGGCTGCATAGCTGGGCAGTGGGCACTGGTAAGGCTGCATTGTTGGGCACTGGTGAGTCTGCATTCCTGGGCACTGCTCAGTCTGCATTTCTGGGCACTCGTGAGGCTGCATTGCAGGGCAAAGTTAAGGCTGCATTGCTGGGTACTGGTGAGGCTGCATAGATGGGCACTGGTGAGACTGCATTGCTGGGCACTGGTGAGGCTGTGTTCCTGGGCACAGGTGAGGCTACATTCCTGGGCACATTCGAGGCTGCATTCCAGGGCAGAGGTGTGGCTGCATTCCTGGGCGCAGGTGAGGCTGCATTACTAGGCACAGGTGATGCTGCATTCCTTTGCACAGGTGAGGCTGCATTCCTGGGCACTGGTGAGGCAGCATTCCTGGGCACAGGTGAGGCTGTATTGCTGGGCTCTGGTGAGGCTGCACTCCTGGGCCCAGGTGAGGCTGCATTGCTGGGCACTGGTGAGGCTGCATTGCTGGACAGAGGTAAGGCTGCATTGCTGGGCACTGATCAGGCTGCATTGATGGGCACTCTTCAGGCTGCATAGATGGGCACAGGTGAGGCTGCATTCCTGGGCACAGGGGAGGCTGCATTGCCGGGCACTGGCCAAGCTGCATTGCTGGGCACTGGTCAGGCTGCATTGCTGTGCACTGGTGAGGCTGCATAGATGGGCTCTGGTTAGGTTGCATTGCTGGACACTCATCAGGCTGCATTGCTGGGCACTGGTGAGGCTGCATTCCTGGGCACTGGTCAGGCTGCATTGCTGGGCACTGGTCAGGCTGCATTGCTGGGCACTGGTGAGGTTGTATTGCTGGGCACAGGTGAGGCTGCATTGCTGGGCATTGGTCAGGCTACATGCCTGGGCACTGGTCAGGCTACATTGATGGGCACTGATCAGGCTGCATAGATGGGCACTGGTGAGGCTGCATAGCTGGGCAGTGTGCACTGGTAAGGCTGCATTGTTGGGCACTGGTGAGTCTGCATTCCTGGGCACTGCTCAGTCTGCATTTCTGGGCACTGGTGAGCCTGCATTGCTCCACACTGGTCAGGCGGCATAGATGGGCACTGATGAGGCTGCATAGATGGGCACTGATGAGGCCGCATTGCTTTGCACTGGTAAGACTGCATTGCTGTGCACTGGTCAGGCTGCATTGATGGGCACTAGTGAGGCTGCATTCATCATGTAGCACACTGCTGAGGCCTACATTCTTTATGTAGGGCACTACTGAGCCCTGTATACTTTATGTAGCTCGCTCCTAAGCCCTGCATTCTTTATGTAACTTACTCCTGAACTCTGCACTCTGTTTTTTTCTCTTAGCTTTATAACATTTGGTACTCATATCTCAAAAAATTCTAAGAAGTATCTTTTTTTAATCTTTATTTATAGACAAATTGTAATAATAACTTATATATCATACAATCATTCCATAAACACATACCATATACGCTGCATATATAATTTGAGGAAAATATGCTTATAAAATAGTTTACCATTTACCAATAAAAAAAAATATGTCCCCAGATTTAATTTGAAAAATCTGCTCATTTTGACCTAAATAGTGTTTGTACAATTGTGGACTTTGGATGGACTGTGTGAAATAATGCACAATATTGATTTCTTGACCTGACTTGTCTATCGTTCAGATGTAGCTTACTAAAAGTCCTTAAATACTGTGCATGGGAGTGCCCATGTGTGGGAGCTCCGTGATGGCTGCATAAGCCAGGAGCTCCGCACCAGGTCCGAACACCAGCAGCTCCTTTGCAGCACACAGCGGGCAGACATTCAAGGACCCTGGACTCCCGCTCTTACGAACCCCCCCTGCACTCTATCCGATGCCCGGCACCTTGGCTAGGAGAAGCCTGGAGCCGCAATTTCAATCACAGGCCACTGCCGGGTGTACCAAGATGGCCGCCGTGGCCTTGCCTCACGCTGCCAGCGAGCCTGGTAAATCAGACCACAGACAGGTACTTTCTCCTCCTTCACTAATCTTCTCCCCAGAGACCTTTGGGCAGCCTCAGCAAATGATGTCCCCATCTCCAGCCTCCACAGAATCCCTCCTGAGGCATGTACTGGAGGACAAGACCACTACACCTAGTAGGCCCGGGCAGGCCTCCCAGTCAGTCCGGATCCCAGCCAGCCCTCCGTAGACTCCCCCTTAAACTCAGCGGACCTCTTCCTTAGGATCTCTGACCTCCTATAAAGGGGCCTTTCCAACACAGCCGCCAAAATCACTAATGATATCAAAGCTGATTCCTAGAACCTAGGGGCCAGAATTCGGACCACATTAGCCTCCTACAAGAACAATTGGACTCTGCCCTGGTCAAAATTGAGGACATGGAGAATAGATCCAGGAGACAGAACTTCAGAGTCAGGGGCCTCCCGGAGTCCATCAATGACGTCCAGGGAGCTATCCATGACCTAATGAAGAACCTCATCCCAGATGCCCCACAGCACTGCCTGGAACTTGACAGGGTTCATAGAGCTCTGGGGCCACCAAGGAAAGATGGATCCCCCAGGGACATCATCGTGAAACCCCACTTCTAGGCCATGAAAGAAGAAATGCCATACTATTCCCAGAATCAGAGTAGCGGGTCAACCCTCAACAGCTGGCCCACACAAAATCCTCAAAGCCTTCCACAGCTTTTACTCTGACCTATATGGGCCAGACAATTCTGACAGAGAACAAGCAATAGGCGCTTTCCTGGAAGACTCTCCCCTTCCATCCCTCTCTGTGTCCCATAGGGATCTCATGGAGGACACCATTACAGAAGAGGAGATTCTTGAGGTTATCAAGAATCTTAGAACAGGCTCTGCCCCAGGCCCAGATGGCCTTTCAACCTCATATTATAAAACATTTGCCTCTACGTTAGCTCCCTTCTTGGCAAAATGTTTTAATCACAAAGCGAATGGCATCCCTTTAGACCCCCACCTCAATACGGCTTTCATCACGGTTATCCCCAAACCTGACAAAAACCCTGAAGAGGTGAGCTCTTATAGACCTATCTCCCTCATCAATGATGACCTCAAGATCCTCACCAAACTGCTAGCAAACCACCTAGCCTCCTTTATTAACCTGTATATCCATAAGGACCAAGTGGGTTTTATACCAGGCAGACAAGGTCCTGACCAAATCAGGAGGGCGATCGACATAGTCTCCTTCCTTAACTCCAACTGGGATAAAGGCCCCAAACAAAGGGGCATGCATCTTTCCCTAGACCTCCAAAAAGCCTTTGACACTGTCGCGTGGCCGTATTTATTCAAGGTTTTGGAACAATGGGGCTTTGGCACCAGATTTAGGAATACCCTTCGAACACTTTACTCTAATCCAAAGGCAGTCATTCGCCTTAGGGGTCATCTCTTGAGTCCAGTCTCCATTGCCAAGGGCACGAGACAGGGATGCCCCCTATTGCCGTTACTTTTCGCCATAGCGATAGAATCTCTAGCGATCGCAATTCGCCATAACCCAAACATTACGGGAGTTTCCTGTGGACCCCAATCCCACAAATGCGGACTTTTCGCAGACGATATTCTCCTCTTCATTACCTCCCCACTAATTACCCTTCCAAACCTTTTTAAACTTCTCAATGACTTTGCTGATTGCTCAGGCCTAAAAATCAATTATGCCAAATCCCAGGCCCTCAACATTTCACTTCAACCAGACCTGGTGTCTAGACTGAAGGAGACCTTCAAATTTGAATGGAAAGATACACATATCAAATACCTCGGAATTAACCTTACTTCCAGAATCGAAATCCTATATTCTCTGAACTTTCCCCCCGCATACAAGAAACTGGAAGTTGATCTAAAGGATTGGTCAAACCATAACCTCTCTTGGCTAGGCAGAATCAATTCCATCAAAATGACTCTTCTCCCATGACTTTTCAGATCACCTCCTATCCGGGTTAGACGAGATCACCTATATAGGTTCCAAAGACAGGTTCTCAAGTTCATTTGGCAAGGAGCTGGCCACAGACTCCCCCAAAGAACCTTATTTCAACACAGATCCAAGGGAGGATTAGGGCTCCCCCGCTTCCAATGGTACTACCAAGCAGCCAGAATTGCCCAACTCTCCCTGGTTTATTCGAAATTTGAGAAACCTGACTGGATGCAGATTGAAAGACAGGCAGCCCCTTCATTCACATTAGACTACCTCATCAGGATGCATCCCAAAAACAGACCTCCCATATTGTCTCCGATCCTCTCGCAATCTCTGGCCCTATGGGACAGTGTAAGTTTGTCTACCACCTTAGTATCTGAGCTTACTCCCCTCGCACACATTTTTCACAATCCAGCCTTCCCCCCGGGACAACACATTATGGCCTTTAAGTGGTGGGTGGACAAAGGATTGTACCGAATTGGACACTTTTTCAACTCCTTGGGTCCCATCTAGTGTTGAGCGAACCCGGACTGTAATGTTCGGGTCCGTACCGAACTTTCGGGTGCCCGGGACCCGGACCCGAACACCGTCATTTCAAAAAATGATCGGGTTCTGGGTTCTGGTAGTTGATCACGCATGTTGAATAGCTGCAGGGCAGCCAATCAACAAATGTTTCACTGGTTTGCCCTTAGAAGCCATCACAGCCATGCCTACTAATGGCATGGCTGTGATTGGCCAGTGCATCATGTGACCCAGCCTCTTTATAAGCTGGAGTCACAGTGCTGCATGTCACATGCTCTTGGGTTAGTGTAGGGAGAGGAAGCTGCTGGTGTGAGGGAGAGATTACAGACATTTTAACACCTGATCCTGCATCCTGAGATTACTACTGCTGTGCTGTTGCTCTGAGGGACAGATAACAGAAATTTGAGATTTCACATACTGCTGCTTTGAGTTGCAGATTGCAGATCAAACTCTGCATAAAACAACGATCGCTACTAAAAAGCTTACTAAAAGTCCTTAAATACTGTGCATGGGAGTGCCCATGTGCGGGAGCTCCGTGATGGCTGCATAAGCCAGGAGCTCCGCACCAGGTCCGAACACCAGCAGCTCCTTTGCAGCACACAGCGGGCAGACATTCAAGGACCCTGGACCCCCGCTCTTATGAACCCCCCCTGCACTCTATCCGATGCCCGGCACCTTGGCTAGGAGAAGCCTGGAGCCGCAATTTCAATCACAGGCCACCGCCGGGTGTACCAAGATGGCCGCCGTGGCCTTGCCTCACGCTGCCAGCGAGCCTGGTAAATCAGACCACAGACAGGTACTTTCTCCTCCTTCACTAATCTTCTCCCCAGAGACCTTTGGGCAGCCTCAGCAAATGATGTCCCCATCTCCAGCCTCCACAGAATCCCTCCTGAGGCATGTACTGGAGGACAAGACCACTACACCTAGTAGGCCCGGGCAGGCCTCCCAGTCAGTCCGGATCCCAGCCAGCCCTCCGTAGACTCCCCCTTAAACTCAGCGGACCTCTTCCTTAGGATCTCTGACCTCCTATAAAGGGGCCTTTCCAACACAGCCACCAAAATCACTAATGATATCAAAGCTGATTCCTAGAACCTAGGGGCCAGAATGGAGTCCATTGAGCAGAAACTAGATGTAACGGTGGCGAGAACTAATCAGAATTCGGACCACATTAGCCTCCTACAAGAACAATTGGACTCTGCCCTGGTCAAAATTGAGGACATGGAGAATAGATCCAGGAGACAGAACTTCAGAGTCAGGGGCCTCCCGGAGTCCATCAATGACGTCCAGGGAGCTATCCATGACCTAATGAAGAACCTCATCCCAGATGCCCCACAGCACCGCCTGGAACTTGACAGGGTTCATAGAGCTCTGGGGCCACCAAGGAAAGATGGATCCCCCAGGGACATCATCGTGAAACCCCACTTCTAGGCCATGAAAGAAGAAATGCCATACTATTCCCAGAATCAGAGTAGCGGGTCAACCCTCAACAGCTGGCCCACACAAAATCCTCAAAGCCTTCCACAGCTTTTACTCTGACCTATATGGGCCAGACAATTCTGACAGAGAACAAGCAATAGGCGCTTTCCTGGAAGACTCTCCCCTTCCATCCCTCTCTGTGTCCCATAGGGATCTCATGGAGGACACCATTACAGAAGAGGAGATTCTTGAGGTTATCAAGAATCTTAGAACAGGCTCTGCCCCAGGCCCAGATGGCCTTTCAACCTCATATTATAAAACATTTGCCTCTACGTTAGCTCCCTTCTTGGCAAAATGTTTTAATCACAAAGCGAATGGCATCCCTTTAGACCCCCACCTCAATACGGCTTTCATCACGGTTATCCCCAAACCTGACAAAAACCCTGAAGAGGTGAGCTCTTATAGACCTATCTCCCTCATCAATGATGACCTCAAGATCCTCACCAAACTGCTAGCAAACCACCTAGCCTCCTTTATTAACCTGTATATCCATAAGGACCAAGTGGGTTTTATACCAGGCAGACAAGGTCCTGACCAAATCAGGAGGGCGATCGACATAGTCTCCTTCCTTAACTCCAACTGGGATAAAGGCCCCAAACAAAGGGGCATGCATCTTTCCCTAGACCTCCAAAAAGCCTTCGACACTGTCGCGTGGCCGTATTTATTCAAGGTTTTGGAACAATGGGGCTTTGGCACCAGATTTAGGAATACCCTTCGAACACTTTACTCTAATCCAAAGGCAGTCATTCGCCTTAGGGGTCATCTCTTGAGTCCAGTCTCCATTGCCAAGGGCACGAGACAGGGATGCCCCCTATTGCCGTTACTTTTCGCCATAGCGATAGAATCTCTAGTAGTGTTGAGCGAACCCGGACTGTAACGTTCGGGTCCGTACCGAACTTTCGGGTGTCCGTGGCACGGACCCGGACCCGGACATTTCAAAAATCATTCGGGTTCGGTCCGGGGTTCTGCTATTTTACTCCACGTGTTGAGAAGCTGCAGGGCAGCCAATCAACAAGCGTTTCACTGGTTTGCCCTTAGAAGCCATCACAGCCATGCCTACTAATAGCATGGCTGTGATTGGCCAGTGCATCATGTGACCCAGCCTCTTTATAAGCTGGAGTCACAGTGCTGCAGTCACATGCTCCTTGGGTTAGTGTAGGGAAAGGTAGCTGACTGTGTGAGGGACAGATTTGAGACATTTTAAGACCTGATCCTGCATCCTGAGATAGATTACTTTACTACTGCTG
>BLSH010207886.1:302682-318911 GCA_018402905.1 Glandirana rugosa | reverse complement strand
GAAAACATCTGCAGCTGGAGACTTGCAAGACAACGAAGGGTGATCTTCCCTCTCCCAGCACCTCGCCCCCCTGCTCCTGTTTCCAGCAGACTACAACTCCCATGATGCAACCTCAGAGCTTCCTTCTTCTTTTTAGCTCTGCTCCAGGGCTGCAACACACAGGAGCTGTGAAATATACAGGACTTCCTGTGCGTCCCCTACAATGGAAGCCTCCTTGTAAAGGTTTATTTTTGGGGCCATTAACCACTTCTCTACTGAAGCATTTTTTTAAAAAATTTGCACGCATCAGCATTTTTTTTCGCTTGCTTTAAACTGCCAACCAAGCATTTTTTTGAAAGCAGAGGCCCTGGAGAAGAAATTGGACATAGGCGCAGTTTTTTTATGTCACAAAATATGCGTGCAATTATTGATCAAGCGCATATTTTCAGCAAAAAACACACCAAGACTCCATTCGTGCTTGCGCGACTCCAAAGCTGCATGATTTCCAGTGCGACATTGATGCGACTGTACACTCTCTGGCACTAAGTCGCATCAAAAGTCACATCAAAGCAGTGCAGGGACCTTTTTTAACCACTTCAGCCCCGGAAGGATTTCCCCCTTAATGGCCAGGCCATTTTTTGCGATACGGCACTGCGTCGCTTTAACTGACAATTGCGCGGTCGTGCGATGTTGTACCCAAACAAAATTGATGTCCTTTTTCCCCCACAAATAGAGCTTTATTTTGGTGATATTTGATCCCCTCTGCGGTTTTTTATTTTTTGCGCTATAAACAAAAAAAGACCGACAATTTTGGAAAAAAATCTTTTTTTTTTTACTTTCTGCTATAATACATATCCAAAAAAAATATATAAAAAAACCAATGTATTCATCAGTTTAGGCCGATAAATATTCTTCTACATATTATTTATTATTGTTAAAAAAAATCACAATAAGCGTATATTGATTGGTTTGGGAAAAAGTTATTGCGCAAGTGGTTAAAGTCGCTGCGACTTTAAAAGATCTGTATGGATATTTTTTTTGATTCATACTTACGGTACCTAGGTGGAGGCAGCATCTGTCCCCCGGTGCCGCTAACACTGAAAACCGATTGGACACCGCTGATCGCTCGGTTCTCACAGCTCCCCGAGTAGAGATCTGCATACTGTCAGTCACAGCTCTCTGCTCTGCCCCCTCCTCGCTCACTGGAGCGCTGAGCTGAAAACGGGTCACAGGAGTGTGGAAAGCACTGCACTCCTGTGATCCATTGGAGAAGTACAGCCAAGGGCACGCTCCGCGGCAAAAAAATGGACGTGGCTTAAACTAAATAGTGGGTGTGGCTTAAATGGGGCGTGTCCCCAAGGGGTGTGTGGATCGAGTCTAAAATGAACGATGGGTGGAGGAAGGAAGAAAAAAAGAAATGGGGAGGGAATGAGAGAGAAGAGAAGCAAAGAAAGAGGGATTGAGAGACAGCAGGCCCAGATCCTACATCATAATAGCAATATGTCTATTCCAGCAGATAAAGATACTCCAAACACCTGATGTTAGCACTTCAATCATCCCAGCACCATGGTTGGTATGGTGTCAGGATGATTGAAGTGCATTATTTCTATTATTACATTGTAATATAAAATTAAATCATTCCACTCACCATAATGCAGAATCAGTGGGTGCCCTGAGCATATCACTTGCCACGTCGCCTGCCACCAGATGCCATCAGGTGTCCCCAGCAGAGTCCCTCCTTCCATCAGGTGTCCCCAGTGGTCAGATTGCCTCCTACCATCAGGTGGCTCCAGGGGTCAGAGTGCCTTCTTACATCAGGTGTCCCCAGCGGTCAGAGTGCCTCTTTACATAAGGTGCCCCTAGCAGTCAGAGTGCTTCTTTACATCAGGCGTCCCCAGCAGAGTGCCTCTTTACATCAGGTGCCCCTAGCAGTCAAAGTGCCTCCTTACATCAGGTGTCCCCAGCAGTCAGAGTGCTTCTTTACATCAGGTGTCCCCAGCAGAGTGCCTCCTTCCATTAGGTGTCCCCAGCAGTCAGAGTGCCTCCTTACATCAGATGTCCCCAGCGGTCAGAGTATCTTCTTCCATCAGGTGTCCCCAGTGGTCAGAGTGCCTCCTTACATCAGTTGTCCCCAGCAGTCAGAGTGCCTCCTTACATCAGGTGTCCCCATCGGTCAGAGTGCCTCCTTACATCAGGTGTCCCCAGCGGTCAAAGTGCCTTCTCACATCAGGTGTCCCCAGCGGTAAGAGTGCCTCCTTACATCAGGTGTCCTCAGCGGTCAGAGTGCCTCCTTACATCAGGGTGTCCCCAGCGGTCAGAGTGCCTACTTACATCACAGGTGTCCCCAGCAGTCAGAGTGCCTCCTTACATCAGGGTGTCCCCAGCGGTCAGAGTGCCTACTTACATCACAGGTGTCCCCAGCAGTCAGAGTGCCTCCTTACATCAGGTGTCCCCAGCAGTCAGAGTGCCTCCTTACATCAGGATGTCCCCAGTGGAGTCTCCACCGCCATTACAAAAGACCAGCTCTCATTATTATTATACAGTATTTATATAGCGCCGACAGTTTGCGCAGCGCTTTACAATATTAGGGCAGACAGTACAATACAATACAATTCAATACAGGAGGAATCAGAGGGCCCTGCTCGGTAGAGCTTACAATCTAGGAATCTCTCATGAAGCATGGTCGCTCGCCGAGGGGAAGAAACAAGAGGTGGAGCCGGCCGGGTGGCTACCAATAGAAATGGAGCTGCTGCCAACCCCCCCGCCCCCTTTCCCGCAACAGGTCATAGCAGCAGGCCACGGGCCGGAGGTTTGGGGCAGCTCCATTTCTATTGGCAGCCAGCTCCGCCTCTTGTTTCTTCCCCTTGGCGAGTGACCATGCTTCACTAGAGCTGGTCTTCTTTAAAATAGAGGCGAAGACATCACCAGTGCCGGCCCCGGACCTCTAGCGGTGGGTGGCTCTGGTGATTCACCAGGAGCGCTTGGGAGCCTCAGGGCTAATAATAGCCTTCTCTATGCCCAAGAACCCAGGGCTTTTCGGGGGTACCCCCAGTGCTATAGCCCCATCAGCCCCCCGCTCCCGACGCCTCTGAGTACAGCCAAACCAGCTTTGGTTGTACTTCTCCTTAAAGTTGCATAGATCTAAACAGGTGCCATTGAAAACAATGGGCTTTGACTTGTCATGTGACTCTATGGGGGAGATTTACAAAAACTGGAAAGAGTAAAAGCTAGTGCAGCTCTGCATAGAAACCAATCAGCTTCCAGGTTTATTTGTCAAAGCTTAATTAAACCAGCCTAAGTTGGTTGGTTTCTATTCAGAGCTGCACCAGATTTTGCACTCTCCAGTTTTAGTAAATCAACCCCTATGTGTCCAAAGTCTCATGACAAGTCTCACACGTGTAAACGGAGCCTAAGGGTACGTTCACATTGGAGGCGGGTTTGAAATCATTTAGCTGAGTTCAGCTGAACTCGCACAATTTCAAACCCGCATTTCATTTCGACTTCGGGGGCGATTTGAAAGACCCCTGCGGGTTCATGCACAGATGTCTATTGAAATCGATCCCAAAGTCGCCAAAAGTAGTGCAGGAACTGTGCCGTTGTCGGCAATAGGCTGCGATTCTGCATGCGAGTTGACATGTCAGATTGCCCCAATGTGAATGCGGGGGCTTAAAGTCATTTTAGTGTAAACAAACACAATATGATACCCATTTCTTTTGTGAAATATAAAAGATCGAGTTGCGTCATTGCAAACATGTCAAGCCTTAAAATTAAAATAATGCAGTCTGCATCTTTTTGGAATGCAATGTGCACAAATATGTGCAAATGCAACACAACGCAACTCATTAAAAAAAAAAACAGTTTTGAAGTATGACTGCTATGGGGATCTGGAGTCTGTTCTTCCTGTATCTTGTAAAGTGTGCAAAGGAGCATTGCAAGGCATACAAAAGTGCAATGCAACGCAAGTTAACAAGCTGGTGTTTTATCTTGCATTTCTAATTGCATACTGGTGTGAACAGGCCTTTCTTTTATTTACTATGTTGTGTTGTGTTTACATGCGCTTGTGTGTGTTGTATACCTGATTTCAGGCAATTGTCCCCAGAGTCAACCCAGTTCTCCAATAGCACCCCTGGTTGCGGTATAATCTGCCTGGCAGCATTTTGTGTGGAGGCACTATGCCGTGCTTTACTTACTTTTGACTTCCTCACCTTTGACCCAGAGAAGAGCAGGTTTGGGTTTTATTTAAAGAGGTTCTAAAGGCAGAATGCATTAAGGCAAAAAACCTGACTGCAGCTCCCTCCCCGGCCACCCCCTTATACTTAACTGTGTCCTCCCATCTGGATCCAGCGATGTGCATGAGAGCAGCAGCGCTCCACGGTCTCTCTCTCTCCTCATTGGCTCACACAGCAGCAGGACGGGAGCCATTGGCTCCTGCTGCTGTCAATCACAGCCAGTGAGTCAACAAGGAGAGAGTGGGGGTGGGTCCGAGCCGTGCTCCGTGTGTGAATGGACAATGTCCATTTAAAGGAGTGCAGTTTGGTAGCAAGCCTGATCAAGTGCCCCCATAGCAAGAGGCTTGATATTGGAGGCACTTGGCAGGGGGGAGGAGCCAGGACCGCCGGCAGGTGACCCAAAAAGAAAAAGTATGGTGCTGCTCTGTGCAAAACTATTACATAGAGCAGGTAAGTATAACATGTTTGTTATTTTTTTTTTCTTAAAGCGGTTGTCTACCCATTTAATAAACAAAAAACCTGCAAGGCAATAGCATAATGAGCTAGTATCGCATACTAGCTCATTATGAAATACTCACCTTGAAACGAAGATCCGACCGGGCAGCTCGGTCCCCTCTGAGGGAGCGGACATCTTCCCCCGGATCTTGCTTCCGGGTACGCGGCTCCGGCGCTGTGACTGGCTGGAACCGCGAGACGTCACTCCTGCGCATGCGATCTCCTAAACCATATAGGTTTAAGGGATATTCATTTTACCTACAGCTAAGCCTTATTATAGGCCTCCTTATTATAGGCTTACCTGTAGGTAAAAGTACAAAAATTGGGTAGATAACCGCTTTAAATATACAACCTTTAAAATCAATTTAAGCATAACCCTTCAAGTCCCTCCCACTGTTAGCACAATCTGGCCATTTGTACCATTTGGCTATTAGTCCCACCTCTGACCCACTCATTAAATGTAGGCGTGGTCAGTAGGATGTCGTTATTCTGAAAATCTGGTCACCGTATGACAGGAGGCGGTCACCTATATTAGGCCAATCATAAGCAGCTGAGGCGTTCCCCTTTGTATACTACGAGGTGGGGAATGTTAGGGCCACGAAAGACAAAAAAAAACTAGAAAAGTGGCCCCATGAGATTGTCACCCCATCACAAATTTGTTTTTAAATGAATTATATTCCTAAGAGAGGGTTATGGTGATTGTTAAAGTGACATCAAGGCTCCATGCACATTAGCATGTCTCCAAAGTAGCACGATTTCCAGTGCGACTTTGATGTGACTTTGTGTGCGACTTTGAGAGTGAGAGTAGAAAATGTCCTGGCTTCAATGGGAGTAAACAATGTCCCATCATTGGTGTCAGTGGGAGTAAATTAGGGTTTTGCACCGATACCACTTTTTGAAGGAGTACCGATACTTTCATTTCAAGTACTCACCGGTACTCATTACCGATACTTTTTTTAATGTGACAGTGGCACTAATATGCAGCACTGATAGTTGGCACTGATGAGCTGTGGACTGGGTCAGTAGTTTTTTATTTTTATTTTATTTTTTCTACAATTTTATTTTATACAATTTATTATTTTTTACAATTTTATAATCTTTTGTTATTTTTTTTTACAACGTCCCCAATTCATCTCCTGATAGAACAAAGCCTTGGGAGCACTCTGCACATGCTCCATCTGGTGTTTATTGCTACAGAGTTTTTTTTCTTGGGCGGGTGCATGTGATCAGCACAGGGCCAATCAGCACTGTCCAGACAGGGGGTCAGGGGTCCGGCAGCCTCATAGGACAACCAGGGGAGAATGAAAACTTCTCTTACAATATTTAACCAGACACTGATAGAAGTCACGCGACTGCTATATACTGCTGATGAGAAAAGGTATTTAGCAGTTTATATTTACTAAAATAATTGCATTTCCATGTTCTGTGTAATGTGGGAGACCAGATATAGTGATACACGCTCCTGGGTTTAGTAATACTTTAACCACTTAAGGACCGGAAGGATTTCCAGCTTTAGGACCGGAGCCCTTTTTGCGATTCGGCGCTGCGTCGCTTTAACTGACAATTGCGCGGTCGTGCGGCGTTGTACCCAAACGAAATTTGCGTCCTTTTTTTCCCCACAAACAGAGCTTTCTTTTGGTGGTATTTGATCACCGCTGCGTCATTTCTGATCGCCGCTATAAACAAAAGAAGAGCGACAATTTTGCAAAAAAAACCAAATTTCTTACTTTTTGCTAAAATACAAATCCAAAAAAAAAATATAAAAAAACATTTTTTTCACCGTTTTTGGCCGATTTATATTCTTCATCATATTTGCGATAAAAAAAAAATCGCAATCGCCGTTTATTGATTGGTTTTCGCAAAAGTGGTCGCGTTTACGGATGATGAGAATTCATTTTTATTTTTTTTTTATTTTTTACTAATAATGGCGGCGATCTGCGATTTTTAGCGGTACTGCGATATTTCAGCGGACATGTCGGAACATTTTGACACTTTTTTGGGACCATTGGCATTTATACAGCGATCAGTGCTATAAAAATGCACTGATTACTGTGTAAATGCCATTGGCAGTGAAGGGGTTAACCTGCAGGGGGCGCGCTAAGGGTTAACTATGTTCCCTGGGCGTGTTCTAACTGTGGGGGGACTGCACTATCTGGGGAAGGGAAGTGGTCACAGCCTTCACGTACAGGAAGGCTGTGATCACAGCCCTTCCCCCTCACACAGAGCGGAGGTCCGTGTTTACATACACGGACCTCCGCTCCTTCGCTCCGGGGGGGCCATCGCGGGTGGCCGGCGGCAATCGAAGCCGCCGCACCCGCTCCCTGGCCCTCCCCGGACACAGTGAGTGCGCGGGCGCTCACTGTGCGCGGTCTGGCGGCCGCCGTCGTATGACGGCGTTTCGCCTTACAGAGCCACTTTGCCGCCGTCAGATGCCGATCGGCGGTCGGCAAGTGGTTAAAGTGATTCTAAAGTCAGAGGCAGCTGTGGCTCAGTGTCTGAATGGACACACCGAGCAGTGGCTCGGCTTGGGTGCCCCCATAGCAAGCTGCTTGCTGTAGGGGCCCTCGACAGGAGGGAGGGGCTAGGAGCGCCGGCGAGGGACCTAAGAAGAGGAGGATGGGTGCTGCTCTGTGAAAAAACACTGCGCAGAGCAGAGCAGGTAAGTATAACATGTTTGTTATCTTCAAAAAAAAGAGACTTTAGTATCGCTTTAACCATCCCGGATTCTGCAGGACTGTCCCAGGATTTGAACAAAAATCCCAGCATCCCATGAATCTGGATTGTGTCCCAGAGCCCAGTGTCTGTGCTCACATTGTGTCACTTGACACATGTCCCCTTTTCATAACACAAATCCTAAATCACCCCGCTCTCTAGCTCCCCTGGTGGCTGATGCATGCATTTGACCACTATGCTGTTGTGGGAGGGGAAGTCAGGGTCAGATGGGTGGAGTTTCTGGAATAAGTCCAGGCTCCAGCGCAGTGCTGTTACTGGTGACAATGGAAGCAGAAGGGTGTGCACCATTTATAAATATCTATCATGTGCAAACTTATAAGAACTATGTCCATGTACATAACAATGAATGTGTAACAATGTTCACGCCATGTACAGCACAATTCACCACGGTGCTGCAATTCACTGACCCTTGATCTGTTATTCTTTCTTTCCATCCATGTGAAAACACCCTTTAGTCATTACCCAGAGGCATAACTTTAACCTTCAGGGCCCCGGTGCAAGAAATTATGAAGGGCCCACCTGACCCCTGGCCAGGGCCCTTCCCTCTTCTCACTGATCCTGGGGCCCTTTACTCCCATCGCGCCACAGCGGGACCCTTTCACAAGTTCTGCAGCGGGCTCCTTTACTGCCATCTTCGGGCCTCCCCATGGTGGTGAAATGTCAGGGCCCGGTCGCAATTGCAACCTGCTGGTTCCCTCACTGGTGTTAGTAGTTTTTAATTTTTTATTTTAATTTTATTATTTTTTTACTATTTCATTTTATTTCTTTAAAATTTTATTTTTTATAATTTTTTACAATTTTTTTAGGAGCCCTGTTGGGGGGCTTTGATGAGATATCAGGGGTCTAAACAAACCTCAGCCCTCAATCTCCATCTGAGTAACCTCAGCTGCACAGAATGAATGGACAGGAATAGCTGTGCATCGAGCCTCCCATTCATTCAGAAATAGAAGTATAGTAAAAACAGTTTACTATGCTTCAGTTATGAATGAACCAATTGGTACCAATCACTGACTCTGTCCATTCAGAAAAGGAAGGAGCCGGTAAATGACAAATTTACCGACCCGTTCCCATCTCTCCATCATGACTCATCTTCTACAGCAGCTGGCAGGAGAGAGGAGGGGGGAAGACAGCAGCTCTGTGGGGGGACACCAGGGAAGCACACAGGGACCCTGGGAACAGCAGAAGACAAGTAAATTGGATAGGAGGGGTGGCGGGGGCAGCATATAGAGCAACCAATCTCCTGCATTAGGAGGAAAATGGAGAAGATTGGTTCCTCTAAATGGCACCCCCGCCATCCGTCCAATCCAGGTGTACAAGGGAGGCACACGGGCCCCCTGGACCATGGGGCCTGCTTGCAATCACAACCCCTGCAACCCCTATCGTGTCATTACCTCCTAACATCTGAACTTGATAAAGAGAGAATGTGGTGTGCATGGGCGTCCGCAGAACTTTTTCCAGGGGGAGGGGGCATAATTTCAAGGTCATCCATGCTCTGCCCCTTTTTGACAATGTCATAATTACATTATCACGGTCAGAGACTGCAGATGTAGTACAGGAGATGGTCAGAGACTGCAGACATGATCCAGGAGATGGTCAGAGACTGCAGACGTGATACAGGAGATGGTCAGAAACTGCAGACATGATACAGGAGACGGTCAGAGACTGCGGACATGATACAGGAGATGGTCAGAAACTGCATACATGGTACAGGAGACAGTCAGGGACTGCAGACATGGTACAGGAGACGGTCAGAGACTGCGGACATAGGACAGGATACGGTCAGAGACTGCGGCATAGTTCAGGAGATGGTCAGAGATTGCAGACATAGTACAGGATACAGTCAGAGACTGCATACATAGCACAGGAGACAGTCAGAGACTGTGGACATGGTACAGGAAATGGTCAGAGACTGCATACATGGCCCAAGAGACTGTCAGAAACTGCATACATGGCTCAAGAGGATAAGGACCTAGTGGGGAACTCCTGATCTGATCCCTGATTCCAGGGGGGGGCAATTGCCCCCCCTTGCCCCTACCTGTGGACGCCCATGGTGGTGTGTTATGTGTGCCGTAGTGAAGAGAGATCGTGGCCGCTAAAAAGTGGGCATGACCTTGTGGGGTGTGGTCTAAAGATGTACCTGTAGGAGCGCTTGTATGAATCCCACCTGGCACTGCCTATAATGCTGATTATCCTAGGTCCTGATGACTACTGCGTAAGGTAAAAATCCTAGTTTTATTCATGCTGGAAACTAATATCAGCGGTGATCTCCCGGCATTCTGAGACCAGTAATGCCATTAGCAGCATGCTTTAGATTTCAAATATCTAATAATTACTTAAAATTAATTATTACACAATATATAACAATACTTTAAGTGGTGACATTAAAAAAAGAACACAATTCAGTGCTAAAATAACCACTTCTCACAAAATTATTACACAATATTATTGAGCAATTAAACAACGAAAGGAACACTAAAACCAAATAGAAAAGAGAGAAAATGTACCTTTATAGCCTTATATCACCTTAATGGCTGGAAAATAAGGAATAAAAGTTACTCTAGATAGCATAAATACAAACAAGAAAAAAACTATTAAAATCCAGGTATACATAAATGTGATAATCTTAAAAAGTGTTAAATAAATATCATATGCATACATTATTAATACTACTTCACAACACATGTGAACAGAGTCCAATCCACCATAAAATTATCAAGTGGAAAAAAACAATATACAGTATCTCACAAAAGTAAGTACACCCCTCACATTTCTGTAAATAATTTATTCTATCTTTTCATGTGACAACACTGAAGAAATGACACTTTGCTACAATGTAAAGTAGTGAGTGTACAGCTTGTATAACAGTGTAAATTTGCTGTCCCCTCAAAATAACTCAACACACAGCCATTAATGTCTAAACCGCTGGCAACAAAAGTGAGTACACCCCTAAGTGAAAATGTCCAAATTGGGCCCAAAGTGTCAATATTTTGTGTGGCCACCATTATTTTCCAGCACTGCCTTAACCCTCTTGGGCATGGAGTTCACCAGAGCTTCACAGGTTGGCACTGCAATCCTCTTCCCCTCCTCCATGACGACATCACAGAGCTGGTGGATGTTAGAGACCTTGCGCTCCTCCACCTTCTGTTTGCGGATGCTTCACAGATGCTCAATAGGGTTTAGGTCTGGAGAGATGCTTGGCCAGTCCATCACCTTTACCCTCAGCTTCTTTAGCAAGGCAGTGATTGTCTTGGAGGTGTGTTTGGGGTCGTTATCATGTTGGAATACTGCCCCGCGGCCCAGCCTCTGAAAGAAGGGGATCATGCTCTGCTTCAGTATGTCACAGTACATGTTGGCATTCATGGTTCCCTCAATGGACTGTAGCTCCCCAGTGCCAGCAGCACTCATGCAGCCCCAGACCATGACACTCCCACCACCATGCTTGACTGTAGGCAAGACACACTTGTCTTTGTACTCCTCACCTGGCTGCCCCACACACGCCTGACACCATCTGAACCAAATACGTTTTTCTTGATCTCATCAGACCACAGGGCATGGTTCCAGTAATCCATGTCCTTAGTCTGCTTGTCTTCAGGAAACTGTTTGTGGGCTTTCTTGTGCATCATCTTTAGAAGAGGTTTCCTTCTCACACGATGGCCATGCAGACCAATTTGATGCAGTGTGCGGCGTATGGTCTGAGCACTGACAGGCTGCCCCCCCACCCCTTCGACCTCTGCAGCAATGCTGGCAGCCCTTATACATCTAGTTCTCAAAGACAAGGTGTGTTAAATTTGGTGTTATCGCTCTCACTCTCTCATACTGGTCATTGGAAGTTCAACATTGCACCTCATGGCAAAGAACTCTCTGAGGATCTAAAAAAAAAAGAATTGCTGCTCTACATAAAGATGGCCTAGGCTATATGAATATTGCCAAGACCCTGAAACTGAGCTGCATCATGGTGGCCAAGACCATAGGGCAGTTTAACAGGACAGGTTCCACTCAGAACAGCGCCTCGCCATGGTCGACCAAAGAAGTTGAGTGCACGTGCTCAGCGTCATATCCAGAGGTTGTCTTTGGGAAATAGACGTATGAGTGCTGCCAGCATTGCTGCGGAAGTTGTAGGGATGGGGGGTTAGCCTGTCAGTGCTCAGACCATACGCCACACACTGCATCAAATTGGTCTGCATGGCTGTCATCCCATAAGGAAGCCTCGTCTAAAGATGATGCACAAGAAAGCCTGCAAACAGTTTGCTGAAGACAAGCAGACTAAGGACATGGATTACTGGAACCATGATCTGTGGTCTGATGAGACCAAGATAAACTTATTTGGTTCAGATGGTGTCAAGCGTGTGGGGGCAACCAGGTGAGGAGTACAAAGACAAGTGTGTCTTGCCTACAGTCAAGCATGGTGGTGGGAGTGTCATGGTCTGGGGCTGCATGAGTGCTGCCGGGACTGGAGAGCTACAGTTCATTGAGGGAACCATGAATGCCAACATGTACTGTGACATACTGTCAGATGACTAAAATATGACTAAAGCCTCTTACACTCGATGCGATTGTTGTACGACCGCACGTCCAACTTTTCTCAAAATCAGCTGTCTGTGATTTTGTCTTGCATACTGACGGTAGTCAAATTATCGTTCGACAAAGCCGAACGTAGTGACGTGTTACGAGCGTATAAAGAGGAAGTTCAGGTGAATATGAATTACGAACGTAGGTTTACATGACCGAACACTTCCTGGATTCCGAGCATGCGTGTTTGTACTTACAACTTTTGTTTGTCCAGCTTCTGTACACATGAGCCAAAAATCGGAGGACGCCTTGTTGGCAGACAAAAGTTTTCTAGTTTACTCATAAACTTATGTTGTACGAAAATTGAAAATCAAATGGAGCGTACTAACGGTCGGATAATTGTACGACAGGCTGTCGTACGACCGTTTTCCGTTTTCAGTTGTACCGTGTGTATGGGCCATAAAACTAAATCAAAATTTGATATCAAAATGAACACTGCTTGGAATAAGCAGCAAATGTACAGTTCTTCCGATTTGTCTTTTTATGGTATACTCACAATTCATTTGATATTGGCTCTCAGCTGACTATTATATACTGGCCCTTCTACCAACTATACCTAAAGCTGAACTCCGGGCAAAATTTTTTTTCCCCATGCAGTGGGGCTGTGCTGGCACTGCATGGGTTAACTCCTCTTTTTGGTCTAGGAGTTTGGAGAGCAGAGATATACTCATCTAATCCTCCGATCCTCCCAGTGTAAAGCCTCGTACACACGGTTCGATGGTCGTATACAACAGGTCGTATAAACGACCATTGTATGCGAAATCGATCGTTAGTATGCGCGATTAGAACAGCCGTCGTATGACGGTCATACAAGAGAAGTTGTATGAGCAAACGAGAAAACTTGGTAGTACCAACAAGTGGTCATAGGACCGTTGTATCGTGTGTACAGAGAAGTTGGTCCAGCAAGTTGTATTGTGCAAAACACGCATGCTCAGAAGTCAGGAACGGCCGGACGCTAATTACATGCACCTGAACTTTCTCTTTATACGTTCATAACACGTCACTACGTTCAGCTTGGTCGTACGATCGTGTAGTGCATGTCAGTATGCTAGATAAAACAGCCAACATTCCGTTCCGTCATACGACCGTCGAACTGTGTGTACGAGGCTTTACGACGTACGATCGTGTCGAATCGTATGTTGGCTGTTGTATGCAGCATACTGACTGCACTACACGATCATACGGCCGGGGAAAGAATGTTCAGGTGTATGTAATTAGCATCCGGCCATTCCTGACTTTGGAGCATGCGTGTTTCGCACAATACAACTTTGTTGTACCAACTGCTCTGTACACACGATACAACGGTCGTATGACTGCTTGATGGTACAACCAAGTTTTCTAGTCTGCTCATACAACTCCCCTTGTACGACCGTTGTATGTTCAACTGTTCAAATCGTGCATACGAACGATCGATATCGCATACAACTGTCGTGAGTACGACCTGTTGTATCCGATCGTCGAACCGTGTGTACGGGGCTTTAGACTGGTCCCTTCAGCACAACCCCACTGCATGGGAAAAAAAGGCATTGCCCGGAGATAGGCATTAAGCCACCTTCTTTTGCAGTCTCTAGACACTAAACTTGTTTATAGTGTGGGAGAAAATTCTCTCTTCATGGATGGCTGCCTGGAAGTTGAGCTTCCCATTCTTGGTGTGGTAGTTGCTGAGGATCTTTGACTTAATTGCCTATATAAGACTTACACCTGGGTGATTAAGTCTGCTCCTATGACCGTGAGCTCCAGTATTGAACCTGCTTTCATATGCTTTCTCCAGCCATGTCAGGGTATCACCCCTGCCTGCACAGCTTGTAGAACCAGAACTTTGAGATAATTGCCAAACCTTTGCTGCTGGTCTTCCTGGAGATTGTGTAGGAAATCCATGGCATCTGATAGAGCTTCCACCAGGGAAAGTGAGAGTCCTGTGGGGTAATGTGAAAATCTTACCAGGAGCAAATGGCAGTTTTTTCCTGCTAGAGACTGATCCTAAAGGGGCTGCGACAAATGACTGGTTGCCATTACCAGAAAGTAAAGACTAACATTGTAAATGGCCAGGAATAGATGATGTTATTGCCCAGAATATTACTACTTACCCAGTTGTGATACCAGCCTGGCAGGAAGTGGCATATTGTTACCCAGTGATCACCATTAATACCTATCCTGCCAAAGCTGAGGAGCAAGAAATCATCTTAGACATTCCCCTGGAGTTTGACAGAGCACAAACAGGTGCTAGGTGAGCAACTGATAGAATTAAGTATTATTGTCTCTACTGATGACGAGGATGTCATGCGTGCTAAAAGCACACAGCAAGTTGTTCTCCAGATAACATCCATGTAGAGATCTATACAGATACCTCCTAAAGATCTGGATAATCTTTGAGAGAGCCAGCAAAAGATGAAAGACCAAAACATAACTGTTGAGTGTAAAGCCCCTACATATCCCCAATAGGGGGAAAAAAATTTAAAGTGTCTCGTCCCCGCAAGCTCGCGTGCACAAGCAAACGCATACGTAAGTCCCGCCCACATATAAAAACGGTGTTCAAACCACACACGTGAGGTATCGCCGCGATCGTTGCCAATGGAGATTTTCATGTTGCAAAGTTTGTCGCCATTCCGCGAGCGGACGCAATTTTGAAGCATGACATGTTGGGTATCATTTTACTCGGCGTAACATTATCTTTCACAATATGGAAAAAAATTGGCCTAACTTTACTGCAGTCTTAATTTTTAACTCAAAAAAATGATATTTAAAAAAAAAAAAAAAACTTGCTTGTAAGACCACTGCGCAAAATATGTGTGACAAAGTTTTGCAACGACCGCCATTTTATTCTCTAGGGTGTTAGAAAAAAATATATAATGTTTTATATTATATATAATTTTATAGCAAAAAACCTGGTTTTAACTGGTAAACACCAAACCCAAAAATCAGGCTCGGTCTTGAAGTGATTAACGTGCTTAACCACTTCAATACCGGGCACTTAGAACACTTCCTGCCCAGACCAATTTTCAGCTTTCAGTGCTGTTGCGATTCGAATGAGAATTGCGCGGTCGTGCGACGTTGTACCCAAACAAAGTTTTTATCATTTTGTTCCCACAAATAGAGCTTTCTTTTGGTGGTATTTGATCACCCCTGCGGTTTTATTTTACCTGGGTCGGTAATGCGGTGGGTCAGACTGACCCACGGCACCACCGATCGCCGCAATGGGCGCCTTCAGGGGCGCGCGATCGCGGATTATCCTGAGGACATCAATAGACGTCCAGTCAGGATAATGAACCCTCCACCCGGACGTCATTGGTCTATACACCGGGCGGGAAGTGGTTAATGAGAGAAGGCCTTAAAGTGATTGTAAATTCTCTTTTTTTTTCTATAAAAATAACAAACATGTTATACTTACCTTCTCTGTTGCAGTGGATTTGCACAGAGCAGCCCAGATCCTCCTCTTCTCAGGTGCCTTGCCTGTGCTCCTGGCCCCTCCCTCCTGTTGAGTGCCCCCACCGCAAGCAGCTTACTATGGGGGTACCCAAGTCGAGCTGCTTACTATGGGGGTACCCAAGTCGAGCTGCTTACTATGGGGGTACCCAAGTCGAGTGTGTCCATTCAGACATGGAGCTATGGTTCGGCCGCTGCTGTGTCTTAGCCAATCAGGAGGGAGAGTCCCGGACGGCCGAGGCACTTGTGGACATCACTGGACAGAGATGGGCCTGCTACACACAGAAGGCATTTTATGTTAATGCATAGAATGCATTAAGATAAAAAAAACCTTCTGACTTTAAAACTCCTTTAAGCTCTCCCTGGACAAATGTAAGTTTGCTCACTCTTCGATAAACTTGGATGCGGTACTGTGCAGAAGGGGTAGCAACTGATCTTGCTTTAGTGGAGGCGTTGGTGACCTAGCTTTGTCTCACAAATTTGAGGGTAAATGGGTAGTGAATATGGTGAAGGGCTAAGCAGAGTGATTTTGGCCAAATTGATTTCTCCACAAAACTTGATTTCACAGTTGGTGAAATTTTGCTGAAGTGGAAGCTCACAGTTTTACTCATTTGGATGTTAGGCTGGATTCACACTAAGGCCCCTTTCACACCAGTAGATGGTTCGGGTCCGCCTGTCAGTTTTTCAGGCGGACCTGAACGGACGCTCCATTGTCCTCTATGGAGCGACGGATGTCAGCGGTGACATGTCCGCTGACATCCAATCCGCTCCGATCCACCAAAAACAGACGGATGGAAACCC
>BLSH010207886.1:266887-302672 GCA_018402905.1 Glandirana rugosa | reverse complement strand
CCTTCTGACTTTAAAACTCCTTTAAGCTCTCCCTGGACAAATGTAAGTTTGCTCACTCTTCGATAAACTTGGATGCGGTACTGTGCAGAAGGGGTAGCAACTGATCTTGCTTTAGTGGAGGCGTTGGTGACCTAGCTTTGTCTCACAAATTTGAGGGTAAATGGGTAGTGAATATGGTGAAGGGCTAAGCAGAGTGATTTTGGCCAAATTGATTTCTCCACAAAACTTGATTTCACAGTTGGTGAAATTTTGCTGAAGTGGAAGCTCACAGTTTTACTCATTTGGATGTTAGGCTGGATTCACACTAAGGCCCCTTTCACACCAGTAGATGGTTCGGGTCCGCCTGTCAGTTTTTCAGGCGGACCTGAACGGACGCTCCATTGTCCTCTATGGAGCGACGGATGTCAGCGGTGACATGTCCGCTGACATCCAATCCGCTCCGATCCGCTAAAAAACAGACGGATGAACACGGTCCGTGTTCATCCGATCCTCCATAGAGGAGAATGGAGCTGTGACAGGTCAGTTTTTGCACGGAGTGCAGAGACTGTCCTGTCATCCGCCGGCTCAGCAGGGATAAACGGATGGATCCCCGCTGAGCAGCGGAGCCCGTCAAAACGGCTCCTCTCGTGTGAAAGAGGCCTTAAGCATTTTTAGTACATTTTGCAGATTTGCACTACAGAACGTTTTCCATAGGAAACCATGATAAATGGACTGAAGTGCAAATCTGCAAAATGCAAAAAGCACTAAAAATGCATCGGTGTGAATCCAGCCTTAGATAAAATCTTCTAGAAACAAACAAAAAAAAAAAAATCTACCCATTTCAAAAAATTATTTAGAGGATTTTTGTTTATTTAAGGTAGTTTAGTCATCTTTGTATTTGATAGTTATCAGTGTAATGTCACTGTTTTGCAGTCTGTTTTATGATTTCTGTGCAAAAAGTTTAAATTAGGGGACTTTTTTGGCAAAGAACAAGTCCTAGATAGTTGGAAGCAGATGCTGTAACTCAGGAGTCATTTAAAGTCTATTCCACCTGTGGGAAGGTGCAGCATGGTGTGGCGTCAGTCGACGCACTCCGGTATGGTTGCAATTAACAAAAATTGTATTACAGTAAAGATCCAAAGATAAAAACAGCCCAGTGGGAAGACACCCAGCTGGGAACACTCACCATTCTGTGCAATCTTGTATGCTGGTGCTGATGCATCAACAGCGTCTGTCTCCGAGGGCGGAGTGCGGCCTGGCCAGTCTCAGCCCAAAAAGGGAAGATTCCTATGAAGGATGGCGCTGACCCTACTTGTCCGGAACCTTTCCCTACTGCAGTTCACTCTCCTGACAGATTGAAGGACTGTCCCTGTGCTATCCACTTGCCAAAAGGGTGCCAAAGACTGGGGCGGACACGTAAAAAGGCTCTGCTGACCCAAGATAGCCACCTGGGTCACTTAGATGCAGCGTAAAAAAAAGGAAGAAAGGGAGAAGCGCCAGCTAAGTGCAATGTTATTATAAAACAATTTATTCACAACAGATTAAAAACACTCACAAGATGTAAAATCACTCATCATAAATTGGCAGTCTCTGCAACTCATCTCTGTCCTGCAGGTTAGCGCTAGGCATTCGAAACCGCTGGAGATGTTGTAGATGGACATGGGTGCCCTGTAGAATCCAGGAAGTCCACACCAACCAGTGTGGAACGCACAGGCAGAAGTGACGTCACCGGGAGAGAAACGTCACCGGAAGAGTATCAAGCTACGTGTTTCGAGCCTCCAGCTCCTTTTACAGGCCTATATATAGAAAAACAGAGCCGTGGCCATGATACTACAAAGGCCAGTGGCTCTGGAAATACATATGAATGTAAAGTACAAAAATGATCAATAGTGAACCTATATTTTATAGCTTGATTACTACTTATACATTTTAGAGCTTTTTTGGTCATTTATACGCTAACTGGTCACGTACTCCCTGTGCGCCAGATAACCCTGACCCCCTAGATGCAGTGTAGCCAACTGGAATGCTGCCTAAGGGACCAAGAAATCCATAGAGAAACCTGGTTTCTCCTGACTTCTGTTGTGGCCTGCAGTCCCTTCCTGCAACATATCAGCTGTGGTAAAAGTACTAGCCATTTGGGTACCACATGCATTGGGGAACAAATGACCCTGCACCACAGAGCTTGTGGGTACAGCACGTCAATGAAACAAGCTGTCAGCAAGAGGCTGACACTACTTTTTCCAGGGCCCATAACCATTTTCTTTTGAATAGCAAAAAGATCCGACACTTCTGGTAGTCTGGTCTTCAAAATCTTTATTCTATATCAAGATTAAAATACTGGAACACGCATGCTTTTTTTGCTCTTTGAACTTGGTTGGACTGGATGAATGAGGAACTCCCAGAGTCAAAGCACCTGGTTCCGGTGTGCTCAGTCTTACCTTGACACTCAGCTCCTGGAGCCAGAGCAGTGCATTCCTTTTTGAGTTCACATTTTCTCTTGAGTGCTACGTGATTTCCTCTTCCTCAGGGACGCACAATTGCTTTTTTCTTGTTTTCAGGTTTTTCAGGACTTCAAATGTGACCTTCTCATTTTCCTCAAGGGGAAAGGGTAGCCACTTTCTTTTCTAGTGCTAGTCATGCGCCCCTTTTCTTCTACTTCTCTTCTAGCATTCCCACTATAGGAGGATGTTTGGGGTTTTGGCATTGAGGAGAAGGAGTGTTGGGGTGCTGGCTGTGAGATTGAGGGTTTTGGGGCCAGCACTAGGGAGGAGGAGTGTTGGGGTGTTAGCAGTGGGAAGAAGGAGGATTGGGGTTCTGGCTGTGGAGGAGGGTTGTGGTGTTGGGGAGAAAGAGTGTTGGTGGTGAGGATTGTTGGGTTTCTGTCATTGAGGAGGATAAGTGTGTAGTTGTGAGGAGGATGAGTGTTTGTTAGGATCAGCATCTTCTGGCCATTTTGGCCGCCTGTGCGCGTTTGCACGCGCTCGTGCGCGCGCCCATGTGTGCCAATGGCGCCAGATGGCCCATTTAAGCAAACTGCTCCCTGTAGCAGATGCTGTCGGTTCTACAGCGTTCCAGTGACCCTGTGCCTGACTGAGAGACTTTTCCTGTACCTGTGACCCCGGCTTTCCTTGGGCTTTGCTGATTTCTGCCTGCCCTGACCCCCGGCCTGTCTACGACTATTCTCTTGCCTGATCCACCTGTACCTTGCTGCCCGCACGTTGCCGACCCCGCCTGCACCTGACCACCCGCCTGCCTGCTCCATTTTCACTGCCTAGCCAGCCAGTTGCCGACCCGGACTGCACGACTACCCTTTTGCTCAGCACGAGCTCCAGTGGACCATCGCGCACCGCCAAGTGATTCAGTCCAGCCCAAGTGCCACCCTGTACTCCTGAACTCCCTGTTTGCACTATTAGGGATTCTCGAACCAGGGCCGCAAGAGAGGTGAACCCCTGCATAAGTCCACCAGGTACATGACTGTGTTGAAGTGCTGGCTGTGAGGAGGAAGAGGTTTGAAGTGTTGGCAGTGAGGAGCAGTAGTGCTTAGGTGCTGGCAGTGAGGAAGAAAGGTGTTAGGGTGCTGGCCAAACTTATGGAATATCAAATGACAATAATTCGCCAACTGAAGTTGTATTTTCGGGCAAACAGGTGCACACGAAACTAAAATTGTTTTTATTTTCTACTTCTGTTAATTCTATGAACACAAAAAGGTAGCAATATACCTGTATCAGTTAAATGAGACAAACATCTGATGGCTGCTTTCATATCAAAATTTTATAATGAAGACTTATTCATGATGGATAAATACAAAGTAAGACATTTCTGAAACATTCTATAATTTACATATTTTCATATTAAAAAATTTACATATTTACATTTTTATTTACATCTTTAATTGTTTTTCCTTGTAATGCTGTCTTTGTGTTGGTAGGGTGGTATGGATGACACTGCAAACTGTGCACTACGTTTAAATAAAAAGGAAGTCTTAGGCCTAAACCTTACTTTGTCCCTCTGCAAAAGTATAAAGGCTGCTCGCCATTCCATGATACAGGGGGAAGTGCAGGCAGCAGAAAAACTTAGGCTTAGAATCCTATGGCCATAGGCTTGCCTACCTTCTTCAAATCTTCCTATAAAGTCCATCACATGCATGGTGTGCACTTTGCCCAGTGCTATAGTACAGAATCACAAGTATTACCCCATACAGTCATCAGACTGCAATATTTTTTGATAGTCGTTTAAGGCACCAGTGGGTCAAGGTCAAAGTGCAGTCTGTTGGATTCCATGAAGCTTGCTCTTTTATGGAAAGGTCTCTAGGACAGAGGTCCACTCCAATAAGTTGAGTGGGTGGAATTATCTGGAGAGATCTACAGTAGAAGATTTATCCCTGAGTGTAAACACCTCATTATCTATTCACATTAGGCTCCATTCACCAAGCTACATTGCATGGGTTGTTTGATGTTGTTATTTCCAGCTCTCAGTGGCTCTCATTGCTGAAAAGAATCATCATTTTGGCAAGTAACAATTGTAATAACTTGGTGAACTCAGTTTTTTTCCGATATATTTTTATAACAACCGTTTTTTTAGTCTTCCTAGGTATTTTTTTCCAAGGAGCGAACAAGGCAGGGGTCTTTTTCCTTCAGAATTTCATAGAATTCTTCCTCTGCTCCCTTTGATTTGACCATCATTAGCAAAGCTCTGTTTTGTTGTATTTTCAGCTTGTGACTTCTAATTGACTGCTCCTCAGGCTCTGTAATAATTCTTTTTTCATTAAGAGACACCAATATAGGCTCAAGAAGTCCCAATCTATTGCAGAGATTTCCAAAGTTTTTTTGTAGGAAAGTCCTTGCTTTTCCTAGAAAAAAAAAACACAGATTACATTACTAAAACTTGAGTATACATTTAGAGTTAAAGGTTCAAGACATTCAGGGCCCATTCACACCTCAGCGTTTTGTAGCTTGAATATACCTGAAGCTACAAAACTCTGGAGGGGGAAAAAAAATCAATGATTCTCTATGGAGAATATCTAGGAATTTCCACTCAAAAATGCATGAAGCCAAATGCCCTAAGCTCAAACTAGTCCCGGAGGTATTTTTGTCACGCGAATCTGGCATATCCCGGCATTTCTAGCCCATGGAAATGTGCGATTCCGGCGTTTTTGCATGTTTTGTCACGCTTGTTTCCGCAATTTTCGGCTGAAATAAAAGCTAAAGAAGCTGAACTACCTAGCAACAAATGATGCAATAGATAGAGTATTCCCTATTGGCTAATACAAAAACGCTGCATACAAACGCGCAAAAACGATAGCAACTCGCCCTTCAAAACATACTACAAAACGCTGGAAAAAGCTTAAAAAATGTGTCGCTGAGATGTGAATGCAGCCTAAGAGGTCACAAAGCTCTAGATTCTAATACTGTACGGTAGTTCTGGATAGAGGGGTGAAGCATTTGCATCTTTGTTAGGATTTTACTGTTGTCTGTATGGAACTGATGCCAGCAGAACCGAAGAGAAGGAAAAAAACAGGATCTAATCCTTACCCTCTTTACAAAAAGTAATTCCTTCCACCAGCACAGGAACTGGGAAGAAATCTCCCCATTAAGAATGAAAATCACTGGCAAAAATCAATTTCCAATTTATTAAAAACCATCTTAGTAAAGAGGAAATCTTTTGTCTATTTATATAAAGTTATTTATACAAAGTTGGGACCTCCATGTTTCACTATATAAGGCTGGCCATACATTATACAATTTTCTTGTACAATTTACTTTAGCTTTACCCAAGCCTTCTAATATGAGGTCACACCTAAACACTTTCAATGTGTATGCAATCAGGCAGCCCCTTGTACTACATAGCTGAAGGTAAATCTAAAGGAACTTGAATAAGAAAATTGCATAATGTATGGCCAGCTTTAGTGCAATATTTGTTGTTAATTTTAGATAGTATCGGGAATAATAAAAAAGCATATAATAATAATAATAATTTTAATAATAATAAAAACACCTAGACAAGTCCTTGAATATGTTTACTTGAACGCACTTGCTTGGTAATAACGTGAACAGGGATAGAAAAATTCTAGCTACACTAAAGTTGGTGATGTGTCTGATAATCCATTCTTTTTATTGGATTACTTTATTTTAGACTATTTTAGTCGAGCTACTGTTGTGATGTATTCCCTAACAGCTTTGATGTGTTAAGCTCTGTTCACATCCCTGCACATGGGGGCGACAATCGTGGTAAAAACAGAATTGCAGGATGCCCATCGCCCAAAGGAAGCGCATGTACTTTTTTTGGGCGACGGGCATCCTGCAATTCTGTTTGGGCATTTTTACTGTAATTATCGCAGGAAAATCTTGCAACATTTGGGGTGCTATTGGAATCGATGGGTAACGCACCAGGAACGCCCGGCCGTCCTAAGATTTCCTGCTATTGCAAATCACGGGCAGAATCGAGGCGATTCTGCCCATGATTTGCAACGTGGAGATGTGAACGGAGCCTCAGATGTTTTTGGAGATTTTTCTGCTCTAAGCCTTAGCTCTAAAAATGCCCATCAAGACAAATCCCATTTATTTCAATGGCCCCTGTTCACATCTGAGCGTTCTGTCGTATGAAGCAAAACGCCATCGCTCAAAAAAGTACATGAGCTCCTTTTCTGGCAGATTACAGGCTTTTTACTGCTTTTACATTGGTGACCTTTTGAACTTCTAAACGCCTGTACAAAAACACAACCAAAAAATGCCTGTAAAATAGCAATGCCTAGATGTGAACGGCGGCTAAATGGTTGTTTGGTTATTTTTGTAAAGACTCTTGTGGATTATTGTGCTTAGGGAAATGGTGTGGTTCTATCTGTATAGTAAGCTGACCAATCCCTGGTGAGTTTGCCGGTTATCCTACATGGCAGTCTCTTCCTTTGAGGTCTTTTCCTTTGAGGTCCTCTGAGAGTAGGCCTGTCCTGTACCTGTTGGCAAGCCCTGAAGCTGCATTGTTCCAGTGGAAGCTGTGGATCCTAAATGATGAGTCCAGCAACTGCTAGCCAGATAATTTGTAGGAGCACTGAATCATGTTGGGCATTCTACCTTTCCCTGTCCTTTATCTGTAAAATCTGGAAATGCATTCATGAACTGGACCTGCAACAAGTAAACAATAAAGCCTGGAGAAAAGGTGTTCATAGGAGGAAGTCCTACTTAAAGCGGTTGTCTACCCATCGATTTGATAGCTCGCATTAAGATAAAAAAACCTTCTGTGTGTAGCAGCCTCCCCAGCACCCCCCCCCCCCCCAATACTTACCTGAGCCTGATCTCTCTCCAGCGATGTCCACGAGTGTCTAAGCTGTCCAGGACACTCCTCCTGATTGGCTGAGACACCACAGCGGTGCCATTGGCTCCCGCGGCTGTCAATCAAAGTCAGTCAGCCAATCAGGGGAGAGGGGGCAGGGCCGGGGCTCAGAGTCTGAATGGATACACAGAGCTCTGACTCAGCTGCCACCATAGAAAGCTACTTGCTGAGGGGGCACTCAATAGGAGGGAGGGGCCAGGAGCAGCAAAGAGGGACTCGAGAAGAGGGGGATCTGGGCTGCTCTGTGCAAAACCAACTGAATAGAGGAGGTAAGTATAACATGTTTGTTTTTTGTTTTTTAAAAACGAGCCCTTACAATCACTTTAAGACTTTACTAAATGAAACTTACCTGACTCAGATGGAGAGCTGCTGGTGGAAGGAGAGCCATTCATTGCTTTTGGATCTTCTAAAATTGATTAAAAATATATATTTTTTTAATTCAACAGAATTGTGAATTGTCTGCTTACAATGTTTTCTTCTCTATATGTCATATCTATCTATTGTGTAAAGCAGGGGTCTCCAAACTTTCTAAACAAAGGGCCAGTTTACTGTCTCTCAGGCCTTAGGGGGGCCAGACTGTGCCTAGCGGGAGTAGAAAATATCCTGGAGTCACTGGAAGTAAACAGTGTCCCCTCTTTGGTATCAGTGGAAGGAATAGTGCCCCATCATTGGTATCAGTGGGAGGAATAGTGACCCATCATTGGTGTCAGTGGGAGGAATAGTGACCCATCATTGGTGTCAGTGGGAGGAATAGTGTCCCATCATTGGTATCAGTGGTAGGAATAGTGCCCATCATTGGTATCAGTGGGAGGAATAGTGACACATCATTGGTATCAGTGGGAGGAATAGTGACCCATCATTGGTGTCAGTGGGAGGAATAGTGACCCATCATTGGTATCAGTGGAAGAAATAGTACCCCATCATTGGTATCAGTGGGAGGAATAGTGACCCATCATTGGTATCAGTGGGAGGAATAGTGCCCTATCATTGGTATCAGTGAAAGGAATAGTGACCCATCATTGCTATCAGGGAAAGGAATAGTGACCCATCATTGGTATCAGTGGAAGGAATAGTGACCCATCATTGGTGTCAGTGGGAGGAATAGTGACCCATTATTGGTATCAGTGGAAGCAATAGTGATCCATCATTGGTATCAGTGGAAGAAATGGTGACCCACCATTGGTGTCAGTGGGAGGAAAAGTGACCTATCATTGGTGTCAGTGGGAGGAATAGGGCCACCTATTCAGTATCAGTGTCAATGGCAGGAACTATGCCCCAATGTTGCTGACAGTGGGGGGGAATAATGCCCAAAGGGCTGGATAAAAGCGAGCAAAGGGCCACATTTGGCCCCCCGGGCCGCAGTTTGGAAACTACTGATGTAAAGTTTACAGACACTAGATGGTAACTGCCACCTAGCAAAGTGAAGGGAGTACCCCTCTTAGACAGGTGTCACATTGGAAGATTTACCCTTTCCTCTTATTTAGGTGTTGACTCTAAAATTTGGTCACCAGGAAAAATAGAGGGGTGAATCAATGACAACAATAACAGACAGCAATAAGAAATTGGCAGAGGGTCTAACCCTTCACAGCTTTGTCCAAGAAAAAAAAGTTTTGCCTTTCCATAGATTAAGACTTTACCAAATGCAACACACCTGAATCAGATGGAGAACTGCTGGTTGATGGCATCCCAGTCATTCCATATAGATCTTCTAAAAATTGATTTGAAAAAAAAAAATCATATTTTATAATCTGACAGAATGGTGAAATCGTCTGCTCACAATCCTTTCTTCTCCATGTGTAATATCTATCTGCAATGTGAAGCTGTCTGTGTGCAATAGAGCCACCAAACTATTGCTCTTATGAAAGATTTTATACAATCATTGGGTGAACCTACATATTTTGTGCCTACAGCAGCCTTTTTCAACCATTTTAACCCTAAGGAACCCTCAAACTACTTTTCAGGGTTTTGGGGAACCCTTACCATAATTGATTATACCTAAAGCTTGTGGTAATGTTAGTGTGATCAATGAAGTTGAAGTTGAAGATGGTTTTAAATAAGAGAATAAGTAATCCGGTGTACCTAGCATATTTGACAATGAGGGCTGCTAATTTTGTTACAAACTCCCTACATATATATTTTCCTCCAATATTCTTGAAACAAATTCTAACAAAAAAGAAAGATAGACAGTAAAAATTGTGATGACCTCTAACACTAGAAATGAATGTAGAAATGACCCTTTACATTGGTGGTTAGTGGAAAATTGCCCCCTTGCATTGATGGTCAGTGTAGATCAGGGATATGCAATTAGCGGACCTCCAGATGTTGCAAAACTACAAGTCCCATCATGCCTCTGCCTCTGGGTGTCATGCTTGTGGCTATCAGAGTCTTGCTATGCCTCATGGGATTTGTAGTTCTGCAACATCTGGAGGTCCGCTAATTGCACATCCCTGGTGTAGATGAAGCAGCATTCCACCATTGTTCACTGTTCATGAAGCTCCTAGCACCCTTAGGAGGAACCCTAGGGTTCCACTGAATCCTGGTTGAGAAACCCTGACCTACAGAGAGGAGAGGTAGAATGAGCCGGGACCAAAATATCTCAGAAGGAAAAAAAATTGAAGGGGGAAAAGTTTGACCACTGCAGAGGGGCCTGACTGAGCATACAGTCTTATTTCTTTTCAAGCCAATGCCATAGGAGTTATGGTCTCCATACACTGCACTGAAGATGGCCAATATATTAAAAAAATGTATGCAGCTTGGAATAAATGGCTCTATAATATTAGGCAGTGTCTGTGCTAGATTTCATTCCTTCTAGATCCACAGTTAACCACAAAAAAAAAAAATAATATGCATGGATTTTGGATATTTAATGGGAGTGCTAACAATGTAAATACCTTTTGGTTTAAAAAAAAAAAGTCTGTTCTATACTCCTACAATATAACCATTTTACATAGAGTTCCACTATCATGTAATTTTATTATAGTTCTTGCTGTAATTAATATAATAATTAGTCTTACCTTCGTTCAACACACAGCTCCAGATATCTTCTTTTTCGCCCTTTTCAGAGATGTGCAAGTTTACTGTAGTACACTTTTCAGGTACGCAGACTGTAGCATAGGGATAATGTTCTGAGGCTGAGTACAGACAGTGCAGTTCCTGAAAATATGAGGATGTTCAAATTATACATAATATAACGATAGACTGCTGTCTATTGTAAAGTATAATTTTTAAATGTAATGGCCATCATACAGGATTCCTACAAGCAGCAAAAGATATTGTCCCACTGCTGGCCAATTTTACACTGCTTTATGCAGTCTTTTAAATCTTGTAGTAAAGCCCCAGCCTGTGCTTTTTGTCTCTAGTAAATTTGGGCTTAGCCTTGCTCATTAAAATTATCCTGCTGTTGTCCAATTTTACGCTGCTGTGTTTGTGGTTTCAATCCCATACACACTATTAGATTTTCTGCAGATTTTTGTCTTCAGATTTACCAAAACCATGTAGTGCAAGGGCCTGCCTGATTGCATACAAATTGAAACTCTTAAGCCCCCTTACACACGGTTTGACGATCGCATGCAACGGTCGTACTAACGACCGTTGTATGCAAAATCGATCGTTCGTATGCGCGATTTGAACAGTCGAACATACGACGGTCGTACAAGGGAGTTGTATGAGCAGACTAGAAAACTTGGTCGTACCAACAAGCTCTCATACGACCGTTGTATCGTGTGTACAGAGCAGTTGGTACAACAAAGTTGTATTGTGCAAAACACGCATGCTCAGAAGTCAGGAACGGCCGGATGCTAATTACATGCACCTGAACGTTCTTTCCCCGGCCGTACGATCGTGTAGTGCAGTCAGTATGCTGCATACAACAGCCAACATACAATTCGACACGGCCGTACGTGCGATCGTCGTCCCGTGTGTACGAGGCTTAAGACCCCTTTCACACTGAGGCACTTTATAGGTGCTATTTAGCTAAAAATAGCGCCTGTAAAGCACCTCAAAAGTCACTCCCCATCCACTCCAATGTGAAAGCCGGAGTGCTTTCACATTGGGGCGGTGCGCTTGCAGGACGTTACATAAAGTCCTGCAAGCAGCATCTTTGGGGTGGCACGGTAATATACCGCTCCTCCACCGCCCCTGCCCATTGAAAACAATGGGCAGCGCTTCCAAAGTGGCTGCACATCGCCTCGGAAGCCCAGAGAGCGGGCACTTTTAACCCGTCGTGGGGGGTTAAAAGCGCACTGCACCCGCCGCCGTAGCACCGCTCTAACAGCGGTAAATCCCAGCTGTGACTAGCGGGGATTTAACGCTAATGCTCCACCGCCCCCAGTGTGAAAAGGACCTAAAGGTTTGACCTCATATTATATGTTTTTGCTAAATCTGAAGACAAAAATCTGCAGAAAATGTAATGGTGTGTATGGGGTCATACCATAGACCCCATACAATCTATCCAACTTTTGTTGTCAGATTTCCTTCAGATTTACCAAAACCATGTAGTGCAAGAGCCTGCCTGATTCCATACAAATTGAAACTTCTAAGGTTTGACCTCATATTATATGGTTTTGGTAAACCTGAAGGAAAAAATCTTCAGAAAATTGTATAGTGTGTATCCAGTTTTAAAGGGATTTTAACCACTTCCTTACTGGGCACTTAAACCCCCCTCCTGCCCAGACCAATTTTCAGGTTTCAGCGCTGTCGCATTTTGAATGACAATTGCGCGGTCGTGCGGCGTTGTACCCAAATAAAATTGATGTCCTTTTTTCCCCACAAATAGAGCTTTCTTTTGGTGGTATTTGATCACCTCTGCGGTTTTTATTTTTTGCGCTATAAACAAAACCAAGAGCGACAATTTTGAAAAAAGAACAATATTTTTTACTTTTTGCTCTAATAAATATCCCAAAATAAAAAATAAAATAAAAAAATGATTTATTGGGTTTGGCCGATTTATATTCTTCTACATATTTTTGGTAAAATAAATCGCAATCGGCGTTTATTGATTGGTTTGCGCAAAAGTTATCGCGTCTACAAACTATGGGAATTGATTTATGGCGTTTTTATTATTATTATTTTTTTTACTAGTAATGGTGGCGATCTGCGATTTTTATCGGGACTTTGATATTGGGGCGGACATGTCGGTCATTTTTGACACTTTTTTGGGACCAATGACATTTATTCAGCGATCAGAAATTTAAATGTCCACTGATTACTGTATAAATGTCATTGGCAGTGAAGGGGTTAACCTGCAGGGGGCAGTGAAGGGGTTAAGAATGTTCCCTGGGTGTGTTCTAACTGTGGGGGGGCGGGGCTGGCCGGGACATAACAGATCTAACTGATCCCAGTGACAGGGATCAGTAGATCTGTTTGTCCCCTGTCACAGAACGGAGAACCGCCGTGTTTACATCGGCGGTTCCCCGTTCTACAGCTCTGTAAGGCGATGGCGGGTCAGGAGCGGACATCGAGTCCGCCCGACCCGCGGGCACGCCCACGCAGCGTGCGGCGGGCGCGCGCTGCCGCCGCCCAGTGCGCGCAGGGGGCGTGTAAAGGGGCGGACGTCCATGGACGTCCACCCGGATTTTCAGATCCGCGCTGTAGACGTCTTTTGTCTATAGCGCGGATCTGTACAGGTTAAAGTCTTGTTTTACAAAAATAAAAAAAACATGTTATACTTACCTTCTCTGTGCGGCTGGTTTTGCACAGAGCAGCCCGGATCCTCCTCTTCTCGGGTCCCATTTCTGCTCTCCTGGCCCTCCCTCCTATCGAGTGCCCCCACAGCCTGCAGCTTTCTATGGGGACGCCCGAGCCGAGTCAGAGCTCCGTGTATCCATTCAGACACAGGCCCAACCCTGCCCCACCCCCTCTCTCTCCTGATTGGCTGACTGACTTTGATTGACAGCTGTTGGAGCCAATGGCGTCGCTGCTGTGTCTGTGCCAATCAGGAGGATGTCCCGGATGGCTTAGACATTTGTGGACATCGCTAGAGAGAGAGATGGGGCTCAGGTAAGTAATTAGGGGGTGCTGGGGAGGCTGCTACACATAGAAGATTTTTTATCTTAATGCATAGAATGCATTAGGATAAAAAACCTTCTGCCTTTACAACTCCTTTAATTCTTGAAGTAAAACACCTGCCTGTACTCATTTTCTCTAGTAAACTGCAACCAATTCTCACTCATTACAATGGTCTTGCTGCTGGCCAATTTTACACTGTGGTGTCATCAGTGGGTTCCTAATCCTTTAAGAGTTTAACCACTTAAAGACCGAGCCTCTTTTTGAGATTTGGTGTTTAGAAGTTAAAATCAGTTTTTTTTTGCTAGAACCCTCAAACATTATATATATTTTTTTCAAACACCCTAGAGAATAAAATGGCGGTCGTTGCAATACTTTGTCACACCGTATTTGCACAGGATAAAAATGTACTTATTTGAATTAAAAAATAAGACAACAGTAATGTTAGCCTATTTTTTTCTATATTGTGAAAGATAATGTTACACTGAGTAAATTGATACCCAACATGTCATGCTTCAAAATTGTGCCCGCTTGTGGAATGGCGACAAACTTTGGCACTTAAAAATCAATGGCAATGTTTAAAAATGGCTACAGGTTAGCAGTTTTGAGTTACAGAGGAGGTCTAGTGCTAGAATTATTGCTCTCTAACGATCGTGGCGACACCTCATATGTGTGGTTTGAACACCGTTTCCATATGTGGGCGCGATTTACGTCTGTGTTCGCTTCTGCGCGTGAGCTCGGCAGGACAGGGCTCTTTAAATTTTTTTTTTCTTAATTTATTTTACTTTTTATTTTCGCAGTGTCCTTTAACCACTTAAGGACCGGAAGGATTTCCAGCGCTAGGTTTCAGCGCTGTCGCATTTTGAATGACAATTGCGCGGTCGTGCGACGTTGTACCCAAACGAAATTTGCGTCCTTTTTTTCCCACAAACAGAGCTTTCTTTTGGTGGTATTTGATCACCGCTGCGTCATTTCTGATCGCCGCTATAAACAAAAGAAGAGCGACAATTTTGCAAAAAAAAACAAATTTCTTACTTTTTGCTAAAATGCAAATCCAAAAAAAAAAATATAAAAAAACTTTTTTTCACCGTTTTTGGCCGATTTATATTCTTCCTCATATTTGCGATAAAAAATCGCAATCGGCGTTTATTGATTGGTTTGCGCAAAAGTGGTCGCGTTTACGGATGATGAGAATTAATTTTTGGGGTTTTTTTTTTTTTTACTAATAATGGCGGCGATCTGCGATTTTTAGCGGTGCTGCGACATTTTAGCGGACATGTCGGAACATTTTGACACTTTTTTGGGACCATTGGCATTTATACAGCGATCAGTGCTATAAAAATGCACTGATTACTGTGTAAATGCCATTGGCAGTGAATGGGGTTAACCTGCAGGGGGCGCTCTAAGGGTTAACTGTGTTCCCTGGGCGTGTTCTAACTGTAGGGGGACTGCCCTAGCTGGGGAAGGGAAGTGGTCACAGCCTCCATGTACAGGAAGGCTGTGATCACAGCCCTTCCCCCTCACACAGAACGGAGGTCTGTGTTTACTTACATGGACCTCCGCTCCTTCGCTCCGGGGGGGCCATCGCGGGTAGCCGGCGGCAATCGAAGCCGCCGCACCCGCTCCCTGGCCCTCCCCGGACACAGTGGGCGCGCGCGCGCTCACTGTGCGCGATCTGGCGGCCGACGTCGTATGACGGCGTTTCGCCTTACAGAGCCACTTTGCCGCCGTCAGATGCCGATCGGCGGTTGGCAAGTGGTTAAAAACATTTTTTTGGGTCACTTTTATTCCTACTACCAGGAATGTAATCGTCCCTTGTAATAGAAAAAAAGCATGACAGGACCTCTTAAATGTGAGATCTGGGGGTCAAAAAGATCTCAAACTTCATATTTACATTACAATGCAATATCCGCCATCCAATGTTATGGAGCCAAGTGGGGGTCATCTATCTCTCACTCGGCTCCAGGCCTGTGAAGGGATCGGATCGTCTCCACCACTACTGACAGATCCGGTAAGCGGCGGAAACAACCGGAAAGCGGCGGGAGAGGGGGCACCTCTCCCACCGCTGATAGAAGTGATCTTGCGGCAAATCTGCCGCAAAGACCACTGTTATCTGAAAGAGGACCGGGCACCATTTATAAAGATACTGGGGTTATGGCAGCTATGTGCTGCCATTACAATGGTATTCAACGGCAAAGTACTGCCGTATAATGATGGCGGCAGTTGTTAAGTGGTTAATAGAAATTGGCCAATGTCAGGATGGTTTTGCACCAGTATGAACAGGGACAGAATTCATGCGGTTGTAAATCCTTACATATAGTCCAAACTGAAAAGATGGCAAAAAAAAAAAAGGGAGGGAGGGCGCAAAACGCTGTGTGCATTACCTTTAAAACACGGCACAATTTATTAAAAAGCCAAAAACATACTCACAAACATAAGAGCAAACAGCACATGTCATAAAGGTTCAGTGATGTGAGCATCTAGCCTCAGAAAATGGTTGGAAAGCTAACGTGTTTCGGGAGACAAGCCCCCTTCCTCAGAGCTAAGGAGTTCTGAGAAATGTGAGTATGTTTTTGGCTTTTTAATAATTTGTGCCATGTTTTAAAGGTAATGCACTAGGCGTTTTGCACCCTCTCTTTTTTGTTTTTAAATCCTGACATATACCCAGTGAAGTTACTGGCATCGGGTGATACAAAGAGATTAAACCTGCTTACGTAAGTGGTACCTGTTTATCTGTTGCACTTTCTTCTCTACAGCCATTCAAAGTGCAGAATTTATAAAACTTGTCTGAGATGTCAGAAAAATGAGGCGGAGAGCAGAAATTACACTCTGCGGATATCAGTGAGGAGAGCTCTAAAAGCTGATTGGAGGGAAGGGACACGCTCCTTTCACATAGCACACAGGAGCAGAGCTGAGGCTGTCAATCAGCTGGAGGTCCCTCCCCTGCCACCATTTTTCTCTTTATGTCAGGAAAACTTGTCAGAAGTAATTCATGCTGATAGCAGAGGAAGGAGGCAGCAGAAAGAAATGACACTTAGTGCTCTGGATTGAGACAAGTACACACTATAGAGGAATATGCTTTGAGATTTAAAACCACTTTAATGAACTACTGGCCTGTGTATCTGCTGGCCAAAGTGGGTCTATTACCATTTGACAAAAAAAAAAAAGAAAAAAAAAGCGTCACTGCTAAATCAACCTGACAAAAAAAAGCTTTATTTTTCAAACTCAAATAAATCAGATTGGACTGCTGCTGTAATAAATTCAAGTTAAATGTAAAAGAAAAAAAAAAGACTACAATTCCACAGTCATATATGTCCATGTTATCTATGAGTCTGCCTGTGAAAATCATAATGTTCTGTTACACCAGGTACAGTTTTAAAGCATACCCCAAGCACGTTGTTTAACCACTTCCCACCCGGCATATTAACAAATGACGTCCGGGCGGGTGGTTCATTATCCTGACTGGATGTCTATTGACGTCCACAGGATAATCCGAGATCGCGTGCCCACACGGGTGCACATCGCAGCGATTGGTGGTGCCGTGGGTCAGTCTGACCCACCGCATTACCGACCGAGGTGAAAGGCTTCCGTGGAAGCCTTGTACCATGTGATCAGCCGTGACCAATCACGGCTGATCACAGTGTAAATAGGAAGAGCCGTTTATCGGCTTTTCCTCTGCTCAGGTCTGCAGACCTGAGCAGCGGAGGGCCGGTCAGCTGCTCACCTGACAGGGGGGGGCTGCGCTGAACATTTATCAGCGCAGCCACCCTCAGGATCACCCCACTGGACCACCAGGGAGCCGACCAGGACCACCAGGGAGCCCCCCGGACACCGCGAGGAGGCCGCCCAGGACCACCAGGGAAGAAATGAGGCCGCCCAGGAACACCAGGGAGCCCCCAATAGACGACCAGGTAAGGGCAATATAGTGCACTGAGGGATGGCACTGTGCCCATATATGATGTCTGCCAGTGCCATCCCTAACAGTGCTGTATGCACCAGTGCCACCTATCAGTGCCCACCTGTGCCACCTAAAAGTGCCACCTATCAGTGCCCAGTGCCGCCTATGAGTGTCCATCAGTGCCGCATATCAGTGCCCGTCAGTGTTGCTTATCAGTGCCGCCCATCAGTGCTGCATATGTGCCCCATCATAAGTGCAACCTTATCAGTGCCAATCTGCACTGCCTCCTCAGTGCCTGTCAGTCTAGCCTCATCAGTGCCGACATCAGTGCCCGTCAGTGAAGGACAAAATGTACTTTATACAAAGTTTTGTGAAAGAAACAAAGAAAAATGTTTTTTCGTTTTTCAAAATTTTAGTTTTTTTTTTTTTTTATAGCGCAAAAAATAAAAACTGCAGAGGTGATCAAATACCACCAAAAGAAAGCTCTATTTGTGGGAACATAATGATAAAAAGTTTGTTTGGGTAAAACTTCGCACGACCACACAATTCTCATTCAAATCGCAACAGCACTGAAAGGTGAAAATTGGTCTGGGCGGGAAGTGTTCTAAGTGCCCGGTATCATGGGCGTCCGCAGGTAGGGGCAAGGGGGGCAATTGCCCCCCCCCTGGAATCAGGGATCAGAATAGGGGTTCCCCACTAGGTCCTTATCCTCTTGAGCCATGTATGCAGTTTCTGACAGTCTCTTGGGCCATGTATGCAGTCTCTGACTGTCTCCTGTTCCATGTCCGCAGTCTCTGACCGTATCCTGTACTATGTCTGCAGTCTCTGACCATCTCCTGTTCCATGTCCGCAGTCTCTGACCGTATCCTGTACTATGTCTGCAGTCTCTGACCATCTCCTGTACCATGTCTGCAGTCTCTGACTGTCTCCTGTACCATGGCTGCAGTTTCTGACCGTCTCCTGTATCATGTCCACAGTCTCTGATTGTCTCCTGTATCACGTCTGCAGTCTCTGACCATCTCCTGGATTATGTCTGCAGTCTCTGACCATCTCCTGTATCACGTCTGTAGTCTCTAACCATCTCCTGGATCATGTCTGCAGTCTCTGACCATCTCCTGTATCACGTCTGTAGTCTCTAACCATCTCCTGGATCACGTCTGCAGTCTCTAACCATCTCCTGTACTATGTCTGCAGTCTCTGACCATCTCCTGTACTACGTCTGCAGTCTCTGACCGTGATAATGTAATTATGACATTGTCAAAAAGGGGCAGAGCATGGATGACCTTGAAATTATGCACCCCCTGGAAAAAGTTCTGCGGACGCCCATGCCTGGTATTGAAGTGGTTAAAGGATGTGTATTTTTACTGTTGCGCTCTCTTCGCTGTAGGGTACTTTTTTTGCCTTGGCACATGTCCTCCGAGCGGCGCCCAGCTTCTGATGCTTTTTTTGACAGTACTTTGCCTATTAGCCCTATTCAGAACATAGTAACTAGATTCTCATAGTAACTAGACTTCAATGGCATTGACTTACAAGGTCAGGCTTGCTGAATTTACGACCAAGGTTACGAACAATATTCTGGTTATACATATCAGAAACCACATTGGCTAGCATTTTACCTCGTTTTCTAATGTTACTCCTTCTGATGCTCTTATAGTGTATGTGATGTCCTTATTAACAAACTTGATGTATGGAGATTTGTCAATCCACCGAAATCCCAATCGAGTTTCCTTTCTCTCTATAACCTGGTTGAGAATACAACAAGGATTATTTATCAATTTAGGGAAGCATAGTTATATCGTAAATGTAATTATTATCCCTTAAAGCCACTTAAAGTAGAATATTGGCCCCCATAAAAAAGACCATGTATTTCTCTATATAAATCTGCATTAGACACCGGCAGCACTGCTATAGGACATACACAGAGCCAGGATCCCTCTAATGTCTTCTACCACATTATTTAAACAATATTTATTCTTCCTATGTCAAACTAAATGAACCACAGAAATCAAATTATTTAGATAAGCCAAATCTTTCATTTAAATTATCCATGCCCAGTGGGATACCTATCATATCTGGCACCCGGGGCCGGCTATTTTTCATTTTTTTTGCAACCTGCTCCCTCATCCCAAATCTTAGGTTTGTGCAAAAATGCATTGATAGTGGAGGATGCTTAGAGGGGTCTACACCCCCCATTCTCTGCACACATATGCCACAGTCCCTTTACCCATAATATACAGTATCTCACAAAAGTAAGTATACCCCTCATATTTTTTAAAATATTTTATTCTATCTTTTCATGTGACAAAACTGAAGAAATTACACTTTGCTACAATGTAAAGTAGCGAGTGTACAGCTTGTATAACAGTGTGAATTTGCTGTCCCCTCAAAGTAACTCAACACACAGCCATTAATGTTTAAACCACTGGCAACAAAAGTGAGTACACCCCTAAGTGAAAATGTCCAAATTGGGCCCAATTAGCCATTTTCCCTCCCCGGTGTCATGTGACTCGTTAGTGTTACAGGGTGTCAGGTGTGAATGGGGAGCAGGTGTGTTAAATTTGGTGTTATCGCTCTCACTGGTTACTGGAAGTTCAACATGGCACCTCATGGCAAAGAACTCTCTGAGGATCAGAAAAAAAGAATTGTTGCTCTACATAAAGATGGCCTAGGCTATAAGAAGATTGCCAAGACCCTGAAACTGAGCTGCAGCACGATGACCAAGACAATACAGCAGTTTAACAGGACAGGTTCCACTCAGAACAGCGCCTTGCCATGGTCGACTAAAGAAGTTGAGTGCACGTGCTCAGCGTTATATCCAGAGGTTGTCTTTGGGAAATAGATGTATGAGTGCTGCCAGCATTGCTGCAGAGGATGAAGGGGTGGGGGGTCAGCTTGTCAGTGCTCAGACCATACGCCGCACACTGCATCAAATTGGTCTGCATTGCTGTCGTCCCAGAAGGAAGCCTCTTCTAAAGATGATGCCCAAAGCCACAAACAGTTTGCTGAAGACAAGCAGACTAAGTACATGGATTACTGGAACCATGTCCTGTGGTCTGATGAGACCAAGATAAACGTATTTGGTTCAGATGGTGTCAAGCGTGTGTGCCGGCAACCAGGTGAGGAGTACAAAGACAAGTGTGTCTTGCCTACAGTCAAGCATGGTGGTGGGAGTGTCATGGTCTGGGGCTGCATGAGTGCTGCCGGCACCGGGGAGCTACAGTTCATTGAGGGAACCATGAATGCCAACATGTACTGTGACATACTGAAGCAGAGCATGATCCCCTCCCTTCGGAGACTGGGCCGCAGACAGTATTCCAACATGATGACGACCCCAAACACACCTCCAAGACGACCATTGCCTTGCTAAATAAGCTGAGGGTAAAGGTGATGGACTGGTCAATCATGTCTCCAGACCTAAACCCTATTGAGCATCTGTGGGGCATCCTCAAACAGAAGGTGGAGGAGCACAAGGTCTCTAACATCCACCAGCTCTGTGATGTCGTCATGGAGGAGTGGAAGAGAACTCCAGTGACAACCTGTGAAGCTCTGAACTCCGAGCCCAAGAGGGTTAAGGCAGTGCTGGAACATAATGGTGGCCACACAAAATATTGACACTTTGGGCCAAATTTGGACATTTTCACTTAGGGGTGTACTCTTTTGTTGCCAGCGGCTTAGACACTAATGTGTTGAGTTATTTTGAGGGGACAGCAAATTTACACTGTTATACAAGCTGTACACTCACTACTTTACATTGTAGCAAAGCGTCATTTCTTCAGTGTTGTCACATGAAAAGATAGAATAAAATATTTACAAATTTGTGAGGGGTGTACTTACTTTTGTGAGATACTGTATGCTTTAATGACAGAGCCACAAGCAAGACCGTAACAGACATGTACTAACCTTAGCACACTGATTTTAATGAAATGAAACATATGCTTTTCTACACACAGCCAACCTTAAAGCGTATCGCCACCTTTCATGTCCCTTTGTCCCCCAGCAAGTGCACCCATTAGTGCAGGACAGACTGACCCTCTAGCACAGGCCCTTCAGCATAGACTGAGCCCCCAGCACATACTGACACCCCCCCCCCCAGCACAAACCCCTAAGTACAGACTCCCACCCCCCCACGCTCCACCCCCACAGCACAGACTGTCAACCCAAAACACAGACCCCGTAGCACAGACAGACCCCTCCCCCCAACACAGACCCCTCTATACAGATAGACTTCCCCCTTAAAAAAATACCCACCCCCCTCCCAGCACAGACCCTCAGCACAAACCGACTCCCCGCCAACAAAGACCACTCAACACAGACAAAGACCCCCCTCCCGCAGCACAGATTGGCCCACCCAGCACAACACCCTCAGCACAGAAACATTCCCCGCAGCAAAGACCCCTTAGTATAGACACCCCTCTCCTCAGAACAGACACCCCACCCCTTCCCCATCCCCTTTAGGGTACAGAACCCCAAAGAGCCCCTGCCTACACTCACTCACCAGATGATGTATAGCGGGAGCTCAGAGTAAAGGGCAGGGAAGGAGAGTGATGAGTAGAGCAGGGAAGGACTCTTCCACTTACACTGAGCTCCCACTGTGCCCGAAGCAAGAGCACGGACTCCCCAAAGGTGCCACAGCCAGTCTTTTTTTGCATTAGACCACACTGTAGGACAACATCATACAACTGAAAAAGATAAATGCGTCCGCAGCACCTCCAGTGAGTCCACGCCTGCTGCAACCTCTTAATATGCCACTGGCCATGCCCATTTTTGTTGCAGGGCTATTGGCGTGTTGCTGAATAGCGCCACATTTAGATACATATTTAGATACGTATGGCATTGAGAGTAATTGATCTTAATGCAGCTCTAGTCTAGCAAATGAGTACATGCACATGGCCACTTTTAGCTTTGTATTCTAGAGCAACGTTCAAATCCTTCAAAACGTTCCCAAAACCCACATACGGGGACAAGTTGTTTGGTGTATTTTACGCTGTATACATGTAAATTTATGTACTAACGTTTACATGCGCATAGCGTACAGTGCAAATGCACTCTATTGGAGCAGTCTGCTTCCTAGAAACTAAATACTCTGGGCTGAACCTAGGGGGCAAGAAGATCAAATTGCCTAGTGTCCTTTGTTGCTAGAAAGCAATTAGACGTGGCCACTGCTCAGGATCGACATAAATTGTATGCAATCAGCAGGCACCGCTAGTTGCACGTGTTAATGTGCACATGTCAGCATATTTAAGCACTTTAAGACCGAGCCTCTTTTTGGAGTTCGGTGTTTGCTAGTTAAAACCGGGTTTTTTTGCTATAAAATTACTTAGAACCCCCAAACATTATATATTTGTTTTTCTAACACCCTAGAGAATAAAATGGCGGCCGTTGCAAAACTTTACGTCACACCGTATTTGCGCAGGAGTCTTACAAGCATGATTTAAAAACAAAAATCAGTTTTATGAGTTAAAAAATAAGAGAACAGTAAAGTTAGTCCAATTTTTTTCCCATATTATGAAAGATAATGTCACGCCGAGTAAAATGATACCAAACATGTCATGCTTCAAAATTGTGTCCGCTCGTGGAATGGCGACAAACTTTGCAACATAAAAATCTCCATTGGTGATGTTTAAAAAATTCTACAGGTTAGCATTTTTGCGTTACAGAGGAGGTTTAGTGCTGTAATGATCGCTGCGATACCTCACATGTGTGGTTTGAACACTGTTTTCATATGTGGGCGGGACTTACGTATGCGTTCGCTTTTGCGCACTGTTCTTTTAAATAGACACATTTTGATCACTTTTAGTCCTATTAAAAGAATTGTAAACATTCCTTGTAGTAGAAAAAAGCATGGCAGGACCTCTTAAATATGAGATTTGGGGTCAAAAAGACCTCAGATTTCATATTTACACTAAAATGCAAAAAAAATAAAAAAATAAAATAGCAGTACAAAAAAAAAAAAAGGGCTTTTTAAGACCATTGGGCGGAAGTGACTTGTGAGGTCGCTTCCGCCCTGCCGTGTTTTGGAGCCGGGTGAACTGCTTCAGCTGCTCACTCGGCTCATGGACACTGGAGGGGACAGACCCGATCATCTCTGCCGGCGGGTCCGGTAAGTGGTGGAGATGACCGGAAACCAGCGGGATGGGGGGGCACCCCTCCCGCCGCTGATAAAAGTGATCTTGTGGCGTATCCGCCACTGAGACCACTTTTATCTTGCGCAGAATCGCCTGCTTTTAAAAAAGATACTGGGGTTATGGTAGCTATGTGCTACCATGGCAAAGGTATTCCACTTCAAACTGCCGCCATCATATGACGGCAGGCGGCCGGGAAGTGGTTAAGCAGCAACATCCAGCTAAAGGCACCAATCACAGGCAGTCCCCAAGCCTCAATTTTGGTGACTTCATTGGGTCGAGGGCTGATACAGAAAAGGTGAGAAGCGCTGACCCCATGGGCTGCTGGGTGTACAGGATGAGCTAAAACAATGCGCAATGAAGGTACCGGCCTGCCCTGCTGCAATTGTTTTCTCTAAGAGGGCTGAAATGCTGAAATGGATCAGATTGGGGTGCTGCTGCTGAATAAAAACCAAGCTAACTGTAAAAGAAAAAAAAACTATTCCACACCCAAAGTGTTGCACTGCCAGTGTACATCTTGCTGAGGCTGTCCATGAAAATTGTACTGTTTGATATCCACATTAACCTTTAAAGTATCTCCCAATCCTGTAAATGTAAAGGCTCTGTGTTTTTTCTATGTTGCCCTCCTAGCCCCATCAAAAGGGCCCCCTCTAATTTTTGGCTTTGGTACATGTCCCCCATGGCAATGCCTAGCCCTTCATGCATTTCTTCGATAATAGATTTCCACCAATATGCATTTACCAAATTTAAGCAGGAGCCCTTGGCGAATCTAACCCAAGTAGATTCACTCCTTCATATAGAAGATCCAACAACGTATGAGTGCCAGCTGCAATTTACAGTGTCACAAATTCATAATGCAATCATTTTCTCACGTCCTTACATCTTTCTCTACTAATCAAATCTAAAGTCTCGATATAAAACAGATCCATATCAGTATTTAAACTACTCTACTGCAGTGCTCTTGGGCCAATATAGAGCAACAACCATTGAAATGAATGTTCCATTTAATTTTGTAGCAGGCTTACCTTTGTCACTTGAGGTTTAGACATGGGCACCAAGTAGACGTGGATCAAGAAACCGTTTGTAACTTGCTTGCAGTATATCAGAACCGCTCCCCGTGATTGGGCTTGCTTCCTTTTACGCGTCTGGGAATTTTCTATAAGGACTCCAACTGATGTATAAGTAGCACCTTCAAGGACCACGTGGGAGGACTCCACTTTACTCGGTGATACCAAGTTGAACTTTCCATCTTCAAAATGGGCGCATTTAAGGTATGGCTTGTTTATTTCAAACTCTGTACATAATTGAGGGATGACAGTAAATAAACTTTATTAGATCATCCATTAATGCAGATATAATTATCAGGAGGAAAAAGGTTATAGAATATGTTGCATTGATATTTGATATTTTTAATTTGTGACTGTTACCATGTACTTGTACTTAAAAGTATCCTGTCCTCTTTGTATGGCAGTGGTCTGACTTGTGCTGACCCCCCCCCTCCCCTTTGTGCTCAACTCTTCACTGGGAAGATCAGTGTACTGCTGTTTCTCTGCCTCCTGCAGACATGCCCCCGGGCCAGCTCGTCTCAGTGTATTTCTGTCTCTTCATTTTACACTATTATGTGCTCTGATCAAGCTGCTGCAGAAGAAAGAGAAAGGAAAGCCACGCTAATCCAGGGGTAAAACAAGTGAGAAGGCATAAACAAATTGGCACTTTATATTACCCCCTTGTTTTTTTTTCCCAAGCTGCTGCAGCCATACCCCAACCCCTTCATCTTCAGAGTCTCCACTCCATCTCTAAGTCCCTTATGCAGCTGAGAACAGAGGTCATGTAATGACTTTTAAGCACATTTAAGCTGAACTCCAACCTTACCACTTCTTCTCAGTGTGCATTAGAAGCTGCTGCAAGTCACATACAGCCCATTGCATTTCCTGGCTGGAGGATCTCCATCATCTATCCCTTTCCTCCCCAGCCTGACTGTCCCTGGGCCACCCATTTATTCATTGGATTTCAGGTCTTTCAGTCAAAAAAGCTCAGCATCACCAACTAGATACAAGTAGGTTATGCTGCCTTTTCCATAAGATGCTAGGTGCACAAAAACTAAACAGGCAACAAGAAGGACAGCTCACTCAGGAGCTTAAAGCGGAGTTCCACTCGTTTTTTTGTTTATTAAAAGTCAGCAGCTACGAAAAGTGTAGCTGCTGACTTTTAATAAACAGTAACTTACCTGTCTCCCGGTCCAGCGATGGCTGCGCCCGAAGCCTCGCTCGTCTCCCCCCTCCTCCCGACGGCCGCGCCATTCCAAGTGTGGGCACCCGGCCCGGCTTCACGGCCGGGCACCCACTGCGCATGCACGAGTCGCGCTGCGCATTCTTAGTGGCCAGGCAATCTTCTGGGACCTGTGACGTGTCCCAGAAGATTGCCAGGAGGGAGGGGCCGCCTAGGAGGAGAGGAGGAGTCGCCTAGGCGGCCCAGAGGCGGAAGGTGGAAGAGGGACAGGAAGTCCCTCTGAAACCTGGGGACACACTCCCCCCCCCAAAAAAATTACATGCCAAATGTGGCATGTAAGGGGGTGAGGAGTGCTTAAAGCGGAAGTTCCATTTTTGGGTGGAACTCCGCTTTAACTCCCTGTCAGTAGGTTGTAACACTCCTGCTTCATCATAGCTGCTGGTCCCAGCTATGATGCATTCCTGTCTGTCCACCTTCAAGATGAATGATGTGGCCAGTCACTGGGTAGAGACCAAACTTGATTTAAGCCTGCCAAGCCTGCAGTCTCATGCTTTTGATATTGCATTTGTAAAACATGCTCCAAGCTCTCTGTTTGGATTCCCTCGTTGACAACCTCGGATCAGATATTGACCAGTGGTGGCAGGAGTTTTTTTTCGGGGGGGGGGGGGGCAAACAATAAACCCAATGTCACCCCCGCCTACCCTTTTTTGAAGCCTATTAGAGCCTCTGGCTCTAATCACGCGCTTAAAAAAAAACAAAAAAAAAAACCCCGATTGGAATCCATACGTCCGGCGCCCTGGAGATAGAGCCCCTAGTAGACGGGCCATCGCTGATTGATCTCGACTGCGCTCTAAACTCTGCCTGCCTTTTGACTACGAATTGACTCTGACTATCCTGAACATTGCCTGCCTTGTACCTGGACTGTCATTTAACCACTCTGCCTGTCTGCCAACTGCAAGTACCTGTTTGCTTTGCTCAGTTCACACCTGTTCCGATGTGGTGGCCAGGCACTATAACATTGTGTATAAGTCCTGGGGCAACCGAGTATCGGTAGGCCTGCTTACCTTATGGGAAAGGGGTCTGCTATAGGTGAAAAACACAGAAGCCATCTATAGTGTCTGACTACCTGCTATAGGGGTAAGCGTGACACCCCCCCCCCCCAACTGTTAGAGAGCATCAGTTTTGACCTGGTGTTCAAAAGTAGTAAGGACCTTTTTTATCCAGCTCTTGGCTTCAAAAAATAAAACATAGGTGTGCACAGCCTGTTACACGTTTCTTATATACCGTTACAGGGTCCTTGATGGGACCAATTGAAGCATTATTAGAATTGGAATATTAGTTTCCAGAACCATTACAAAATAGATCATATTGTTACAAGATTTAACCGGACAACAAGTACCTTCGGGCTTATTTGAATTGACAATCCAGAGTCCTGTGCATGAATTTCTGCAGTGGTTCTGCATAGGATCCTATGTTTAAAGAGTTAGTTGAGAAATCAGGCCTTCCAAAAAACTTTGACTGCTATGGCCTTTGTTGGTATGCGCTTCACCTTGCTGGCTACACGCGGAAGTCTGTGAGAGAGACGATACGGGTGGCTGCACGGCAAGAGCGGTGATGTGTTTGATCTATTATCTATCTGTGTTTTAATATCTTTTTTCCTGTAAGTGCATTATTGGCAGGGTTTAATAAAAGGTTTTTTCTACTGGTATACACTATGTGGAGCCTTTCTTTTAATTTACGGTTCATATGTCGGGGATAATGTCCTTTTCCAGTCTCTGTGGATACCAAGAGATTCTTGCTTAGACGCATTTATCAGCAGTGTCCGGTAAGTGGGCACTGCATGGGGAGCGGCACTTTTGGCGGTGGTGTTCCTACATCTTGGTGACAGGCTGCACGTTGGACTGTTATTTAACCCCCTCTGATCACTCTGTGGAAGCACTTGTGGACTATTTCATCTCTTATCAAGTGTTTATTTGGATTATAAAGCGCTGTTATACACGTTTTTTAGGTCATTGGGATATATGTGTTTTATATGTACAATTTATGGATACATTTAAAACGGCTGCTTTATGATTGTTTTATCTTATTGAGTGCTACTGTGCGCTAATTAAGTGTTTAGTTTGGGCGTTTAACACTTTAGGTTTATTGTAGCCAATGACAGGTCGACTTGGCCTTGTGTTTTGGATCATTGTCATGTTGGAATGTCCAAGTGCATCCCATGCACAGCTTCCTGGCTGATGAATGCAAATGTTCCTCCAGTATTTTTTGATAACATACTGCATTCATCTTGCCAACAATTTTGACCAAATTCCCTGTGCCTTTGTAGCTCACACATCCCCAAAACAACAGTGATCCACCTCCATGTTTCACAAGCCTTGTTGACTCCTCTCCAAATGTAGAGTTTATGGTTGTGGTCAAAAAGCTCAATTCTGGTCTCATCACTCCAAATGACTGCGCCAGAAGGTTTGAGGCTTGTCTCTGTGCTGTTTGGCATATTGTAAGCGGGATCATTTGCGTAGTAATGGCTTTCTTCTGGCGACTCGACCATGAAGCCCATCTTTCTTCAAGTGCCTCCCTATTGTGCATCTTGAAACAGCCACATGTTTTCAGAGAGTCCTGAAGTTATTTGTGGGTTTTTTTTTTTTGCATCCCGACCAATTTTCCTGCCAGTTGTGGCTGACATTTTAGTTGGTCTACCTGACCGTGGTTTGGTTTAAACAGAAACCCTAATTTTCCACTTCTTGATTAGAGTTTGAACACTGCTGATTGGCATTCTCAATTTCTTGGATATCTTTTTATATCCCTTTTCTGTTTTATATAGTTAGACTACCTTTTCCCACAGATCCTTTGACAATTATTTTACTTTCCCCATGACTCAGAATCCAGAAACGTCAGTGCAGCACTGGATGAAAGATGCAAGGGTCTGTCAGGAGTCCAGAAACTCATTGACCTTTTATACACACACACTAATTACAAGCACACAGATCACAGGTGAGCATGGTTACCTTTAATAGCCATTAAAACCCCTTTGTGTCAACCTGTGGGCATGTTATCAGGCCACAATCACCAGGTAAACTTTTGATCAGGGTCATTTGGGTAGTTTGTTGTCATTATGATTTAAAAAGAGTAAACACAGTTGATTGATAATAAATGGCTTCAGCCAAACGCTAACTATTAGTGAAAGAAATATTTGTGTTTTCATTCATATTCTCTGAAAAATGGCCAAGATCTCATAAATTCTGCCAGGGTATTTAAACTTATGAGCACACCTGTATACCAGGCCTTGGTTGTCATCCTGAAGGTAACTTTGAATACTCTAGGAGAATTTGTTTGGGTTCTAAATGTCAAGAAGTCTTGTCATCGCTCATACCTCTGCCTCAAAAGCCTAGATTTCATTTTGAGTACTTAACCTTTCAAAGGTTTTGCCACCATTGCAAAAGCTCCAGAAGTTTCAAGTGTATGCCTCTGCAAATGGATCGCTGATCCTTCCTTCGATTGAAACTCAAAGTAGCCACAATTTAAGCCGCTCCCATTCCATTCATCGTCTACAACTAGAAATTTTCTGGCAATGGGACAAATCTCCAATGTCATAGCTCTTCAATGAGACTGTCCCTCAATTGGTTGCCAACGTCCCTGATTCTGAAGGTGGGAATTTACCCCTGCATTGGAGGGGGGTTAAACTACCCAAAAGAGCTGTCCTAGTTGTCCATTTAGCTTTTTTATGCTAGCGTTCTCCTGGGAATGGCAGCATAACCCACTTATATCTGGCTGATCTTCAATTAACTCTGCGTCTCTCAATGAACTCAGAAAATAATTTTACGGAAAGTACAAAAATAATTAATATTTACCATTTGTGTTGCACCATACCATCCTTTCAGATATTGAGTGATTAAAAAGATTAGACTAAGCAGTCTGGCACATGAGAATTCAATCTGTGTATGACCATGGTTAAACTAGAGCCATAACCTACTGTAACAATCTGATGGGTCTTTACCTACAACTGGACAGTCTTGGACTCCTTTTCAGGGAAAAGGATGCAATATGCATAGAATATTCACATGCAGTGAAAAAGTAAGTTTGCAAAATAGGATAAACTCGGGCAAAATGTTAAATTCTGTATTGAAGTGATAAAGTTGTAAAACTTGTGACAATAATTGGATGAATGTCGGGGCATTCTTTGGGCAGCCATGGCAGTAGGTCAAAGCCTCTGTCGCTATAATTTACTCATTTATCATGTTTAGCAAACTGTAATTCTAACTTACCTTTGGGACACAAGGAATGAGGTAGGTACACTGCTGATATTTCATGAGGTGCTGATGTATTTATGTTGAACAGAGGGCTCTTAATCTCATATTTGTCTTTGTAAGTATCCGGCATACGATCACCCCAATTCCTATCCATTGTAAAGTCAATGACCAGTGGAGAGTTCACTGACAACTGAAGTTTGCTCTTGCTGCACTGTACTAGACAGGCAGATTTCACATCCAACCTAGAGAAAGAAAAAATGCCACGGAACATTGGTTAAAGCCCCCCAACTTTTTGTATCTTCGTTAAACTATTAATAGTTCAGGTCAGTTATTATAAATGTATGCAGAATATTTTAGACAGCATCCGTGGTCCATCAGTTTCTATCTGCACTTAGTACAAATGGACTAAACCTTCTGTTATGGTGTTGTAGATTTCATCAGACCCTATTGCCAATATGCCTGTAATGAATTGAAAATGTGATTGTTTTCAAAATGCAAAGCAATGTGGATAGAATCTGCATATAGAAAATATTTCTTCGCAGGTATAAGTTCACACAGGGGCGTCTTGGTCGCCTGACAAGTCGCGCTTCATGCAGTGCAATGGAACTAATAGGAGCGATTCAATCACTCCGACTTAAAAAAGGTTCCTGTGCTACTTCGGGCGACTTCAGAGTGACTTGCATTGACTTCTATACAAAGGTCGTTTGCAAGCCGCGCTGAAGTCACGCTGCATGGGGCGGCTTCAAAGTCGGATGAGAATCGGACGACTTTAAAGCCGCCCCTGCGTGATCTGGCTCTTATGGAAGAAGAGATACAGATGGCCATCCAGACATCTCCCAATAACAACTCCCAGCTGAATAGTAACTCAGGTTAGAAAAGCTTCTCTTGGTATGCCTCTTCCTCCACAGTCACCTGCTTTTCCTTTCACTATTGACCAAGTGAGAAGGTGAGAAATCTTACTAGGTTACAGTATAGACTGCTCAGCAGCATGTAGCTATGAGGCTGGACAGACAACGCACATGAACGGCTTCCTCAAAAGCCTAAAAGATCTAAATGCTTTGTGATCATTATCCTTACCTGTAAGTCCTTTCAGTTATGACAGGGTCCATTTTCACTACCGTACAATCTTGATGCTTCAGGCAAGGGAGAAAAGGAAAATGCGTGTTAACACCAATCAAATGAATTTAACTAAAATGTCTAATACTGTATTTGATGAATGAGACAATTGATTTTTAAACCTTAAAGCCTAAGTGTAGCTAAAATAAAAACAAAACAGAAAAATCAGCACTAGGGACATAATTTACAGTCAGTAGGCTGCATCCCTTGTGCTGATTCCTCTTATTTCAGCTGAAATCCTCCTTTGTCCCTGTTTGCGCCCTCCACCCCCGCCACCATGATCTTCCGGTGTGTGGCAGGGGGTACAACACAGCAGTCAGAAGTGTGCAAAAGCGCAGCACACAGAGTTCAGTTGTTATAAAATCGTAATGGATGGCACAGAATGCAGAGGTTTAGGAGTAGGTAACATACAGCTTAGCTTAAAGAGTGCAGTGTGTAATATATAGCTCAGCCTACAGAGTGTAGTAGTAAGAAGTATGCAATATTAGTTATAGCATACAGGGTACAGTGGTCAGGATTATGGAATATACAGTGTACATTTACATAGTCCTGACTGCCATACTGCTGTTTGGTATGTAACCCTTAAAAGAGAGGTGTGGTTGAAAAAAAAAACAAAAAAAAACAATCATACCCACCTAGGTCGATGCAGAATCTGTCTAATGCTGCATCTGTCCCCCATTGCCTCTAAAGGCCCGTACACACGATCCGAAAATTGGAAGGAAAATTTAGTCAGAACGATCGGCAGATTGGCGTATCACAGCGTGGGTGATTGTGGAATAATATTGGATAATATTGGGTATATACCCTTAGCCTGATTTGACCCAGCGGGCGTATGCCCGTCTGTCTGTTTTCTCCAGTAAGCCTCTGTAATTACAGGTGGCAGTCTCCTCTTTTTCTCTACACATGGTGAAACTCAGTGGGATGTTTATGGACTCCATATGAAATTTGCATAAGAAATGTATGGACACTCTTTATTGAACTATTTTGCATTTTATTGTACACATTGTATTGCATTTGCACTTTATTAGTTCATTTTTTGCACTGTGTTTTACACTTTATTGTGACTGTATTTATTTACAAGTTATATAAGTGGAAGTTCTTTAGCGCCGCACAGATTACAGCTAATATCTAATGCAATTTGTCGATTGGTGTGCTGGCTGCTTGACTTTTCATTTTCTTATCACTTTCATTAGTTACACTTTGAGTGCCCATTCACACACTTGTGCTCCCATTTGAGTCGCCTCAAGTCACCCTCAAGTCGCTTGATAAGTGAAATCCCATTGAAGTGAATGGGAGCCGTCTTAATGTACGCTACTGAAGTCGCTCCAACTTCAGAAATGTTTCCTGTACTACTTGGAGGCGACTTCTATCCTACTTGTGCCCATAGAATTGAATAGAAGTCGCCTCCAAGTCGGATCCCCCATCTGAATGCAAGCGACGCTGTAGTGAAAAAGAATAGAATTCATTTGGGGCAGCACCCCCTTCCCTTCTCTGAATGGCCACAGGCAAAGTCACCTAGCATAAGTCGTGTTGTAAGTCACCTGAAGTCTCCCTGAAGTCGCGCTGAAATCGCCTAGCAAAGTCGCCCTGAAGTCGGGTCATCCCTGTGTGAAAGTTTTTTTGTGGATTTGCGCAATATTTATTAGAAATACTATTCAACATATTACGTCATTACTGAAGTTGAATTCTGTTGCACAAGAATTTTGGTATGGTGAGTAACCTCTTCACTTTTGACATGAGACTAGCATGCAACAAAATACGGACGAACTGTCATCCGAAAATCTGATCATGTGTATGAGGCTTTAGACTGAAATGATTAATCAAACACCGCTGATCACTCAGTTCTTGTACTTCAATGAGCAGAGAGCCGGTGCCTGTCAGTCAATGACTCTCTGCTCTGCCTCTCCAACGCTCATTGGATCGCTGGGCTGTGAAGGGGATGGGAGCAGCTGGCTCAAGCTCTCGGCAGCACACTGAGAGGCTGATCCAGTTGCCGCTCAGACATCGGAGCGGTTCCCAGACTTGACCGGCTGAGTAAAGTCAGCCGACAGTGGACTTTAGCCTGCTGTGGGCTATATATGGGTAACAGGAGTACAGAACTAAGTGCACTCCTGTGGCCCACAGGAGAGGTAGGGTCAAAATAGCTTTGGCCCTACTTCTTTAGAGTTATACAGTATATTTGATAAGAAATCATCCTCCCCTTAAAGAGGAAGTAAACTCAGATTGGGTTTACTTCTTCTACATTCCCCTGCAAAGTAGATGCATAATGGGCTACTATGCATCGCATAGTAGCCCATTATGTGCCACTTACCTGCAAATGAAGCCTGCGATTTCCAGCGCTGTCCCCTGTGCTGGCAGCATCCATCTTCAGTCCCTCTTTCTTCTGGGGCTGCGATCTCTGGCTCTGTGACTGGCCGGAGTCGCGTGACATCACTCCCGCGCATGCGTGCCGGAGCCGCCAATCATGGCATGATAACAGTGAAGAAACGGCATGGGGGCCATTTCTTCACTGCGCATGTGCTGAAATGACATCGGCACATCTCGTACACTGCATATCTCCTGAACCGTGCAGGCTTGGGAGATATGCAAGGCACCTACAGGTAAACCTTATTATATGCTTACCTGTAGGTTAAAGTGGTATTCACGAGTTGACAACCACTTTAAAAGCTGTGCTTCTATGACCTCGAGGTATGTCTATATTCTGCATGCAGAAAAGGATATAATGGAAGTTTCATTTTTTTAATGATTGTGCTGAGGTTTATGTGTGTCTGAAAGACTTTTACAGTAATTAAAAACATATTTTCTGAGTACAGGTACTGTGGCATATTTGTGACATGTATAAAGCAAGCAGGCACAGGTACTGTTCAACTATGCCAGTTTAAGCTCCTCTCACTGCCAGCACAGTGTCGCTCCAGTCAGAGGCGTAACTAGAACCTTCAGGGCCCCAGTGCAAGAAATTATGAAGGGCCCCCCTGGCCAGGGCCCTTACCTATTCCTGCTGATCCTGGGGCCCTTTACTCCCATCGCAGGTCCCTTTATTACGGTACCGCAGTGGGGCCCTTTCTGCCATCTTCAGACCACCCCATGGGGGTGAAATGCCAGGGCCTGGTCCCAATTGCACCCTGTGCAATCCTAATAGTTCCCTCACCGGTGTCAGTAGTTTTTAATTTTTATTTTAATTTTATTATTTTTTTTTTTAGCATTTCATTTTATTTCTTTTACAATTTTATGTTTATTATTTTTTACAATTTTTTTAGGAGCTCTGTTGGGGGCTTTGATGAGATATTAGGGGTCTTAACAAACCTCAGCCCTCAATCTCCATTCGTGTAGCCTCAGCTGCACAGAATGAATGGACAGGAATAGCTGTGCACCGAGCCTCTCATTCATTCAGAAACAGAAGTATAGTAAAAACAGTTTACTATGCTTCAATTATGAATGAACCAATTGGTACCAATCACTGACTGTCCATTCAGAAAAGGAAGGAGCTGGTAAATGACAAATTTACCAACCCGTTCCCATCTCTCCATCATGACTCATCTTCTACAGCAGCTGGCAAGAGAGAGGAGGGGGGAAGAGAGCAGCTCTGTGAGGGGGACCAGGGAAGCACACAGGGACCCTGGGAACAGCAGAAGACAAGTAACCTGGATAGGAGGGGCATGCAAATAGAGGAACCAATCTCCTCCATTAGGAGGAAAATGGGGGAGATTGGTTCCTCTAAATGCCGCCACTGCCATCCCTCCTATCCAGGTGTACAGGGGAGGCACACAAGCTGCCTGGAGCCTGGGGCCCGGTTGCAATTGCATCCCCTATCATTATGCCCCTGGCTCAGAGGCGGCTCTAGGCTTTGTGAGGCCTTAGGCAAAACTTAGATATGAGGCCCCACTCATGCCCATAATGGGAAAAATAATTAAAGTGATAAAACTGAACTGTATTAGCAGGGTACAGTATAGGGGGAGGGTAAGTGGACAGTACAGGGGGCAGGAGGGCACAGAACAGGGGGAGGGTAAAGTGGACAGTACAGGGGAGCAGAAGGGTACAGTACAGGGGGCAGCAGGAGGGCATAGCATGAGGAGAGGGTAAGTGGGCACAGTACAAGGGGCAGGAGGATACAGTACAGGGGGTAGGTAAGTGGACACCATACAGGGGGTAGGAGGGTACAGTAAAGTGACATTATTGAATAATATAGATATGGTTTCAGGGAAGCTGCCCTCACAGATCCCACCTATTCTGGCATTGCTGTCATGGGCTAAATCTATACTGGAATGACAACTCCCCCTCTATCTTCCCCTCCAGTTTTTTGCTCTCTTCCGGTACTTTGGAGGGGTTATGGAAGGACCCTGATGTGGAGCATTTTATTACTGCTGCTGCTTTTGTGGGCAGGATACTGTGCCAATCACATGGGATGAATAGGAAAGGAAGGTCAGCAGGGGTTGGCACAGTACACATCCTGCCCACACAAGCAGCACAATAGAAACATAGAAAAGTGACGGCAGAAAAAGACTGAGTAGTCCATTGAGTCTGCCCCTTTTTATTTATTTATTACATTTTTTTTTTTTTTTTACATTAACCTTGTTGTCTGACTATGGATTTATGTTTATCCCAAGCATGTTTGAAGCCATTTACTGTTGACTGTCTCACAACCTCTGTTGGACATTTTTTTTTTTTTTTTACATTATTTATTTATTTTTCCCCGTCTGAGTTACCTGATGAGTCAGAAAAAGACGGCAGTGAAAAGATACAAAGATAACACGACGAACACACCCGTCCTACACATGACACGGTTGGGGACGACTGGAAGGAAAGGATAAGTAGGGTACACTAACCGTGTCATAGGACGGGTGTTTTCGTCGTCGTCATTATTTTAC